>OZ005748.1:277500-372500 GCA_963930835.1 Spongia lamella | reverse complement strand
GTTTAGTGGATGGTGGCCAGGAAGCTGGCCAAACACCGACTGAGAGTGATAACAGATTGCCGCTTGATTGGAGTATTGCATCATGGAAGTTATCACTTACAAAGGCTGGCTTCACTTCATCCAGCTCTGCTACACATCCAGTAGCTACCACATAAGTTCAAGATAAAAATTACACAATCACCGCATGTTTCACCGGCCATGTAAACATTGGTAGCTGGAATGCCATAGCCGCTACAATGGCTATATCGTTATCGCTATATGTATGACACATATGTTGCTATAGCTATAGCCTATGGGTACATGTGACTCGGCCGGTTGAGCATCACATTTATCAGTGTTGTGTCTTAATTTACAAAGACTTGCCCCACAACATCTGTCTTGTTCAATATAATATGAAATATGTTTTATTTACACCATGGTAACCATAAAACAAGATAAAACATTTCCGCTTTGTCATAATAGTGAGGACTAGCACTTATTCTACCACTTTTGAGCTTTAATCAAATCAATGATTCTGCTGCAATAATTCAACAATGCTAGCCAACTATCTAGCTATAATTTCAAAAACTTTTAATATCAAAAGTATCAAAAGCCAGTAAAAAAATTTTTTTAAGTTTCGTGTGTACGAGAGTATAGCTATCAGTATATCAACTAGCATAATCAAAAATTTAAATTTAAAAAGTGAGTAGGGATCGATCTATCACTACAAAAGTAAGGAAACAAGGCCAGAAGGTATGGCATGAGACTACACTAAAGATTTTGGTATGAGAAAGTTTAATCTCTACTTTTGGTGAACTTAGCAATAGTGAAATTAGCCAAAAGTAGGGATTAAACTTTTATCAGTAAATTATCTGTCATGCATACCAAAATCTTTAGTGTAGTCTCATGCCATATATCTTCTATTCCTTGTTTCCGTCAATTTTACTCATCAAAGTTTTCCGGACCCCAATTCATCAAAATTTTCCACCGTCAAAATTTTGTGCTATACGGTATATCTATGATTACGAATTTAGGATAACTTTAGTGACACTAGCTAAAACTACATATACTTTTAATAAAGTTGTCACGGTTATACGTATTTGATTGTGGGTTTCAAGTTTTATTTTCCCTTTAATTCAATACGATTCCAAGTACTTTCAATCACTGAGGTAACAAAATCCGACTCTGATTCTGAGTCATTTTGATTATCCTATTTCCTTCTACTGAATATGCATACCTAGCTATCCACAACAACTGCAGAATGTAGCTAACTGTTTCTGGCTTAACTTGTTTGATAACTTCAAAGAAAAGAATCACATGATCATAGGAATCAAAAATTCAAGGAAAATACTCAATGTCTAAGTATCGAGTAGCTACTTCAAGTATTGGTATCAATGTTATGGCTTTTATAGAGACTAAGTATGTTGCACAGTTCCCCAGACTCTGCCAATAGTAAGAATTAACTATATACCCCCAACTCTGAGTGTCCTCTTCCTCATTGTCATAAAGTTCCAGTCTTGCATTGTTAAGATATTGTTGAAATGGCTGACATTGAACTTCAGTTTAGTGCAGAGATAAAAAATCTCCGGATCGACCTGTGTTTGTTAATATAGCAATTCCTTGTGATTGTTCTATTAGGGAGTTGCTATGATAAAACTTTAGTAACAAACAGTGTCTCTCCTTCTTATCTCCACAATCAGATATTTCAGTATTCGAAAGATGTGACAGGTCATCTTAGTCGTAACATTAATCGCCTTTTTAGAGTCAGTTTTTATTAATTTTAAAAAGAGGAGTCTTTTAGCTACCGTGCCAGGGACTGCAGAACAGTTTACCACCCAGTGTTACAGAGCCGGGCTATTACACCATCTATTGTATATTAATGTTGTTGTAAATATTGTTGGTTCACTGAGTGTAAATATTGTTGCTTCAGTGTTGTTGTAATGTTGTATTCATTGTGTTTCTATATCAGTGTGTTTTGTATGTCAGCCGGTGTGCTCAGGCCTCCCAGCACTGAAAATCAGTGTTAATTACATCATTGGACTCCCTGATTCAATATTATAATTACAATTACGTTGTTCTGTAGCTATGGGTTTAATAATTATATGATATAATAAAATGTTTTGTAATAGTAGCTATAGTTTTTCTGCCGGCCAGTTTAATATAGTTAATTAGCTAAATAAAAATTTTAACCATCCGGTAAGCCCAGCAATCAGTATAGTATCACATGGCCAGTATAGTATCACATGGCCAGACTATAGTATCATATGGCCAGACTCTTTCTTTGCAGGGCTTGTGTGCTAGTGTAGCTATACATGTACCGTAACCATGGCTGTAGCTATTTCTTGCATGCATGCACGTGTGCTCTCTATAGCTCTAGCTAGCTACTGAGTTACATACAAGTGACCATGCCATGCATGTGTGCTAGCTATATTGCTATATTAGCTTACAGCTCCATGCAAAGCCATCCATGGGTGTGGTGCCGTGATATAGCTTCACAGTAATTTGATTCTCATAATAAATATATCTTCATAGCTAATTATAACCATAAATTAATTTATATACATACAGATGTTCAATTGATAACATTAGCTACTAAAGATATAGTCAAGGTGACTGCTAGTGAGATCATAAAAGTGCCAACTGTCAAACCTGTCAACATAAACAATTTAACAGTTTTATGAGTTATGGATATAGCTAAGTGATTTACCTGTAGCTCCTCCTGTAACTTCATCATCTGAAATGTAAGTTTGAATAACAGTTAATAGTTAACAACTATAGCTACACATGCATGCACACACACACACATACACACACAGTATGTGTGTGCATATGCGTGTGCATGTGTGTACACACACTACATAATCACACACACAGTTACACTACACACACATACACAGTCATACTACACACACATACACAGTCATACTACACACACACCACCATGCACCGGCACAAATGCACACACACATGCACACACACATGCACACACACATGTACACATACACACAGACACAGACACAGACACACACACAGACACAGACACAGACACAGACACAGACACACACACACACACACATGGCCTCAAAATAAAATTGAGTGACAAAACCATAACAATCATAATTATTGAGTTAAGTTAGCTAGTCCATGAATATATGCTATGGCTAGCTATATAGCTAAATTAACCAATAGAATGCATGAACACTGCATGGTAGGTAGCTAGCTAGCCTATAGCTACTGAATGAGCTTAACCTGGGGTGGCTGAAGGCATCATCACTGAAGGAGTGGCTGTTACTACTGGAGGAGTGGTTATCTCTTCTGGAGGAGTGGCTGTTACTATTGGAGGAGTGGTTATCTCTTCTGGAGGAGTAACTGTTACTATTGGAGGAGTGGCTGTTACTACTGGAGGAGTGGTTATCTCTTCTGGAGGAGTAACTGTTACTATTGGAGGAGTGGCTGTTACTATTGTAGGAGTGGTTATCTCTTCTGGAGGAGTGGCTGTTACTACTGGAGGAGTGGTTATCTCTTCTACTGGAGATGTGGTCATTACAATAGACACACACAGAAGACAAGCTAGCTATACTTATTACAAAACACACACACACATTGTAGCTACGTATGTTTGCTAGCTATACTTGTAGCTATATAGTAAGAAGTAAATATCTAGCTAGCTAGCTACTTATTACAATTCTAATACATATACCAGATTAATATATTACAGGCTATGTACATGTACACATGCTGGTCAACAGTACCTGTTGTAGGTGTAGTTACTGGTGTTGGTGTTGTTGGTGCTTGTGTTGGTGATGTTTGTGTTGGCATTATTGGTTCACCTAAGGAGCAAAAATATACATGCTACTTTAATTAATTATATAGCTACACACTGCTCAAGTGAATGTATACGTAGCTATGTGGCTATAGATCTATATATGTAGTGTTGGCCTGTTGGACAATATTATGATATTATCGTAACTTCATCATATTAAGTGTCATGCATATTAGCATCAATACCATAAAAATCATGAAGTCTATCATGCAAAAACATCAACATCAGTAAAATATTACATAATTTCAGTGTTTACAGTATTGTTAATGCTGCAGATATCATTATAATCATGATATTTCAGTGGATGATAATCATAACATAAAAATTGCACCATATACCGTATAGCTAACTATAGTAATTTTGAATGATTATGAAAACAAATTCTTGCCAAAAAATATTTACAAAAATTGGCAAGAACTGATCAGCTCTTATAAAATCCTTTGAAAGCACCATTTGCAAAAATTTATTTTCACATAATTTTTGTAATTTTCATAAGAATAAGTAGCTAGCTGGCTACAAACATATCATCATGTTACAACTAATACAGAGTCTTCTAAATGTATAGTGTAGAGCTACTAATATATTACACACATGCACTCAATATTGTAATTATACATGAATAATTAGAGAATGTGGGATATAGAATGTTCTAGATTGTACATGTGAGTTGTTTTATCAGTGCCTAACTGGGCCCTGACATCAGGGATGTGCCCAGGTTAAGAGAGTGGTGGTTACAAACTGGGGTTTTAAATCTCCATAACTTAGTGATCTTTAATATCTATACTCCCACTGTGTCTAGGATTCCTTGTAGACACTTTGTTTTGTGTAAAGTGGCTCAGTGACAAAACTAAGCATTTATAGCTACATTCATACTGATATTTTAGTACTGGTAAGTGAATTAGTGGTGGTGGTTATTTTATCTGAGTGGTGGTTATTTTATCTGAGTGGTGGTTATTTTATCTGAGTGGTGGTCAGTACCACACATCCCTGGACATTTCATAGAAGAGAGACAAATATTATCCTAAAGCTAACCAGATAGTTATATATATACTCAGTGTAGTCAAATATTAAAACAGACAATTAGGCTATAATATAGCTATAGCTATATATTATCAAATTGATCATGCAGTCATTGGATTTACCTTCTGTAATCATGGCAGTTGCTAGATTAGCATAAAACAAATTAGTTGTGGGAGGGGCGTAAATATCCACAAATGCATACCTACAAGTACAGAAAAATTCATATAACACTTGTCCAGCTACGTTGCTACCATATTGCTAACTATATCAATAACTTCTTTAATCCTCACTTTCAACAGATGTATAGCTATATAGTAACTGTACTATTAGTAATAATTGTGTAATTATGTATGTTGTAATGTGATCTGTAATTCAGTACAGCAGACATTTATAAATCTTGACTAGCCTGAATGTGTTGCTTTACTTTTTGTGGCAGAAATTTCTTCCCCTCTCTTTAAATTTGATTTTTTGCTCATATAGCTAGCTCATAGCTAGCACTCAATAGCTAGCTACCTATATACATAAAGGTTGCAATGCTAAGGGAAGTAACTTGCATTTTACTACCAATGCTTGTTTACAGGCAAACAATACAAGACTCTAGAGGGATCTAAATTTGCAGATTTCAAGGTTAGCAAAATTTTCTTCCTCAGAATTTTTTACTTATCTGGTTTGCATTATTTAGAGCTGATACTTGAGCAGTGTTGTTCTGATGATTGATTTACCACAGGAAGGTTTTGAGTTAACAGATTTAGGGTAAGCAATCATTTATCAACAGACGTCTAATAGCTATCGGCCAAATCAATATCTATTATCGGCTGTATATATATAAAATCCGTTATAAATTACAGAATTTTGTGTTACTCTTTGTCCTCATTTGCGGTTATTTGATGGCTTTAAGAGTTTTCGAGAGTTTTAATCTTCTTTCGTATGGTTTTGTTTTCAGTATAAAAGGTCAGTTTGAGTGTTAAAATAGTTTTGTTTCTTTCTTCAGTTCCTGGTTTTGCCAATAAGAGGAGAGTCTAATCGCTCCAGCCAAATTGTTTTAAGGAATCTACCACTCAATCAACCCAAGACTGGACCATTGTAGAGTAGTTCTTCAGAATACAATGGACTAACAGGTAGTACTGGTTATGCATCACGTGATGCACCACAAACAGATGGATCTACGGAGATTGTATCAAGTGATCCTGCTAATGTTGATGCCGACATCTGCAAAGTGTTTCCTTACATTATAGACATGGTTTGCATGCAAATAGAAGTATGCTAAACACTATTTTGTTGATTTTAATAAAATTGATTTGATTGTATTTAAAAAACTGCACATAAGAATTCTTTGAAACTTTGTTGTAATTACAAATAACTACTATAGATAATTGTAAATAAAACCTAGTTTTGAAGTATATGTGATTGCCACTCAATAATACCGATAATCGATGTACAAGATGCAATGGCTGGCCAATATAAGACGTTGGGTGCCGATAATCAATTTTTGCACTATCCTCTTCAGAGTGATGTAGTGTCTCGATACACACACTTAGGAAATGGTAAGTTCTTGTAGACATAGAAGAAGAATTTCTCTTTCACTTGGAACAAAACTTATGTTAATATTGTGCTCCAAATGAAAGTTACATGTCTTCGGGCTTAATTCAGCGATAAATGATTGCTTACGCTAGTGGCCCAAAAGATTAGCTAAATCTGAAGAGAGAGATGTTGCAAAAATTATTTGCAGAAATAATAAAGTATTATAATTAAAGTGAATATGAACAAAACAAGTTATTTCTAACATCAGTAATATGCATGCACATATGCACACGTGATATGTCATGCCATTGGACAGAAAATCACCATAGCTACAACCATTATAACAGCGGCTAATAAAATGCACAGTGAAAGTTTTAACTGATTGTCAGAGTTATACAATGGCTAGTCATCAGATTACACTGCTGGTTATGAAATAGCTGGTAGCTATGTCTATACTAAATAAATGAGAATTAAAAGCAAATTTTGAATTTATAAAGAGATCACAACAAAAATAAGGAAACAAGTAACCAGCACATATACCTATTACAAGGTGTTCAATTATAACACACAAATCTCTACCTGAAATAAATAGGTCCAGTTCCAGTTGATGGTGAAGTCCATCTCAGCATTACTGTTTCCTTATTATTACCATTTGTATGAGTGGCTCCCGTCTACAGTACAGATAAATTTGTATCAATGCACAATTTAAAGATTTTGCATGGGAGCATCAAATCAAAAGGTAAAAGTGTGCTAGCTCTGGGAATGTGTGAGTATATATGAAAAACAAACAGTTGCTAATGCTATATATGAACATGGAGTGGCAACTAATGTGGTTTTTAGTGTAAGCAATCATAATTATATCGACCATCATCTATTATTGGCCACGTAGATGTCTATTATTGGCTGTATAAAATCCTTATAAATTATGGAATTTTGTGTTACTCTTTGTCCTCATTTTCCATTAGCTATTTGATGGCTTTAAGAATTTTAATCTTCGGTTTTTTTCAATATAAAGGTTTGAGTGTAAAATACTTTTGTTTCTTTCTTCAGTTCCCGGTTATGCCAATAGGAGGAGAGCCTAATCGCTCCAGCCAATTTTTTTAAGGAATCTACCACTCTATCAACCCAAGACTAGGGCTGCACCGATTCCAAATTTTATCAATACTTCAAGTACCAAGTACTGCTATTAAATGTATTCACAAGTACAAGTACCAATACTGATACATGAAAGCACTCCACAGTGTGCAATCATAAGTTGTCATTTAACTAAAACACTTAAAAATATTTATAGAAATTCATTGTAATAGTACATTAAGGTATCAACAGAATTGGTACTTGTATAACATGCTTTACTGATTCTGATATCACCAAAAAAATGCTGGTATTGGTCCGATACCGATACCGATGCCAGTACTTGGTGCAGCCCTATCCACAAGACTGGAGTAGTTCCTCAGAATACAGTGGAGCAATGAACAACTATGTAACAGTGGTGACACTGGTAGTACTGGTTATGGGTCACGTGATGCACCACAAACAGATGAATCCATGAAGATTGTATAAAGTTGATCCTGCTAATGTTGTAATTGATTTGATTGTATTTTAAAAACTGTGCATAAGAATTCCTTGAAGCTTTGTTGTAATTACCATTTTCCTAACCCTGAGCACACAAGCCATGAGGATGGAATGATTCAATGAGTTTTAAAATACCTGCAGGTGTTTACCTCTTTTCTTAGTGCTGTCTCTCTCAAATGTAATTCAACAGTTCAGCAAGGCCGCTCAACACATCAAAGGTGTTATGCTGTGTTAGTGTTGTTTGACACACTCTCTCTCTCCTTATTTACTTTTAGGTGAAGTGGAACTGTTTATTGTCTGTTTTAAATGGAAAACTTTTCAGATCAAAAATTTGATCAAGATGGCATATTCAGCAAATTTCTGATAAAGGGAGAGCAAGGTAGCTAGGGGGATGTGATTAAGTGTGCACACTGCAAAGTACACTCAGCATGCATAGCAACTCCTGCTATATATAGAGCCAGCCTCCCCATTGAAAAATAGCTATCGTGAAATTGTATTTAGAAGGAATATAGCTATGCTAAATTATTAGTTTAGTATAGCTAGTAATAAAAGTGTTTAGGAAATATCTAAGGAAATGCAAAGTGAAACAATTTGAAGGTGGACATGCACAACCTTAAAGGCATGTACATCAACCTTTTGGCTAACAATTAGCTTCACAGCTACAAGCTTCTTAGAATAAACTGTGCCATGTTTAAATGTACATGCAGTTAACTCAAACTTACATTCATTGCACATTGAGTTTGCTGATCTGTTTCACCGTCAACCATAAATGCACCTGTTGGTGAGTCATCGGCAACTACCCTAGCTTGTATGAGAAATCCTTGGAAATCGTTATTATTAGCAGTACCACTAAGAATAACTGCAAGATAATATAAGGACTAATAATAAAATGTTTAGTGTGAAAAATAAACAATTCTGCATGTATGCACTGACAAACAGATAGCTCAACTATTATGATAGAAAAGCATTATATCTCTGTATTGTGTATGTATATGTATGTATGTATGTATGTATGTATGTATGTATGTATGTATGTATGTATGTATGTATATGTATGTATGTATGTATGTATGTATGTATGTATGTATGTATGTATGTATGTATGTATGTATGTATGTATGTATGTATGTATGTATGTATGTATGTATGTATGTATGTATGTATGTATGTATGTATGTATGTATGTATGTATGTATGTATGTATGTATGTATGTATGTATGTATGTATGTATGTATGTATGTATGTATGTATGTATGTATGTATGTATGTATGTATGTATGTATGTATGTATGTATGTATGTATGTATGTATGTATGTATGTATGTATGTATGTATGTATGTATGTATGTATGTATGTATGTATGTATGTAGGTATGTATGTAGGTAGCATAGTTAAATAGTGTCCACTTACTTGTGTATGTATAATCAGGTGTATAGCTGTCCCCAATTGCACTAGTATTGACATTGAAAGGGACTTCACCAGTAGCCTGGTTCAGAGGTCTCATGTGACCAGGGGTGAATGTTTCACAGGCTCCCATGGGAGCTCCACTAGAGAACCCCAGTACATCAACTGCTGATGCAGCCAACAGTAGCACAATATGTAGCCAAAATTCCTAATTGATAGAAAAGGAAAAAAATAATTTAGCTATGAGATAAAATGTATGTTAAAAGGGTCACACAAAAATTGACTAAATCTGCACGAGCTCAAAAAACAAGCTATTGTTTTATAAACTAAAAACCAAGCTCTAAGTTAAACTACTGTTATTTGTTAAGAACATTCAATTATATATAATATGAGGAAGTCACATGAATGAAGACTCATCACTAAGGAACATGCACATGGCAATGTAACAATGCTGCAGTTAGCTAAACCAAAAAACATTATAGCTACGCATGTTTCAATATATGAAGTCTTGTCTGATAATTCATACCGTCTGATAATTGACCACTTATGCTATTTCACATATCACCACATGGTGATGAAAAGTCCTTACAATTTCTTCGAGGATTCTTCTGTGATTATTTAAGGTCACAAGGTATACTACAGTAATAGCTAAGTATTTCTTGTAAGATGCTTACAAGAACATTTTAATCACATGCTTCAAGTGCCAAGTTATCTCTACACTGTCTTACAGCTAAAATTGTAGCTGGCCATTTGGGCAAGAGTGACGTTTCTGTCGACTGTTTTAGCATTGCTGCATGTAAACTGCATATAACTATACCAGCAACCAGGAATTTAGCATCACTCTCCAGTGATCATGGAATATCACTATGTACGATTGTAACTGTGTTTAAGATGAACGTTCTATTAGAGTATTTAAGCATTGACTAGCTATGTGATCATTTGCAGGTAGAGATGACATCACGTTGCAGTTATAGCATAGCTAAAACCATACGATAGTAGTGGTTGTAAATTCACACATGCATATTAATATTGGTAGTTAGTGAGCCTAACAACGATGGTTATATAATTTATAAGTTAAACATTCTACATGGATGACAAGGGCTTATGTTTCTTAGCTATGTTTATTAATTTCTTATTTGTTGTGTAGCTACCAGCTGTAAAAGATGCTCATATGTGTACATGTGATAAGCCAATTAGCACACAATAATATGTATGTGGTGAGTACAATTGCAATCCCCTAAGGGCTATATAGTTAGTAATAATAATGAAAGCTCATCTGAGGAGACTGTTGATTGCACGTGCATTTGTTCCATATACTCTACACAATATATATATATAAGGTAAATGGTGTATTTTAATTAGATTAAATAGCCAATTATGATGACTTAATTTAATTATGTTAAACCACCCTGTACTGTACCATTGATTGCATGTTTGTCAGTTTGAACATTACATTGAGTAGAATACCTAAAGCTGAGTAATATTAGCGATAGCTACACTAATTTTTCCTGCTTTTTCTCCATCAAAAGTGCATGAATTACTCTGTGGACTGCAACAGTCCAAGCTCAATGCCACTAACATCAGAGGAATGAACTGGAGATACCTTCCCTAGAAAGTTACCAGCTGAAGCCAACATGCCATCCAATTACATTAACCTTTCTGCTACTCCTATTGCTGAGGAGAAGTTGGAGAACTCTTCCTTTGTAGTGTCTAATGATGAGGAGAGTCCTAGTGTTTGTTACATTTTATGCAAACAAAAACCCTTGCCAACCACTGACCCTGCTAAAAAGAGTCAATGTGAGGCTGTGGAACCACTTGATGATCTGAAGGACCTAATTTGCTTTGCCTTTACCAACCTATCTTCTTGTAATTTGTTGGATACGGTCACAGAGTTTTCTGATTCTGTTGTGTATACTCAATTACCTTTGGTGGCTGAATATCTAGTTGAGTGAGCCTCCATTAATTGAACCTAATTTGCACACCGATCTTTTGTGGACCCCGCCTTTGGTAGGTTTAATTTTAATATAAGCATGCACATTGGTTTTGCACTATACATACAAATTTATTGTTTGATCTCTCTTTTGAAGACTCTTGGTAGCTAAATGGCTTGGCTTGCAGACCCTTGCAAGGGACATTCTTGTTTCTGTAGACCCCTTGCCTCTGTGGGACATTGCATGTTGTTACTGCTTTTACCAGAGGTTCTCAACATTGCTGCTTGCCATTCCATTTGTGGCTTAATTACTGTTGGCTGGCTCTCGCAGTACGCTTTTTGAGCCCTTGCATCCCTGCATGGGTTAGAGATATTTTTTCCTTGCTAGCTATGCTTCATGCCTACCCTCATGTGCATGGGGCTTTATTTGTATTTTGGAAATAGAGGTTCTGTTCCATAACTTCCAGTCTCCTCCTGTGGGGTCAGCATCGCAACAGTTGCAGATAAACTTCTACAGTCAGCTAAAGTGATTGAAGACCAGGAGCCTGCACAGCCAGTTGAAGTACAATTTGTAGTCCCCAACAAGGAACAAATCACATGCAGTAATGGTCATTAAACAAGTTGAAGAACAACTCGCGTTGGTGGTGAGGGCAAAAAGCCTCTCCTTCTAGCTGTACAGGAGATAATGATGAGGAGTATATGTTGTAGATGATGAGGGCAAAGTTGATAAAATCATTCCACCTGTATAGCTAGTGGTTAAGGAGCCATCAAAGAATGAAGTTGCTGAGGAAGCTTATGATGACAAGGATGATACAGATAGAGATGTTAACAAACCTACGTATAGTGACAAGCTTAATATTGATAAGCCTGCATGATGACAAAACTGAGGAAGAGATTGATGAGAGGGTTGATGATGATAAAGTAACTGATGAAGCTGATAAAGGTGATGAAATGATGATTGCTGAGAAAGATTGGTAAAGATGATGGTGTTATAAAGGCAATGTATGTACAGCCATTCAGTGACTTGAACACTTAGCTATATATATATAATGGTATAGCTTTATAGTTCAATGCATAAATTTTTATCGAATTGCATATTAAATGATTGTACATTGATAATCTCTAATATACGGAAAAAACGCTTCGAACGCACGTGCGATCGACTTAGTTGCATCATCTTGTATGACATACCAAATTTTTCGTGAGACGATATTTCCGCGATTTTATAGAGCGCGAAAATCCTATGAAGGTTTTCGCGGAATGGTTTAACCGACAAAACTTTTATGTTTCGGAAACGTAGCTAGAGACCAAATTAATTAAGATGACCACGCAATCCAAGCATTATCCATCGCCTTATCATTTCAGTCCAAATTGATTTTCGAGTTTAAATTTCCAAATCGATCCGCTGATTATCGGCAAAACATCGCGGCTGTATAAATACGCCGGTAGTAGTCTCGCGTGGCCAGACCCTATTTTTAGTCTGGCCACGCGAGACTACGTCGGTAGCTATTTGGCAATAACTAGACTATCTGCCATAGCGGCTATAGCTGCATACGAGCTAGCTATGTAGCTACTCTTTGCCGCCGGTCAACTAATACATACAATCAAAACCATGCATATAGCTACTAGCTAAAAATGACAAATACATCAGTTCCGACTATTATAGCTACGCTATACGCTAGGAATTAAGAATAGAATATTTAGCACATCGCTAGCTATATAATTCAAGCTAACTACACGTGACTATCATTAGCAATTAATAAACTTACCATCTTGTATCGTTCCGCTGAGACTGGTTAACTATGCACGATGCTTACCGACAAACCCTACAGAGCTGCACCTCGTCCGAGAACACGAGTAATGTGACCAGATCCACACTTAGCGGCTAGCTATATATAGCTATGGTTTTGCGTGACCGCTGATGTAATATCAGAAATCAGAAATGTGCCAGGAATTAAACTAATATAGATTTTAGCTATAGCTATTATAATACCATGCACATGATTAAAGCTATCTCCCTCACCATAGCTATAGCTAGCTAGCTACACTTGCAACCATATATTGCATGGCATGCCTGCAGCTATATAGCTATATATCACACAGTCATATATTTCTGTGTATATATAAAAAAAATTTAAAATTTGAATTTAAAAAGTGGAGTAGGGATCGTAATAAAAAGTAAGGAAACAAGTAGTTAATCACTCACCACCATGCAAGCATATTGCATGTGTTTACTCAAGTATACAATTGCAGCTGGGTATAGGCATTCATACATGCATAAATGACGAAACACATTCTCTTGCACTTCTACAACTGATTTTGTTTTGAATGCTGGCTGCCAAAGTAGGGATATATATAACATAATCTGGTATGTAACGATTAAGCTGCAACTTAAGCATGTGGCTATAACTACATGCATGCACGCACCATGCATGCATGTATAGTAACACAGGGTAGCTAGTTAGCTTAAAGAAACAAAATCGGCTGCATGCCGGCATTAATAGCTATAGGTATATAGCTAGCTACATGTGCTATAACTACATGCATGCCCACACATGCACACATAGATGTACACGCCTACATGCACAAAGACACACACACATAATATTATAGACATGCCCACACATATGCACACATACAAATGTCAGTGCAACAGATGACAATGTGATAATCCTAATTGATAGACCAAACAAAATAGCCCAACTCATTAGCTGGTAAAGAATATATTAACCATAATTGTTGAATTTCTACTAATTAAATATATTAAACCACTAATGTGAAGCAATATATGCCACAATCAAAGTAACCATTAGCTACTAAGTCAAATTAGCAAACCAACATGGCCTCCTCACAATATTCATAACCGCAGTAATAATTAGATAACAATTTGAGTTCTATATGAATTCTTTTTATTTAAACTTGTAGTCCAACTAACTGAGAACAACTGCTGGCAAGCATATACACTGGCAATATAAACTGTCAAGTACAATGGGGTACAACTAATTTAATTCAGGTCATTTGAAATGTGAGAAATTTGGATAGCTAGGCACTGCAGAGTAACAACTAGCTATATATATACATATACATACCGGCAATCTTTGCAGTGCAGTAATGGAGTAGCTAGCAATGTGCATGGCTACTTCATGCAAATCATTTGTACCCTCATTACCTCATATGTAGGATAATTCAGACATTTAAAACAAAATTTGTGCATGGCAACTGAATGCATCCATCTAGCAGCTAGCTAGCGGCCGGCTATACGATTACTAACGTTACTAGCATGCAATATAGTTAGCTACATTGTGGGCTGTTGTATGATCCATTGAGTGATTCATGTTGAGCATCAATACCATATATAGTAGTTATGTAGTTTATTATAGTTATACCATATAAAAGAGATGAATACAATATTGTCATGCACTAGCTATAGGCTACATGTAGCAAGCCATGACATAATGATTATGGCTTCACATTGACATGTGATCATATATACAATATAGTATATATACTGTGTATCTAGTATAGTTGTTTAATGTTTGTATGGACAACATCATAATGTTATAACTATCCCTACCAAAAGTTTACTCATACATTTTTCTTGATTTTCCCATATCTACATATTAGTCAATGGATCTACTATAAAGCTAAAAACATTCAGTGATTTTTACTCAAACTATAATGACCTGAACTAGCTACCAATAGTTAGGCTCGGCTAGAATGGTTTAAACACTATGAGAGCAGACCAACTTGTGGTACATAGACCTGACAAAAATTTACATTGATTTCAAATTAACGCATTCCAATAGAGATGGGACAATACTGTGATGCATCAATGCATCGCAATGCATAATAGTTCAATATGCATATCGATACTGCAAATTGATTATCAATGCATTGATTATCAAGGTATTGCTGTGTATCGATCAATAAATGTTCAGTGTGTGTAATGCATAAAAGATTTAAAGCGACAACTACTTAAATGTTGGATTTAAAAGATTATATCATTGCTTTCAGGTATTACCATAGACTGAGAAAGCTCAAGTGTATTCCAATGCATTAAAAAGTAGTGATGTATCATGGTATCGCGATACTTTTGGCACGATGCATCGATACTCCTGTACCCTGTATTGTCCCATCTCTACATTCCAATATTGGTAAATACGTATGATTGTCACTCCATTATGATAGATATTGTAAACACCTCTAATCTAGACACTTATGTTAGGTGCTTCCCAGCCATGCACCTATGGCTGTATCATGTTCTTCAGTTCTTGCAATGGCAATATGGATATAAAGCCTACAAAATGATGTGTAGTGATTATGGATGAGACAAAAAAGTAATGAAGAAACAGAGCGGACAGCTGGAGACAGAGACATAGCTGGAGAGAGAGACACACAGAGAGAGACAGAGACAGAGACACAGAGAGAGACACACACACACAGAGACACACAGAGAGAGACAGAGAGAGACACACACAGAGAGAGACAGAGACAGAGACAGAGAGACACAGAGAGAGTTTAGTACATGGTGGCCAGGAAGCCAAACACCAGCTGAGAGTGATAACAGATTGCTTGGCTGGAGTATTGCATCATGGAAGTTATCACTTACAAAGGCTGGCTTCACTTCATCCAGCTCTGCTACACATCCATGCAGTACCACATAAGTTCAAGATAAAAATTACACAATCACATGTTTCACCGGCCATGTAAACATTGGTAGCCGGAATGCCATAGTTACAATGGCTATATTATATTATAGCTATATATGTATGACACTGACATATGTTGCTATAGCTATAGCTAGCTATGGGTACATGTGACTCAGTTGAGCATCACATTTATCAGTGTTGTGTCTTAATTTATAAAGACTTGCCCCCACACAATGTTGCAACATCTGTCTTGTTCAATATAATATGAAATATGTTTTATTTATTACACCATGGTAACCATAAAACAAGATAAAACATTGCCGCTTTGTCCGCATAATAGTGAGGAATAGCACTTGTTCTACCACTTTTGAGCTTTAACCAAATCAATGATTCTGCTGCAATAATTCAACAATACTAGCCAACTATCTTTAATTTCAAAAACCCCTCAGCCGGTAAAAACATTTCTTAAGTTTCGTGCATACAAGAGTAGCTATCAGTAGCTATATCAACTAGCATAATCAAAAATTTAAATTTAAAAAGTAAGTAGCTATAGGGATCGATCTATCACTACAAAAAGTAAGGAAACAAGGAATAGAAGGTATGGCATGAGACTACGCTAAAGATTTTGGTATGAGAAAGTTTAACCTCTACTTTTGGCGAACTTAGCAATAGTGAAATTAGCCAAAAGTAGGGATTAAACTTTTATCAGTAAATTATCTCAGTCATGCATACCAAAATCTTTAGTGTAGTCTCATGCCATATATCTTCTATTCCTTGTTTCCGTCAATTTTACTCATCAAAGTTTTCCAGACCCCAATTCATCAAAATTTTCCACCGTCAAAATTTTGTGCTATACGGTATATCTATGATTAGGAATTTAGGATAACTTTAGTGACATTAGCTAAAACTACATATAGTTTTAATAAAGTTGTCACGGTTATACGTATTTGATTGTGGGTTTCAAGTTTTATTTTCTCTTTAATTCAATACGATTCCAAGTACTTTCAATCACCAAGGTATCAAAATCTGACTCTGAGTCCTTTTGATTATCCTTATTTCCTTCTACTGAATGTGCGTACCTAGCTATCCGCAACAACTGCATAATGTAACTGTTTCTGAATTTATATTGCTTATAACTTCAAAGAAAAGAATCACATAATCATAGGAATCAAAAATTCAAGGAAAATACTCAATGTCTAAGTATCGAGTAGTTACTTCAAGTATCAGTATCGATGTTATGGCTTTTATAGAGACTAAGTATCTGATGTTGCACAGTTCCCCATACTCTGCCAATAGTAAGAATTAACTATATCATTACTGTAACTAGTTACATTATTACATATTACTTGAAGCAATGTAACTCGTCATAGTTATGTAATTCAAAGTAACTTGTGACTAGTAGCTAATATATTACATATCAGTTACCGTAAAACCGGAAACTTTGGTGAGTGGAAACTTTGACAAATTTGACGAATCCAAGTGAATTCGCCACCAAACTTTAACAAATCAATATACCCAAATAACTACCTTTTCTATGAAGATGTCAAGTAATTCGTCAAAGTTTATTTTGTCAAAGCTTTTGCAGTGAGGATTTGTCAAAGTTTCTGGTTTTACGGTACTATTTTTCACTGGCCTACTGCAAAGTCATTATTTAGTGGTAAAACTCAGTGATTTTTTATATCAAATGTGTCTGTGTAACACTACTCAAACACATTTTATAAGAGAATTTACTGACTTGACTATTAGTGAACGGAGATTTACAGAGAAACACAGAAAGTAGTATAAATTTTTACAAAGTAATATTATTACTGGTTACATATTAGCTACTTTTGAGAAAAATAACTTGTTACATTACTTAGTTACTTAAAAGGTAATATTATTATGTAACTTAGTTACAAAGTATAACTAGTTACCCCAGACTCTGAGTGTCCTCTTCCTCATTGTCATAAAGTTCCAGTCTTGCATTGTTAAGATATTGTTGAAACAGCTGACATTGAACTTCAGTTTAGTGTGGAGATAAAATATCTCCGGATCGACCCGTGTTTGTTAATATAGCAATTCCTTGTGACTGTTCTATTAGGGAGTTGCTATGATAAAACTTTAGTAACAAACAGTGTCTCTCCTTCTTATCTCCACAATCAGATATTTCAGTATTCGAAAGATGTGACAGGTCATCTTAGTCATAACATGCCTTTTTAGAGTCAGTTTTTACTAATTTTAAAAAGAGGAGTCTTTTAGCTACCATGCCGGGGACTGCGGAACAGTTTACCACCCAGTGTTACAGAGCCGGGCTATTACACCATCTATTGTATATTAATGTTGCCGTAAATATTGTTGGTTCACTGAGTGTAAATATTGTTGCTTCAGTGTTGTTGTAATGTTGTATTCATTGTGTGTCTATATCAGTGTATTTTGTATGTCAGCCGGCGTGCTCGGGCCTCCCAGCACTGAAAATCAGTGCTAATTACGTGGACTCCCTGATTAAATATTATAATTACAATTACGTTGTTCTGTAGCTATAGGTTTAATAATTATATGATATTTTGTAATAGTAGCTATAGTGTTTCTGCTGGCCGGTTTAATATAGTTAATTAGTTAAATTAAAATTTTAACCATCCGGTAAGCCCGGCAATCAGTATAGTATCACATGGCCAGTATAGTATCACATGGCCAGACTCTTCAAGTTCTTCACAGGGCTTGTCTGCTAGTGTAGCTATACATGTACCGTAACCATGGCTGCAGCTATTTCTTGCATGCATGCATGTATGCTCTCTATAGCTCTAGCTAGCTACTGAGTTACATACAAGTGACCATGCATGCATGTAGGGGTAGCTATATTGCTATATTAGCTTACAGCTCCATGCAAAGCCATCCATGGGTGTGGTGCCGTGATATAGCTTCACAGTAATTTGATTCCCATAATAAATATATCTTCATAGCTAATTATAACCATAAATTAATTTATATACATACAAATGTTCAATTGATAACATTAGCTATTAAAGATATAGTCAAGGTGACTGCTAGTGAGATCATAAAAGTGCCAACTGTCAAACCTGTCAACATAAACAATTTAACAGTTTTATGAAGTTATGGATATGGCTAAGTGATTTACCTGTAGCTCCTCCTGTAACTTCATCATCTGAAATATAAGTTTGAATAACAGTTAATAGCTAACAACTATAGCTACACATGCATGCACACACACACACACACACACACACACACACACACACACACACACACACACACACACACACACACACACACACACACACACACACACACACACACACACACACACACACACACACACACACACACACACACACACACACACACACACACACACACACACACACACACACACACACACACACACACACACACACACACACACACACACACACACACACACACACACACACACACACACACACACACACACACACACACACACACACACACACACACACACACACACACACATGGCCTCAAAATATAATTGAGTGACAAAACCATAGCAATCACAATTATTGAGTTAAGTTAGCTAGTCCATGAATATATGCTATGGCTAGCTATATAGCTAAATTAACCAATAGAATGCATGAACACTACATGGTAGGTAGCTAGCTAGCCTATAGCTACTGAATGAGCTTAACCTGGGGTGGCTGAAGGCATCATCACTGAAGGAGTGGCTATTTCTTCTGGAGGAGTGGTTATCTCTTCTGGAAGAGTGGCTGTTACTATTGGAGGAGTGGTTATCTCTTCTGGAAGAGTGGCTGTTACTATTGGAGGAGTGGTTATCTCTTCTGGAGGAGTAACTGTTACTATTGGAGGAGTGGCTGTTACTATTGGAGGAGTGGCTGTAATTTCTACTGGAGATGTGGTCATTACAATAGTAGGTGTGAGTATCTCTGAGATGGTAGCAGTTTCAGTAAGTGTTTGGGTAGGTGTGGTGGCTACAAAATGCAGAGCAATAAGCTAGCTATAGCTAGCTAAGCCAAACTACAGTGGATAGTTAAATATGTACTGTACTATAGCTAGCCAATTACCTTCAGCAGTTGGAAGCTCATTGATTTCTCCAGCTATATACATAAAATTATACATACTATAGATATATGTATATACTGAGCTATACTGATACCTTCCAAGAGTGGTGCAGTTTGCAAGTCAGCCCAGAAGGTTGAAAATCTCCACACAAATGCATGTCTGCAAGTTTCTAATATTTTAAACACTCATCGCTACTTGTACTAATTAAAGCTCACCCAAAGTATACTGGTCCAGTCCCAGCAGCAGGAGACATCCAATACACAGTGATGTTAGTCTTAGCTGCATTACTGTTATGAGTCACTGAACCCTATATACATGACAACCATACCATGCATGAACTAACTTTAGCTACATATCGCTATAGTGACTTACATCACTCCTTTGACAGCTACTTAATCGATACAAAGCTCCTGGTGGGGGAGCCATGAATGTTCCCACAACTGAATCATCTGCATAAGTTCTGCCTTGTAGGAGGAAACCTCTGAATACATCAGAGAACACACCAACTCCCCGTTGCTACTAAAGTAACTATATATAGACAATTGTACACCTCAATGTGACCGGTTCATTGTTATAACATAGAGAACTTACTAGAGTACATCGTGTTTGGAATGTAGTAAAGTGTAGTAGTGTTCGATGACTCATTAAACGTGGAATCGAAATTATATAAGTCTACAATGTGAGGTGATGGTGTAACTTGTGCTACATCACTATGTTGAGGTGTCAGTGTGACACATGCTGGAAGAGGAGCACCAGCTCTATTGCCACTGACAGTGTGGACTGCTATCACCACAGCAACAACAAGTGAGTAGATAACCTACATGCAGTAGAGTGGTTATTGATTTACACTTAATATACAGTATACGTATATATATATATATAGCTAGTTATATTATCACTGGAGCAATATATAGGAATTTCCTGCTACAGTATAGGGCAGAATTTCCTATAGAATTCAGTTGGTTATTGTAAGGAAATTCTCAGTATAGGAAATTCTGCCATATCAGAGCCGTAGCAAGCAGTCTTGAAGTGGTACGGCCAGGATTAAAGTGATAATGTGGGACCGCGCGTAGCGCGGAAATTTTTAAGAATTTCGCGAATTTAATTTTTGCGAAGTCAATATGAAGCTTAAATTTGAAGCTTACAGGTTGAAAAGGATGCTCAGGCATATCTTTAATATCTGAATACAAAGTTGACTGAGCCATTCTTACACCATGGATAGTACGTAGCTATATTCTCCACCAGTTTGCGTCACGTGCACGCGTGCGAAATAAAATATTCGAGAATGAAAATAAATTTTCCTATGCGCACAATCCAGGGCGCTTAGCTACTATCATCTATGAAGATAGGCCAGTTTGCACCAGTGCTTTTAAACAGGTATTTTAAGTGTTTCGTAATGGCTATATCTATGTTCGTATACGACACATGCTACGAGATAAGTCCAATAAAAGGGATAGAATCCGCTCGAATTTATTAGCTACTTTGTCAAAAAGTGGTACGGCCATGGCCGTACCAGCCGTACCGGTTGCTACGGCTCTGCATATATATATAGCTACTGTAGAAGTACTGTTGAAGGAAATTCCTATATTTTCCAGTATATTATACCAATACATTTTTCTATGTTACCTTAATCATGTCTAAACTTGCAGGAAGATTTAGGCAGTTAGTCGGCACTGTTATAAGTGAGTATAGCTATGTAACAAGCTAATAATGCTAACTGACCATGTAGCTACAGCTACTGCATCTATTTATATAGCTAGTGGTTAGCAACATAGCCTATATATAGCCTATAGCTATACAAAACTCAGTCATGCACACATTTCCATTGATGATTAATGAGATAGCTATAGCTATTTAGAGAAGCCATCCCTGCCATAAATGGTGTGTGCATTGATATAGGAATCACAGACATTGTCATGTACCATAAAAATGCTCACTATATACCTGTAGCTAAATACAGTATTGTCATGCACTGGCTACATGAAGCAGATCATGTCATGAGAATTGTGACTTTACAATGGCTACATTAAACAATAGCAGTTATTTCCAGGTATAATGGTAACCGTATATGTATAGAGCTATATATTTACAAATAGTAAATTTGCGAAGCTAACCTGTAAAGCAATTTATATCTGCTTTGGGAGTAACCATATACATAGCTATACATTAGCCATGCAGCCATAGTTAGCTTGTTGGCAAATGTATGCACCAGCTGATAGCTAATATATTGTAGCCTATAGCTATACAGTATAGGCTATAGGCTATAAGTGTGTAACTAACTAATGTATACCTGTAGCTATATATAGCCAGCTAGCTATAATGTATAGCTATATATAGTTGGCTAACTATAATGTATAGCTATATATAGTTGGCTAACTATAATGTATAGCTATATATAGTTGGCTAGCTATAATGTATAGCTATATATAGCCAGCTAGCTATACTGATATGGAACTTGTACTGCGTGTTATAGCTACACAGCTATAGCCATGCATGATAATAGCTATAGCTATCAAATTTAGTTAGCTATATGGCTATATATATATATATATATAGCTAGTAGTCACAACTCAAAATCTAATATACACCCAGTAGCTAGCTAGCTAGCTATAGCTAGTAAAAGTTGATAGACAATTAGGTCATGCATGTAGTCACAGTGACAATGTTCTACAACTAAGCAAACGTGTGCAGTCAAACACATGCAGTCATCAGCTGGCTAGCTAGCTGCATAGCTAGATGACCAAAGAGATGATGTTGGTGAACAGCAATATCATCACTGAACTAGCCGCCATTATTCCTGTACAAGAGCAAATTGTACATTACTAGCGTGTGTAGCATATTGACAGCAATTATACCTGTAGCTCCACCACTGCCATCCCCACCTATAGAGAATAAATGAAGCCATATAGATAGCTAGATAAATCACATGCATATTTGAGATTTGAGTAAATAGCCAGCTAGCTAGCTACCTTAAAATCTATAGCTGCTTCTTTCATTGACTGATGCACAATCATATCATGTATATACCAATATGTCCATTTAGCTAGTGAGTCATGCAATCATTCCACATACATCGCTATAGCTATGTGGCTAACGTATTCTCTACAGCTAAACTTAACCATAAGGGTTGTCCTTTTGAGTACAAAATATGTTCATGATCATAATAAAGTGTAGCTAAGATAAACTATAGCTACAGTTGTATCTATATTTAATGATACATAAAAATATTTGCCATTTTATTGCTTTGTAATAAATGTGGCCAGTGTGCATTAATTAACTGATAAAATATCATGTAGTTACTGAGCTATATGGTAATGCAAAGCAAACTAGCCACTAGCTAGCAGACTATCTATATTGTATCATGTTATGAAATTTTATGCCATGATATCTTGTATGTCAATCGTGACATCTCGTATGTATCTATTGCTACTTTCATTTCTTCTGAAATGGATTCACAGCACCAGCTAACTATTAGATGATATGGCAATGTAGCAGCTTTGGAAAGCTCTAGCTTGTCAGTTTATTTACATGGTAGCTACCTAGCTATATAATCCTTAGGAGAAGACGCTAGCTGTGACTAAAGCAAGAATCATGCAGTGGCTTTAGCTGTATAACTAGCACTTTCTCCTTATATGCTCTGACTGGATTGCCAGAGAAATAATAATATGATGGTTATGATACTACAATGACGCTAACTATATGAGTAGTTACCTCATTCACCAACTGTAGAAGTAGTCAGTTCAGCCCAAAACACATTAGTAGGAGTAGCTGATGGTTGTATGCATCCACAAAAGCATACCTATATAGTGTACACAATTAGCTACGTAATAAACTATAACATTCTAATACATGCATGCACTTATGCTAATCTGCCGGCTATAACTGTTCATGCAGACCTTATCATCAGTTGCTTTATTCTAGATAGCTAGCTAGAGTTAAAGCAATGCCACCCGTGACCAGTGTAGCTATGTTAAAATAAGCCGGCACAAGGCAATGAGGCTATAAGATGGCTAATGTAGTACAAGGCAAAGCCAAGTGCTATACATATTAGTATTGAGGCTGAGTGCTAAGTATTTTATTTTATGCATAGCACGAGGCAAGGCAGCTAGTGTTTGACCTGTTATGAATTAGCTACCTCAACAAATCCATGCTCCATAATGAAATACCTCTCCAGAGAATCCCCTCAAATTTCATTGCTATATATATCAGTGGCAAAAACAACACTGGGGTCTAATTAGAGTCTTCTAGCTACACTGCGGCTACATGACTACATTTCAGGTTCCCATAACTGTGCTCATACAGCATTAATTGTTAACACTCCACAATGCTATATGAATAAAAAGCACCGTCTCCTATGCAAAATTCTTTACACAATAATATATATGATACCATACCGTACAGCGGGAAAGTTTGGCGAATTCACTGGTGAGGAAGAGTTTGGCGAATGGACTCTGATATAAATTCAATCATAAGGTAATAATTATAGGATTTGGTGAATCAGGACGATTCACTGCCAAATTTGCCAAACTTTTTCCCGCCAAACTTTCCCACTATAGCTATAGCTCTAGGCATTAGAGTGTACTATACTATCAGTAACGTTAACACCTGAACACAACTGTTCCAGTTCCCCTTGATGGTGCTTGCCATGTAAGCTGTACAGTAGTCTTTTCTGTATTATTTACATGCATAGCAGCTGTCTACAGATCATAAAAACCATGGTAACTCACAATTTCTAATAATATTTAGCTAGCTAAGGTTGATCACATGCACATGCATGCATGCTGCATATTTTAAAAAATATTTCTCATGAGCCCATCGCATGCATAGGTTACAATATCATCATAGGTGAGGTTGAATGGGGCAGATTAAAACATTAACTAGTACTCCATGTAAGCTTTAAGGTGGTATAATATTTATAGCAATATCTCTATCATTTCATGCAGTAGCTAAGTTTAAAAATATTAATTGTGCATGATTATACATAGCATGTCAGCTTTTCTCTACCCTAATAATATTAATGGTCCAGCAATATAAGTTAAAATGTCCGACTGGATATCACCATACCAATGCACATAGCCCAGCAGGAACTGTAGCTACTAACATTTAGTGAAAATCTTTTTCCAGTGCCGGTCTAAAGCATGTGACCATCCTCCTCTGAACAATTACAGAATGTAACAGATTATCCTCAGAAATAATTGAGCCTGATTCATTATAGTATATAGACTATAGAGAGTTCATCTCAATCTACGTATGGTCCGGCATTGTTTGGTTGATATTCTCAGCAAACTCTTGATACTTATGTAGCTAATTGTAATTTTTGAGTTTAGCAGGTTTTAACCCCCTGCAGCTCTATAGCTGACACTATTAACTAGCTAGCTATATACCGTATCGCACAATTATGCAGCGGGGGCCGGAAAATATTGGCGAATCGACTGCCATTCGCCAATATTTTACTTACCAGTATTTTCCTACCAACGTAGTATCTTCATTCTTAAATCCAAAATCGCCAAATATTTCCCCTCAAATCTCTGGAGATAAGCATATTTTCCCCCACCACATATAGCTAATTGCACTATATTCTATGTATATCTGCTAGCTGTACTACAACTACACTGACCTCATGTTACATGTATGACATAGCTACTAGTATATAGTATGTACTTACATTGCCAGTGCACACTGTTTGCTGACTGGCAGCAGTAGCACCAACCACAAATGTTCCAACAGGAGAGCCATCAGCCATTGTTCTACCTTGAATTAAAAATCCCCGGAAACAGTTGGATTTTGAGTACTACCAGACAGCACAACTGCAGAATAGATATACATACTAAATCACATAGCTATGTAGCTATATAGCTACAACATTTTCTTAGACATTACATTAGCTTACTTGTGTATGTTTGTCCGGGTACATAACTATTATTGATACTGGTGATATCAACATTAAAGAGTATACTGACCCAGTGGCCATGTTGCCAACAGCAATATGACCAATTGGGGTTATGGTTGCACATGCTCGTTCAGGAGCTCCTAATGGTAGTCCCAATACTGTAGTTGCCATCACAGCCAACACTAGCAATGTATTAAGGTGAAATCCCTGCAACAGTATAGAAATGCATAGCTATAGCTAAAAGACAGGTTTAATTTGAGCCACACATTCTACATTTGATCAGCCAACTTATGTGCTCAGAGTGCAACTCCAACTTTGAAAGAATCAAAAGTTGAGGAACAGCTTGCATGCCGATTATGCCCCTTGCCCCTCTCTTCTCATTCCCCTGCCTATAAGTTATATGTATTATATAGCCGGCTAGCTAGTGGCTGGGTAACAGTCATGCAGTTAAATTACCTAGCTATAGCTATATATGGTATAGCTATACTATAGAAAGTGACAGTTGTACCTATACCTATAGCTATAGGTAACTATAGCTATATCTATAGCTGAATTTTGGTATGCTCATTGTGGTAATTTTGTATGAACTTCATACTTCACATTTTGCAGTGTATATCTATAGCTATAGCTAATGATAAATCGATTAGCTACGTAGCTACAAAAACATGTGATCAGCTAAGATACCAAGGGGAGGGGATAGAAAGCATCTTCATTTCTTCCCACTTGGTTTTTTGAGTGAAAAGATAGAAAAGGATTCTAATTATTTCCTTTAAAACTGGTAGCTAATCATGTCACAGTAGATACAGTCCTCATGGTTATGTAGGCTAGCTATTTGGACACTTAATTATATAGCTATATAGCTACGGATCATACAGGTACCGGTGTATAGCTAGTCTCAATAGCGCAAATGGCATCTGCAATGATGACATTAGTTGTTACATGCATGCATGTCCACTAGAAATGATAGCCATTAGCTCATTGTATGCTATTCCTTTACCTATGCAGTTAGTTAATCAAGTTGTTTTCTATTCATTCATCCACAGGATTCTCATCTTTCACGTTAATGTATAGCTATCAGTATATAGGGGTTGTATGGCCATCTACCCAAAGCCCTTCATTTTCATCACCACATCCAGCCTCTTAGCTACGTACCATGCAGGCACATGCAATTGGAATCAAACCTTATACCACTGCTGCTAGCTACTTCCCTAAAAGATGCATTCCACAATACCGGTGAGATTTCCAAGTTGACAATTCAGTGCCGGTGGCTAATCCACACCCATAGCTATGTTATGTTACATGCAATTGTGAAATGCATGGATCTAAAGTGGTAAGGAGCTAGGTTGGAAGATTAATACACTCAAAGAATATGGAAATCATGCATGGGTGGACAAGGAACAAAAGTTGTAGCTACATGTTAACAAATTTCAACATCGTGCATACACAACGGTTGTGCAAAGAGATACCATGCAGACAGTGAACAAGCTACTGATATTCACATCTGGAAGGCAGAACACATTACCAAAGCTACTACTCTCCATTATGTCAGGCGTTATCCATTACGAGAGAGGAGACCACCTAATATAGGTTAGAGTATCACAACTAAATGCACCTATCTAAAAAGAGGTAAATCTAGGGAGACTTGTAACACTATTTAAGTTATGCACACACACCAAATTCCACATAGCTACTATTAGCTGATATTGTAAACAACTTCATCCACTAGCTAACTGTATAGCTATATATGCTAGCTAGCAATAGAATACATGCAAGCTATCAACTATAGACTGTTCTTACAATACAGTTATTATTTCATAAATAAGTCACACAATATAATTTATATAATCAGTCCGGATACTTCTCTACAAAACCCGGGCGGCGATGATGGTTAATAGAGATGCTACTAGTAGACATGTGGGAACTTGAATGCCTACAGTGTATTCAGGTGATGTTAATATAAACTATATCATAAAAACGGAAATCTTACCAGTTGCAGAGCTGCCACGTGGTAGTTCATTGTTGCCACCATCTATCACACCATTAACATGAAAAGTGATCATGAAAGTACGTCAGTTACATGTATAGTGGGTACATGGGATATACTTAATGGCCTCCCGCTAAGTATCTATAAGTGATCAATGATCACAACATTGACAAATTTGCTAGCTATATTGTAGTGGCTGTTTCCACATCCTATATCTTGTCCAACACCGGCCCAACCACATGCATCCTTATATGGTGTAGCTAATTAAACCATTTTTCAATCCAGCTAGAAATGCCATTTTAACTTCAAAATTCAATAAATAAGTCTGGACAGTATTTCTTAAAAGGACAAAACATTTAGTGTAGCAAGCTATACATGAAAGTACTTACCTTCCAGAAGTGGTTGAGTGCGTAGATTAGGCCAGAATGTGTTAAAACTCCACACAAAGGCGTGTCTGCAAGAGTATTCATACACCATCAACTATACAGGTAACAATATAATGTTATAACTTACCCAAAGTATATTGGTCCAGTCCCACTAGGGGGAGACATCCAGTAAACAGTAATATTAGTCTTAGCCTCACGACTGTTATGAGTCACTGAACCCTACACAGCAATACATCAACTATATTTGAAGTAACCATACACTGCAGTTATTGTTTAACCAGTGTCATTGACAATATTTATATTAATACAAATTGACAAATTTTAATACAATAAGACGGCTATTGAAAATCATATCCATTATATATATAGACTAGAATTATAAACTCTTGGTATGGATAATGGAATAATAGACCATTATTAAATGCAATTCTTACCAAAACTGTCCAATTTAAAGGCAGTTAATAATACCCGCTACACGGTCACTAATGACTTACATCACTCCTTTGACAGCTACTCAGTCGATACAAGGCTTCAGTTGGGGGATCCATGAATGCTCCCACCACCCTATCATCGGCGTAAGCCCTGCCTTGTAGGAGAAAACCTCTGAAGATATCAGAGAACATTCCCTCTCCGGTTGCTTCAAGAGTGACTATAAATAATAAAGCCAATGATATTACAAGTTGCATTGATCTATATAAGTATACAACACTACTCACTTTCATACATAGTATCAGGGTAATAGTAGATGGTAACTTCACCAGTATCATCATCCTCTGTCACATTGAAGTCTGACAGGTCAACAACATGAGGTGATGGAGTAGTCTGTGCTGCATTGTTGTTGTGTTGAGGTGTCAGTGTGTTGCATGCTTGAGAAGGAGCACCGCCTCTAAGACCATTGACAATGTGGACTGCAGCCACAGATAACACAGTCACCAACAGCAACACCTGCAGATAAACAACATGACAGAAGTAGTTATTGCAAACATTAGAAACATGACATGCATAGCTGCACAGACTACTCCTCCAACTTTTACCTTCATCATGATAATAAGCAAATTTACAATGAGAGATACAAGCACAGAAGGCTTTGTGCAACTGTGAAGCTGTTGTCCACATGATAGCTCCTCTTATACCGCTGGACCAGAGGCCATATACTGTTTGATCATATTACACACTTTTATCCTTTCTTTTTATCCCTGTGAATAAAAATGACCATAACAGTCGCTATGTATTCAATTTGTGGTGAGTAGCAATAAATTGTTTTTATGCCTTTGACAAAAAAGTAAGATTACAAATATAACAATACTAGCATACAAGAAGTAGTAAAAGTGTTACAGTCATGTATAGGTCACATGATACAGGTCACATGATACGCATAACAATATACAAGTCCAATTATAGTGAGTTTTGCTGTAAGGTGTGTTCACTGATGAAGGTAGACACAAGATTTGCAGACAGTGTCTTCAGTGCTCTCCAGTAAAGCTTGCCTACGTTGGACAAGTCCCCACCAACTGTAGTAGCCTCACACTTCATGTATCTCAACCACAACTCTACAATAATAATAATAATGATAAACACTGACAGCTGGTCCTCCTCAACAAATGCTGACTACAGAGGTAATACATGGCAACCGCAATAAATCAGGTGCATTTACCATATGTTCTTATTAGGAATAAGCATGACTGATTACTATAAATAATCATCATGGTTAATCCTTTATATGATCAACCCCCCTACACACTTCCTCTGAAAGATCAACACTTACAGCATATGAAGAGTATGTCTCCATATGTGGTTATTATAGCTAGCAGTTATGGTAGTAGCATACAGCAATGTTGGTAGCTATACATAGCAATCATATGACTTCTTTATATGTGGTCAATTGTTAAACAACTTTGATCATAAACTACGGCACAATATTGACAAGCATGTTGCATCTCACTCTGTATACTAGGGGAACAACACTTACTAATGTCGTGATGGCCATGATCTGATAATGCTGCCTCATACAACTGATGAATTCTCCTCATATCTGCAATATCCTATAGGGCAATAACATTACTATCAGGGATGAATCTAGCTATAAGGAGCTTCTGAGAGGGTAGCTGATGGATCTCTGAAGCAGGGGTATGAGGGCCCAACCTCTCACTACATTATAAACACACCTGGTTCTCTTCAATATCAATACACTTGTAACAAACATTCAAAGCTACTGGCTTGCTACTGATAATCCTTCAGTACAAGAATTAATACTGTCATTACAGCACGACTAGTCAACTGTTGTTACCTGGGATATTGTTTTCTGACATAATCTATTCCCATGGTGACCAAGAGCCAATCAATATAGTTTAGTAACAGTTCAGATTTAGCATGGCCCATCACACAGTCCATTGCCCTCTATACAATAATGCATTATAAATGTGATAACAATATCAAACACTCTAACATAAACACATTGTAGACAGAGAGCTATTCAGATAGTTCCTATAATTACATTCCCAAATAATGCCCACCACAACCCTTTCTCTAACCTCAAACAACTCCAGTACCACAGATGAGTCTTGTTGGTCAGCAATACTCCACTTCAAGTATAACTGCCATAGATCCAACAGTATTGACTGTAATAACATGACACATGATAATACTTTTAGTAGCCATGGTAACACCGGGGAAAGAGAATTTGTATCATACAGAGCTCATAGTTAAGCTGTTATTATTTTATTATAAGCATACCATGCAGAGTGGGCCTTAATCAGAATGAGATCTTTTGCATTGTTTGAACTTTGTACCTTAAACATGTCCTAAAATGGTGTCATGTGACAGAGTACTGAGATTTAACAATACCAATATACATACAGTCTAAAAAGTTCTGCTCAATTTATTTCTCAACAAGGTGGCATGTTCCCCCAAGCACCCTCCTCAAAATCACCCATTTCAATTTACAGGACAAATAGACACTATCCAAAAATACGTAATTGTCATGGTAATATTCGTGCCGCCATTTTGAATGGGGCCACAATGTTAACAATTATATGGTAAACACAACCTTTATAGCCAGTGAATAAACGGAAGGGGATGGCTTCGGCCATACTAGGGTCTTCCTTTGGTAATCGTTACCCCGGAAGCTCTTAGAGTTCGCAGGTGAATTTCGGATATCATGCGCATATTAACAAGCCCGAGAATATGCTCTAGGCTTTAGTATAAACAGAAATTGTAGCTACATGAGTTGTACTTACGTTGTTCTACAATATGTTTTCTTGTAAAACCTTTGTAGCTACTACCAGGCGACTACACGGCTGACAAAAACAGGACATACCAACCTGACCAAAATAATCACCGTTGCGGCCCTAATTCGCTTGTAGCCTCTTAAAACTTATGAAATGTTATCCTTGCCGCCAATATTATGCTTCCATAGCCCTTGGAATGGCAAAGAAGAAAACAACAATTATGCGGCACTTCAGTACAATATTATTAACTGGTCCCATTGAAAATGGTGGCCCAGCGGTTTCTATGGTTTTGAAAATATGGGCGTGGTTTTGGATAGTGTCTATTATACCAAGAGCTCCTATTAGTAACTCTTAGCTATAATATATTAGTATTAGGCAAATGACAAAATTTAATATTACTATATTAGCCATTACTCAACATTACTCATTGTCATCTTGGTGACAAGTTGATGTGACAGATAATTACAAGACCATAAACAACCAATCATAATCCTCATGTGTTTCTAGGAATTGGCTGAGCATTGACATGGAGTCAATGGTTAATAGCAATGAATAAAGTTGTGAATCAGTACAGGAGTAGTCACACTCAAACACCTTCCCATCATTGACTTCATAAGGCCATCAAGGCCATCAATTCATTATTGTCATAAATTAAAAGATCATTTCAGTCAGTTACCTTAGCTTATAAGATAACCCATTAATGTTAAGCCTCCAATTCTATTACTATAATGGCTACTTTAACTCTATTATGAATGTATATTGATAGGGAAGCATTAATTAGAACACATATACATATACTACAGTATATAGATACAGGATTATTAGCTAACACTGATCACAATAATTTATTATCACAACACACCTCATCAGGAGCTCTCTTCAAAGCTGATTCCATCCACTCCTGTTTCTCCTCACTGGTTACCATGGGTGATGACAGCTGTATCTCCCATAGCTCTATACATTCAGGATATTGCCATGACGCTGCCTCTGCCACCTGGAGGGCTTGTGTAGTCTTACCAATATCCAGTAGTAATGTCACCTAGCAACCAGTATATCATCTACGTTACCATGGTATCGTGTGCTCACATAAATTTTATAAGAGTTCAAATTCATACAATGATTATCAGTAGCCAAGTGAAACACATCTAATAGTTGCTGTAACACCTAGCAGTAGGTGATATGACAACTCTCAAGAACAATGATCAATTACCATTGGCTGGTTGCTGTGCTGTACAGCACTTCTCTGTTGTTGTAATCTCTCTGAGCACCAACCAATCATCTTCTCATACATATCAGCTGATGAAAGAATTAGCCAATCAAAAGTAGTCTCGTATTGCCAGACCACTTTATTCTTTCATATTAAGATGGCCCAAAAATAAAAGGAAGTAGTAGTAGCAAGAGTTCATAATAGTTTAGATATTATGAGCTCTTGGTAGTAGCAGTAGTAGTAGTCTGGCAACAGGAGCAGATTATACCACATACCAGATGGGAGTTTGGTGACAGCCTCTTTGTATATTCTATATGATGCCCTCTCTAGTTGTATCACATGATCCTCTATAGTAACAATGGATCACATGATCATATACCACCAGTAAAGGTAATACACATTGTCTGGAATAAAGATATTCGCTTTTTACATATTATATATTTTTGCATATTTATATTAACCACATTTCCAGTTAATTAACAAAGAGTTGTTATACTTCTCTGTAATCTTACGTGTGGCTTTGCAATGTGTGTGAAACTGACATGTTATGACCATTTGCAAAAACCGACTGTATTGCTACATTTTTTGAAATATTCAAGACAGCGGTTCTCTTATGCCTCATTGTATCCACGCTAGATTGCACTAGAAGTAGTTATAGCTGGCATATATGGCAGCTGGATGAAACTGCTGGTTTTGAGAGACTTTTGAGCTGAAATATCATGAGTGTCGAGTATAAAGGGGTCGGTCGGGTGGGTGATCACTGCCAGTAGACACAGTGGTCAGCAGCTGAGCTGTGTGTTCAGTAGTTCAACTTGACAGAAACAGTCATAATGGCCCTAGATAGTACAAGCTTGAGGCAGACATTGGGAATATTTTGGCACACTCCATCCCTCCTTATTAATGCCACTCGGGGGCCCCACAGGTTCTGTTCTGCTATACACCACCTCACTGTATCTGGGTAGTACTTAAGTGTGGCTATATACAATATTAAATGGTTTTCAGTTATTGTGACATTATGGTTGATTTTTGCAAATCCAGTCAGTCACAATATGATCACATGATCATTGCTATGGCTACCTGATAATAATGAAGTGTCCACCTCATCCCATGGCCTCCGAGCAAGTGCATCCCACATGACTGGATCATTGGGGAAATCCCCCTGTATGCTGGAGTACAAAACAGGTGATACAAGGGTTGAGATGACAAACTCACCTCGTCCAAATCTGCTCCTGCAAATCTTGAGTGTTGGAAAAAAGTTTTGAAATTGGAAGAAATGACAAATGAAATTGAATATCACCTAAATGCATACACAAGCACTGATGATGTCATGATGCACTGTATGGTATCTCATTATACTGTTTATCTCTAACATCACCATAACAACAGCAGACCTGAGATAGCGGTCACAGCAGCTTTGTACACTATCATGGCCGTCTTGTTAGTTATGAAATCGTCACTAATGGTAACCTGTAATGTTGATGATGATGAGATGTTACTATAGCAACCATTTCAACTCTGTTATAATATACTCACCTCTTCATCATCCGGTCCAGTAAGAACACTCTGACGTTTCATCACCTGGTATGTGTGTATGTGCGTAGTGAAACAGATTACTAGACTTCTAATATGATGAAACTCTTCATTATAAACATGTAGTAATTGACCCAGTGTGTATTGTGACATAATATAAATGATATGGTAAGATCAACTACTATTGTGTAAGAATATCATCAACTGCTCATTTGCTTGCAGTTAACATTCACATCATTAATAATAATATATTAATTCAGGACTGAATCCAGCAAGGGTATGGGGTTACCCTGTAAGCACTGATTCTATTATAGAATTTCAATTTTGCATTCCAAAACCTAGGGGGCAAGAATTAGCCTAGGGGGCAAATGCCCCCTTAAATACAGCCCTGATATTACACAATACACATCTCCACATCAAAATGTGACTACAGTGAGGTCAACAAGTGACACTGTATGGTGAAGCCATATAAATTAAACATTCCGTGGGCTGACCTAGTGCTGAGCAGTATACTAGTATTTGTAGTTATTCACAGTATGTAAGCAATACCGGTTACCACGGTTACCATAGTATTTGTACCAGTATTTTCTTTATTACATTTTTGTGAATTATATTGGAGGTGGTCCAGGAAGCCATAAGTTAGTGTAAACAGGCTAAACAGTGAGGTTAACACTTAAACATTACAGGCAAACACCAACCTATTTGTATAGGTGTAAATTTGTATTTATAACCAGTTAAACTGATAAAAAGTTTCCCTTGTTGGTACTATTTTATCTCATGGGTTTAATGACTTGAAAATAGTTTGTAGTGTTCTACTATAATGTACCTTCCACTGCATTTTACTGTGTAAGTTGTGATATCTTAAATACCGTGAAATACTGGTATACCGGGGTATTTTCTTCATACCGATACCGAGTTGAAAATTTCCATACTGCCCAGCACTAGGCTGACCGCTATGTGGCAATAGGGCATATCATTAACAGTGCAAAACTATGGCTTCACTTCTCATGCCAATCATATCTTGAGTAGGGAGAGTGTGCAATTATTAGGGTAACTTTTAAACCCCTAAGACAGGTTGCTATGGACTCGTACCTGGTCTACATGAAGAAGCTCCATTCTGAAGTACTGTCACATTGTAATAACTGAGATAGTCATTGTACAACATGATCCAATGTGTGTACCTCCAACCACAGTTGTTTACACTGACTGTTAATCCTAATGGCTCGCTGTAGTAATGTTCTACCAGCTATTGGATTATTCTCTTCCTCTAACTGATACTTGGCAGCCATCACCCATAACCCTGACAACATGATTATGCTGCTAGGTAAACTTAACTAACCACTACTAACCTGAATTGCGTGAATGTAAAGCCAACACTTTACCATATAATTTTCCAAGTGTATGATGATGTTTCTATGGCAACATTCACAATAGTGAAATGTCACATACTTATGAATGTATGCATGCACAAATACACACACACACACACACACACACACACACACACACACACACACACACACACACACACACACACACACACACACTACACACTACACACACACACTACACACTACACACACACACTACACACTACACACACACACACACACACTACACACACACATTTATCATAAGGAGTAGTACTTGATATAATGATAAACATATACATAGGTGATCCATTATAATAGTGACATTACCTGCCTATCCCTGACTTCCTGTAGTTACAGTATTGTAATGAATGCGATCAATTAGTTTGTATTATGATATAACTTGTGCCTACCACAAGGTGCACTGGATATTACACAAGTACTAGGATACCACATTGTAGTACATAGTACAGTGAAGTTAACAGATCACTCAGTATTGCAATGTTATGTAATAATGGGTAGGAAATCTTACCACACGTTTACAAAACTCAATATATTGTAGCCACAGCCTGATGTTCCCCTAGATCATGAGCACTATTCACTTACTCCAATGTTACCATGTTACTCACTTTAAACTTCTTAAGAGCTCGCTACAAACACACAACAATAAATAATACAAATATCCTATTATTATTATTATTATTATAATAGGTTATGTAATTATTGTTACTTGAAATAATGTGTGGAGTCTTGCAGTAATGCTTTGTTCAGCCTCACGTGGTTTACTGTCCACTCCTTGACTCTAAAAATATTTAAATACAAAAATCTTCCCAACTATTGCTAAATACCTTCATTCTATGCTTCCTCAACAAATCGAGACTGACTTCATACTGCATTAAGACATTCTAATAAAGCAGTCAGTACTCATCAGGTGTTATTCTACCTGAATTGCTCTCAGGTAGTCTGCTATTCTAGCTGGTCTTCTTAGTAACCGATACTCAAGCCTTCGTCTCTTTTTCACTATTGTCCTTAGACAAGTTAACGTGCACGTGGTGAGCATTACATAGCAACTTTAACAGTACTACCTATCTATTAAATTATATATGAACCTAATTTCTTCCTTGTTAAATATTCCAGCTTTTTCGAACTCCTCCAACCCTGGGAGAGTTGATTCTAGTGATTTCTGAACTCGCTCTGCCATCACACGGAAGGCGCTTTAATTAGAATTTTATTGTAGAACTCGAGACGGCCTATAAAAAGAAGTCACAATGTGCTAGTTGTGCACTATAGCTAATGGTTGCTAAGGGAAATAAGCAGGTAGCCCACAGGTGGTATCTAGGCGGTATTGCCTCTGCGGGAGCGGCATGTGGTACTCATCCACTAGACCTGCTAAAAGTGAGTCATCACTAGTCTGGCGTTGCCAGACCCTTGGATTAGATCGCGCCTTTGGCGCGCGCGATCTAATCCAAGGGTCTGGCAACGCCAGACTAAGTCATCACGTGGTGCCAATGAACAGCATTATGCTGTTGATTATCAGGTCCATTTACAAACTCAACAAATAGTAAAACAAGGATTCGTTCAGATGATTATTAGTGTTGTAAGACATAATGGTATCTTAGCTCTCTATAATGGCCTGACTGCTTCTGTATTGAGACAGGTAGGTAGATGTGATCTATACTCTATAACCTTACTACTCAGTATTATAATAGTTGACTTATTCAGGAGCAAGATATGGTGTGTATGAAGTAATGAAGGGACATCTACTAAAGAGGAATGACGGTGTGTGTCAATACATTGCACAATTCATGATATTATATGTATTCAGGACCAATCCCATTGTATATGAAGATCTTTATGAGTGCTGCAGCAGGTCAGTTATTGTCAATTTGTATAATTTACACAATGTTCTTGCTGATAATTAGGGGCAATTGGAGGCTTTGTAGGGTGTCCACCAGATGTGATAAATGTCAGGTTAGATCAATTTTTATTTTTACCAGTTGAAAATTATTATCTTAGAATGCAAGCTGATTTGAGGTTACCTATTGAACAAAAGAGAAAGTGGGTAGTGCTTATAATGTAGTGAGCATTCTTTTTACATCTTGTTGCTACAACAGTTATCGCCATGCTCTGGATGGCTTATGGAGGGTATCCAAGGAGGAAGGAATGGCTGTGTTGTGGACGGGAGGCTCTGCAGTAGTATCCAGGGCGATCCTAATGACCATAGCTCAGGTTAAGAACTCATGTGATCCCTGATATTCTGTAACATAATATAGCACTTAACAGATTGCAGTATATGAGCAAGTCAAACAAATCTTCCGCAACAAATGGTGAGCTAGACATCACAATTGCACTCATTGCTGACTGCTCTATTAGGAACTTTAGAGATAATATGCCCACTCACTTTTTATCAAGCTTTGTGGCAGTAAGTGTTGTTTATACAACACTGCCTGTATGTGTGTACGTGTGTAGGGAGTTGTAGCAACAATCCTCACTCAACCAGTAGACGTACTAAAGACCAGAATGATGAATGCTCAACCTGGTCAGTACAAGGTGAGCTAATAGTAGCACAAATCATTTTATAATCTTTTAATTGTAGAGTATATTTGATTGTATATGGCACACAGCTAAGGTAGGACCATTAGGATTTTATAAGGTATTCAACTGAATATGCATAAAGTACATGTATAGAGGTTTAATGTGTAGGGATTTGTACCAGCTTGTATACGCCTTACACCTCATACTATACTAACGTGGATACTATTGGAACAGTTGAGAAAATTATTCCCACCACCAAAAAGATAATGAAAATGCCAGTATTTCATTTTTCATCATGTTTATAAATATCAAATTTAATTATGAATTCGCGCTAAAGTTATTAATTTTCGATTGTGGGAACTGGTTGAAGTGTGAATTAAGATGAGCGGTACATCAGCTAGTGTAGTAGTTAATCACCTCATCAATAATCTCACTGATATTACTGATAATGATGGTGCAGGTAATAAAGAAGAGCGAGAGGAGCCGCTCTCTCCTCAAGAGTCAGTCAAGGATCTTGAAGATGTCGAGCAACGAAGAATACAAGATGTCTCCACGCGTTTGAGCGACTATAGACAACGAAAGAGAACTACAATAACACACAGCCAAAAGGCAATATTAGAGGAGTTTTATGCTAGTGGTATGACGAGTAGTGGCATGCAGTTTTCCGCGCTTCACCATGCGGCTGCGCAGAAAACTGGACTAAGTGTTCACAATATTCAGGTAATGTGTCATTGTAATATAACCTATCTTATAATGTCCTCATAGCATTGGATCCGTAATAGACGTAGACCAGTGTGTAAGGAGAAGACTAGTCCAATGATGAACAATCACAGACCATTGGATGGCAGTTTCACAACAATAGCATGTGCAATCTCTCCTAATGATAGCATAGTGGCCACCAACTCACCACTGTACCTGATTGATAGCAGTACAGATCACATCAAGAATTACTACCAATCGAGTGAAACTATATCTGTTTCTTCCCAGTTAGCAGCAGGTAGTATATCTTATGTTGCACGTGTTACTTCACTGTGCTCCTTCAGTTATTGAAACGGCTCCTGCAGCAATACTGGTGAAGTGTCGCATAGCAAATTCCATTGAAGAAGATTTTGTAGAGGTTGAGGTACCGTCGTTGACGTATGAAGCATTGTTACAGTCGTGTTGTGATGAACTTGAAGTGGAGTCAACTGTTGTAGCTAAAATACGTAAACTACCAAACACTTTAGTGAGAAAAGACAAAGATGTTATGAGACTGAATACACTACAAGAACTGGAACTTGTATTGCACACACTTACACCATAACGTTCAAATGACTTTGTACTCTGATAGTATCATATAATGATCTAATCCACAGTAGGGTTAGCATGGAACGCAGCAACGGTAATTTAGTAAATATGCGCCTGTATTTGTCATTCGAGTTACTTTCGATTGTGGGTTTCGTTATGGAAGAATCATTGCGCGAAGCCGCCTGTGTGGGGGATTTGGAAGCTGTGACAAAATTAATAGAAGCTGGTGTTAATGTTAACTCGGCCAATAAAATGAATGGCTGGTGAGCGATTGAATTGTGTATAGTATCTGAAGAGTTTCGTGTAGGACTAGTCTTCATTGGGCTTCTCACAGAGGGCATCTTGTGATCATTAAGTTACTCTTACGATATGGCGCAGATGTTAGCTTAATGACGCATAAAGGAGAAAGTCCAATTGACCTGGCTCATAGCAGGGAAGCGCTTGAACTACTCGCTCCAAATGGTATGTGTGTATAGAGGTATACTACTGAAGCTCACAGCTAGCATGAACAGTAGATTATGTGCCAATCAAAACTAGTGATCCACTGCCCATTATTCCACACTACCTGGAACATCAGGAATTCCCTTATAGTAAGAGGAGAGAAGAATCATTAAACAATGAATTATTAACACACGGGATGGAGCATGCTAGTCACTGCGTAGGTTACAAGAGGAAAATGACAGAGCAGCATAATATTGAGCAAGTGTATAAGAGGTTGAACAATGAAGGAACTGATGCTAATTCTTTGATGGTTAAGTGTAGAATTGCAGAGAATGGAGACAATGATTTTATTGAAGTAGAAGTAGCTCCACCCACCTTTACTAACTTACTGCAAATATGTTGTGAAGAATTACAGATTAATGCTGACTGTGTTTACAAGCTGCGTAAACTGCCTAATGTTGTTATGAGAAATGATAAAGATGTCTTAAGACTTGTACCTTATCAAGAAATTGAATTAGTATTGAAATAATGTTACAAATATTAATTGTGGGTTTCAATTTATCGGTTGGCATGGTAACAGTTGGTGACGAATGGCTAGCGGCTCATTCGCTGCAAACGCTCAAGCTTACAACAGAGTGTGTGTTGCAGAGAGCAAAAATTACAAGGTTTGTTACTATATGACCACTGAGTGCTTAGCGAGTGCGCCACATCAATGCAATTTGCGCCCTCCAGTGCCTAAATAATTTTCTACAGAGACTCGAAAACTACGTACAGCAGGGATATTTTGGAAGACGGAGAAACAAAATTAAAAGATTTATTGACGCTGTATAGTGACCGAATACAATGGTTACAGACTGGTAGCAGAAGATGGTTCGGACATGTTCGAGGAGGTGATAACGTCATGTTGCTAGTAGACAGCTCAGAGAGAGCATGTGATATAGGGAGAGTTGAAGAATATAGCAGAGCTTTAAGTTGTTTAGTAGAGGAACAGTTGAGTAATAAGTCATTACTGTACTGTGTCCATTATGGAACTGAACTACACAAATACCCACCAGTGGACTTCCCAACTGATAGAGAAAAGTTAGTGTGTTGTAGTATGTGTTATTGTGGGTAGGTACAGTGAAGGGAAAGAGATTTGGTTAATGTGGAGATTACTTGAATGATTCTAGACCTCTCAATTTGAAAGCGTATGGTCAGATCTCTTTTTCAGCATAAGGTGTTATTGATAGCAGTATAGCTGCAATAAATACCAGAATATTTGGATGCAAAGACTACCGTATAACGGGTTATATTTGAAGGGGTTTTATTTTCGAATTTTTTGAAGAGCATCACTCCTACAAAACTAAAACTCTTCGAAATAAAATCGCGTAGCACAATTGACTCTGACTTCTCATACATCTCGTGCAGTACATTGATGATGACAGATTTATAGCTTGCTAGTTAAATATGTTCAATAGATTGGAAGGTTCAGGAACGATGCGATTGATCGATTGATAAGTGGGCGTGTCTGTACAACAATCACGCATGGCTAAATGCTAACTAAAGGATAAAAGCATTCTTCATGCATTATCTATCATTTTATAAGGCATTTTAATGATTCTGCTATAGCAGCAAGCCGATCTGTGTTGGCTTAAAAGTGGGCATGGCACATGTGCATTGATTGCGCAAGTTCAGTGAATGAAGGAATTTTAGGCTGCCGCAATAAAGACAATAATATTTACTCGTAATTCCTGTCATAATTTAGTTGCTATTACGAAGTTTCGAAGGATGGTTTAACCCTTCAAAGCTTTCTTCATCTTCGAATCTTCATGCTATAATTATGCATGTGCCGCGCCGTGTTAATTCACGATGCAATGAAACAGTACGAAAATAAAACCTTCGAAATATAATTTTCAGAGGTTCTACGAAAATTTCTGCTTCGAATATAACCCATTATACGGTATGTAAACCATAATTAAATTTACACTATGTTGCAAACTTACTTGCAGCAGTATTGTGATATCCTACTGTACTGTCTTGATAGTGGTCATATTTCATTACTGCCCAGCCCTAATGCCAACACACTAATGTGTGTTCTAATCCACTTTGAACTTTATTACCATCACTTTAACCATACAGCCGATTGTTTATAGAAGTGACTGTTGTATTAGAATGTTTGCAACACATCATTGTATTAGTTGTAATGTATTGATGGTTGTGTGGATTACTGTAGTTTGAGGGTTGAAGTAATGCAGTCATCGCTGGTTCAACCAGTACCTAGAGGTCATTGTAACCTATTAGCTGCCCTGAGGTGTGGCTTAACATCAACTAATGATATTGATGTCATTTGCTTGGTGTTGTGTGGGGTAACTGATCAAGAACATGACATCATTATTGATCACATGACCCAGAGATTAGCAGGGTGTACAACTCCATTACTGCATTTAGTGGCATTTGATTGTGAAGATGATGAGGTAATGTTGCTAAGAAGGTTAGCAGAGAATACAAGCTCAAGTTTTCATCATTACTCATCATGTCAAGAAGACGAGGTAAACACAGTGCTTAATAATATTAATGATTAATCTACTCTATACAATATAGTATGGAATAGCATTTGATGGAGATTTGTCTGCAGTGAAGGAAGAAGCCACAAAGTATGTATCATGTAGTATAAATATTTGACAGTAAATTTATCAAAAAATTGTCCGTTTGTCAATTTTTGAAATTTGAAATCCTGTACTTTAGTCTTGAGAGCACATGGTACCCCTGAAGTACTTTTGACCTATTTCGAGCCTAAAATGCACTTTACCTCATCCAGATGGATCTTTAACAACAGCAGTGTATAGTCTGGCACAGCCGACCCTTTGAGGCACATAAAAGGGATGATTGTGCCAGACTATCTTCTATTCTTGAAGCTGGTGATTTCTGGACACCCTTTCACACTGCAGCTCCTCTTCACCCATACTCATTGATATACTTGTATTATATACTTTATTATTTCAAATTTAGTTATAAGGACGTATATAGCATAATAGGATATGAAAAAGTCATTGTCAAGCACGTATACTTGTGCTTACCTAAAATTTAGTGCCTGCCAGTACGTTTACATTGCATGTTAAATGGAAATAGATTTTGTCAATATTAATATTTTTGTCAAATGCAAAAATTAGACATTTTGTCGAATTTTAGCTATTCAAATAATATGCTATACGGTAAGTGAAGTTACAATCATCATCATTGTTGTATTTCATAAGATGTCAGAAGGTGCTGTTCCAAGTACAACAGGCAAAGACCGGTTTGATGAATGCTCCATTGATAGAGATATTAAAACAGGTGATGAGAGTTATGAGTATGATATAGTTACTACATATGCAATGTGTTTAGCTGTCAGTTGAGTCATCTTGGACTGAGAGATCTGATGGGTGGCTTTCATTGGAGATTACCATAGCAACAGATTATGATGATGTAAAATTATGTACATCAAAGGAATGGTTGGGGTGTAATGGAATTGAAGGTAATGTGTTAAGTTTGTAATATTGTATAGCCTAAATATTTCAAGGGTAAAAATTTTTGCTGTTGAGCTGAATTTCCTTCATGGTAAATTTTTTGCGGATTCAACTAGAAAAGTTTAAGCACCTCTTTAAATTGTATTTCATTAACACCATTATTATTAAAAGATACCGTTAAGCGCCATAAATTTAATTCAAAGGAAAAATTTTGAGGATAATTTTTCACTATTACGGATAAATCCACGAAATCAGTGAAAATTTTTACCCTTGAAATATTAGGCTATACGGTAATCGTTCAGTTGTATCACTAGTCATTGCAGGTTTAGGTCTGAACTTGTTCAAGCTGTTAATACCAGATTCTCTTATTCCCAGTGTTGGTTACATACCCATCATTAATAAGACAGTCTCTTCAGTATTAAACAATGTGAGCAGTTTGTTAGTAGAGTGGAAAGTGAATAAATACTCAGTTCTTTTTGTGGTTAAAAATCATTAGATGTCACATGCAAAGATGTAATTACCTGTAGTCATAGGCGGAGGAAGTAGGCCCCTCTTAGGAATTCAGTTAAAATCACTGAGTATAGTAAGTGCCTTCCCTAACTTTCAGTAGCCTCCTCGCCCTTACCTGTAGTGTTCTCTTACCCAGACGCTCATATTGATAGTTCTAAACTTGAAAATTGATTACTTAGTGAAATCCAAAAAGGACAAATAGTTGTTATGTCTTCATAGAGCTTTTAGTAGTAAAATTTTCTCACCTTTGACCCCTCTCTCTTGACATGTAAAAAATATGTAATATTCATACCGACTAATTCATGAAGCTTATAACTAACCTGTGTAGCTGGTACAAGTACAAATAATTACAAAATAGACTTTAATGTCTTTTGAACTATTAGCTAGTCACTAACTTATTGTAATGTCATTACCGGCAGTAACTATTTCATACTCACCACAGGCAAGTATTCAGTATCAGTTTCCAGATGGTCGGACTAGAAAACTTCATGTTGATTTTCCCACCTTATGTTATTATCAGGTATAGTGTGTACGTGTTTCATCATCTTATTGTTTATGATCCTTAGACTAGAATGGACAAGTTCATAACTACCATGGAGAGGAGGATTAACTATTTGACATCTGAGAGTAGGAGAATGTTTGGCTTGTTTGCTGAAAAGAAGTACGTAACTTTCTGTAACCATATAACAGTACTTTTTATAGTAAAACTAACAATTCTCCTTACATAATTATTTATAGCTACAGTTGGTAGGCTCTTTCTTTTTAATGTGTTCCTGGGCTTTTATCTCTCACGTAGTTATTACACATCTCACGTAGTTATTACACAGTTATAACTGCTATACAGCACACTTTGTTTCTTTGATGTATGGCTTCAGTAGGATATAATTGTGCTCACACAATGGTAACATAATAGTCACTGTTACTTACAGTAGTATAGGTGGATGGTTGTTATGGTAACATGATTACTCATTATATAGTGTAGTGATAATGGTTGACACATCAACCCCTGTGGCTTCTCATATTGTGAGACTACAAGAAGACTTGAAGTTACTAATTCAACAACAACTGCCAATGGTGGACTCCTTTAACATAGCCAGGTGTGTAAGTGACTACTCACTGACAACGACTGTGTTTACTGTTGTCGTAGTTTTAACAGTGATTGTGAGCCATGGAGGAATGAACTGGTTAAACCATCACCTGATACTCTAGCTGAAGCTTGGATGTGAGAATGATAATACTATATGTGTGTTTGTTAGCCACCAGGCCTAGGGTCAAGTTGGGTCATTCCACATATCTGGTCAGATGGGTCAATTTTTCTATCAAGTTAGCATGTGCCTTGTAATGTAGCCAATTGCTGGAATATCATAAATCTCTTCACACAACCTCATCTCTAATAAAGCAGTCACATAATATACTAATGACTCCTATTAGAGAGCATCAATGTATTATTATTCTCTTGTAAATTTGATAATCATATTCTGTGGGTTTAAATTACAAATCTCACGTGGTCACTGTTTTTATAAAAGCAGAAAGAGCAGTCTGGCCTTGTAAAACTAGCTATAGGGTCATCTAAGCCATCAGGTCATCTGTGTCAATGCCTTTGACCCAGTCCTCATCATGTATCTATATTACTAACGTGTTCAGTCACCTCTACAGATATTTAACATTCACACTAACTGGTGTTGATTATTGTATCACGTGATCTGTTAGGTGGGTTGCCATGTTGAAATGTGAGGGAACATGTAATGTAATGTCTGCCTTAAAATGTGGGCTACAACTGCAAACACATCTACAGCATGAACAAAGTGATATTCATGATGTAATGTTAGGTGAGTCACTACGTGTAATATTAACCCAGTAATGATCATGTGATCTCCATCAGGTGTGTACCTTATCATGGGTAATGAGCCAGACCAGGACATGGTGAGTAACCTGACTAAGTTTAGACTGTCATGTCGTTTACTATTTCCCGTCATGTATCGTTACCAAGAGTTCATTATGAACTGCTGTTGTTACAATATTTAGTAGAGAATTGAAATAGTACACACAATACTAGTCAGACCATTTAATGTACCAGGAGGGTATACAAGACTAACACAACACACACACACACACACACATCCACAATAACTATCTGTACACACACACACACACACACACACACACACACACACACACACACACACACACACACACACACACACACACACACACACACACACACACACACACACACACACACACACACACACAACTATCTGAGTATGACGTTATTCTCAGTGAATTTCAATACTGTAGTAATTTTACATAAGCATGCGTACATGTGGCTAGATCAGATGTGTTTATGTTAAGCATCCTATTGAAAGTGGTCTTAGACTTGGTTTCACAAAAAATGATTGATGGCAATCAGTGTAGCTTTAATTCATAGTGTTGCTTGTAATAAATGTACAGTCAGTTGAAAGGCTAAGGCAAACAAAGCTTACGGTGTGTGGGGTTAGCATATTATTATAAAGTGTGATGTTACAGGTTGAACTACACTCATACATAGAGCAATGTTTAGGAGGTACACCTGTAAGGCTTCATGTCACATATTATGGTGATTCTCCCACACCCACACTTGCTCATGGTCGCTACGGAGATAAGGAATCCGTCACAAGATGTCTGAAATATTTGGCAACTGCAGGACATGGAAGATTTCATCGATATACCTTATCAGGTAAGTGGATTGATTGGTCATGGTATATTAGAGTAAAATATCTGTTTGGATAATTAGGAAATGTGATAGCAGATGATGTAGAGATGATTGAAGAAGAGATTAGTAAAGCAATTGAGTATCAACATCATGTGGGTATGGTTGTTATAATATGGATCATGAGATCAAGTATTATTACAGGTTGATTGTATTCTAGAACTTTACTATAATGAGTGTGTAAATCATCAGGTATTACTAACTATCTTACTCTTCTACCATTACACCTTGTTTATCTAGCCCCTCCCACTGCCAGAGCCTACAATAGATCAGCCAATAAAGAGATCACCAGTCCCACCCCCAAGACATAACAATGCCTCATTGGCCAGAATGGTTTGTGCTGCCTGTACACCTACAGTGACATCATGTGATGCAATAGAATACAGTAACCAAAAGACTTGTCAGTTGCCATAATAAACACCACAAGTCATCTCCTATTAATATCACTACTACTACTAGTTTTTACCTTGACTGGGGACTAGAGAAAGGTAAGCATATTATTCCATATGGAGCACACCATTATATACACATTTTAGGTCATATCACACATTGCAGCTCTCCTGTGAAGCAACTTAGCGGAAGAAGAGATCACATGATCCCAGAGGCAGCTATTACCATGGAAATTTGTTCACAACAGGTGTGGTCATCCTGATACTGTATCATATGACATTAAACTAATCGTTAATAGTGGATAGCCAAATATGGTATGGATGTCTTGAGACTACGATTATATAGCTACAAAGTAACTAAAGACAATAGTAAGAAAATATTTCACTATGCAAACAAGAAGGTAAGGTTCTAGTGAATGTTCTATTAGACATACTGCTAACACTTAGGGTGAAGTTACTAAATTATCATTGGCTAAAAAGGAAACTAAACAATATAGCAACCAGTTGAGAAATGCTCTTGAAATATACAGGCAGAGAACGAAATGGTTATTATCAGGTGTGTTATGACCACCCCTCACCCCTAATGATTACACTGTGTCCTCTACACCATGTCAGGTTCACGTCGAATGTTTGGAGTAATATGTGAAGAGAATGTTGTAATATTGGTGGATAGCTCTGCCTCCATGGCCTCTCATTGGTCAGAATTAACCAATCAGATTGAGTTACTACTAAATGATCAATTGATGCCTAGAGGCATCCAGTAAGCTAACTAACAGATGTGTATTAATTGGAATTGTGATAATTAATAGTTTCACAATAATATCATTTGCTACATCAATAAAATGCTACCATACTGAGTTACTGAGTATTGATAGAGCAGATATCATAGTTGACTGGTTGAAGAGCATTAAGCCATCAGGATGTACCAGTATGTTAGATGCTATTAAGGTGACACATCTCAAAGTATTGCCATGGTTACATGTCATCACTGATCTAGTTAGCTGTAATGATATCTGGAGCAGAAGCTATTTTATTAGTAACCGATGGCAACCAGGTAGCGAGGAGTTATACCGTATATGTATATAGTTGGTTTTTCAAGGTGCTTAAATTCCAATTTTCATTTTTTCACAGTTCTCTTCACAAATGGTCTAAAAACCAATTATACAGTGTTCTAATGGTTAAACTTTTATTTTCAAGGATTTAAATTTCATGAACTATCAATATCTGCAAATTTTGTGGAATTTAAGTACCTCAAAAAACCAACTATTTATCATTATAATTCATTATACACAGGATCATACCAGGGAGTATTTCATGGACAAGTTTACTGCTCAATATTGTACTCTACCCATCCACACTGTAGCTTATCAGTGTGAGGATGACAGGTCAGCTAATTGTGATATAATACAGCTGTATATATATGCAGTAGTAGTTTTCAGGTGCAAGGAGGAAATTCGCTCATTCTAAAATAAGTTTTTTGCCTCCTGACCTAGCCATGCTACAATCAGCATCTATGTATAAATAAATAACTATATCCTCCTGTATTTTCAGTTGCTCCCTTGAATTTATTCGTAGAAACAGCAGTAGCTAATTATTGTATGACAAATGCATTCACACAGTAATGAAACTATTTGAGCTCCCATGCATGTAGCTATAATTTATGGATTTTATGGATCTGTTCTCCCCGGCTCTGTAGCTAGTCATTAATGTAACTATTATCAGTGTACATTGTACTGTTATAGAGAATGTGTACAGTTCCTCAAACAGATCTCTATTGCTAGTGGAGGAAGGTATGCTACATTGAAATACATTGTATAGTTGATAACTTACTGTTCTTATTGTTAAGGTTTCATCATTCATCTATCACTGCCATGGTAAGTGTTAGTGGGTGTGGCTTATGATGCAGACACGCCCACTCTATACATACAGGGTGATGATAATCAGTTGATGGCTAATGAAATCACATCAGCCAATGATGATCTCTCTGTCGTCTCCAACTTTGTTTAGTCCATAGCTATAATATTTGTGACATTCTACCATAATTAATGCTAACCCCCTGTGATCATTGAATTAAGTCGTAAAAATATACTATGATCGTGAGTTAAAATATTTAATCAGAATACAATAACACTACAGCTAGCTATATAGCTATAAACTAATGGAAAGCAGAAAAGCTAAATTTTAATTTTTCATAACTTGCATTTCAGTCAGCTACCAATGGTAAATCACCAACTTCACTTGACATCCTTGGCCTTCTCTCTTCTTGTTAATATCTTTTTCCATAGACCTAATTCTCTTCTTAATATCCACAGGGCATCCGGGAAGCCGTAGCACGCTCAGCGTATTATTAACTTTCAGGCCATTTACTATTTGTACCATGCCTTTACCAGTCAGTGGATTGTGATTCATATATAGTGTAACCAAACAACTGTTCCTCTCCAGTGCTGTAGCAATGGCATCACAAGCATCATCAGGGATGGCATTGATGGCAATGTTAAGAAACTTCAGTTTATTATTGTCCTGTAATGCTGTAAATAGAGCAATCGCTGCTCTGGATAACTTTATGCCAATCATGTGTAGTTCCTTTAGAATAGTAAAAGGACTGGACAACATGGAGAAGAGTTGTTCATCCTCTCCAATTACATAGTTACCAGTAATCACTAACTTTTTAACCTTACATTTTATGGTGATGTCACTAATTAAGGTCGATGATTGTGCTGTTAGGCCATTGTTGTACAACTCCAGCTGATCAATAGTGATGTTGCTACAATGGAGTGCATGATGCAATATATGAAGGCCATGGTCTTGTATGTAACAATCAGACAAGTTAAGCCCCACCCACCCCTTGTGGAACGATAAGGTAAGAAACACTGTAACACACTCCACATCGATAGTTGCTAATGTAGTGCCACTAAGATCAATCTCTTTATTACTAAATCTTGCTGACTGCTCTATAGTCTTGCAAATATCAACATCGCCAGCTTCATGAAAACAGCGATAGAGGCGAAGACATTGTAACTGATCATTGAGGAATTTGTCAGAAATAGTGATCGCTTTGTTTCCACCGCAAAGAAAATGTTTGAAAGAAGGTCGCTGTCCTTTAGTGAGCATTACATATATGGAGAACATGTTGAAGTGAATGTCACTCCAAAATTTGTCTTCAATGATTCTCAGCTCTTTGTCAGCTGGAAGGTTAGCAATGTGGTGAGCAGCCAAAAATTCTTGAATGGAAAAGTGCAAAAAATTAAATGTCACTGTTTTTCCAGTGAGGCCAAAGTGCTCTACTGCTTGAAAGAGACCAAAGCCTTTAATGGCTCCTGGAATAGCTGTAATTTCTGGACAAGCTGCTTTGATGTCATCTAAGGTAAAAATCAACTTGTCATTGTTAAGACCCTCTAGTGATAACTTTGATAGTTGCTGAATTATTTTATTGTAGGGCTCTGGAAGATCACTCAGCTTTGGCAATTTGGTCACTTCAGTGATGCTGCCTTGGAGATGATCATGTTTGGAAAGATGTCGGCAGATGGTAAGGCAAATAAAATAGTTGTATAATCCAGCAGAATTTTTCGGAAGGGGAATTCCCTGTTTGTACAGATAAACCAGGACAACAAGATTGAAGGGTACAAAGCACAAACTATTGATTGTTGAGTGACCTTGAAGATATTGTGTGAGTTCATCAATTTTCTGTGGTTGACCCTTCATTGACTCTTTGATGTAATGTTCTCGCTCAACTTCAGTGAAACCTAAGATGTCTACCCTCATTGTTGCTTGGTCACGGAGGCCTACTGAAGCATGTGGACGAGATGATATGATCAAACTACATTGAGGTAGTACTTCTCGTTTTAATATGTAAGCAATTAAACTATCTTTTCGTAACTGTTCAGGGTACTCATCATATCCATCAAAGAGGAAAGCAATATCTTCACCATCATTCTCTAACAGATAGTCACTACATGCAGAGGCAATTTCAGTAGCTCTCTTGTCTCCTTTGCAAAAGGACCGGAGAAGATCATCGATCAATGACATTTGTTGTACAGTAGGATCACGCAAGCATACAACAATAACTAGTTTGAATTTTTGTAAAATCTGCTGCATACCCCAACGGTAAGCTATTTCTCTTAACAACAGTGTTTTTCCTATCCCAGGAGCTCCTTCGATTAAGATAAATTGGGGATCATTACCTGTCTCCAGTGGGGCTAAGATTTCTGCAACTTCTTTTGTGACCTTGCTAGAGTCAAGCACCTCTCGTAATGGCTGACGACTGTCTAGCTTATGATTTCTGGGGAGTAAATTGCCACCAGTTACAACCTTGTCAATATGACCTCGCTCAACAAATTCAGCCATTGCAGTGGATTGTTTTAAGTTACGATGACCTTGATGTTGGATTAATACAAGTGGTGTAAATGCCTTAGGCGGTTCTGGAGGCCAAGCCTCATCCTCAACTCTTAACCGTGTTTGTATGTTAACCTTGCTTACCCTCTTGGATAATGTGGTGACTGCCTCAACTCCTACAATAACAAGGTAGTTATAATTGGAGCACACAATAATGTGTAGAGAGCTTACCAGTGATAGTCAACTGGTCCGGTTTGGAGGTCACTATATATATTAAAGACAACATGATATACCTTCAATATCATTGATTCACTCACATAGCTATAGCTAGCTACTGTACATACACAATGCATAATATTATACAAAGCTATAGTCACCTTTATCAGGAGAACTGCACACTGCAGGTGACTCAATGACGATAAGTAATTTCCCCCAGGAGGCAGTGGTGTCCATTTCAAGCCACATCTTTAACATTTGATTACAACACCATTTGACGTTGGTAGGGTATCCAGCCTCTATAGCCTTCAGTTCTCCACTGGGTAGACCCAGTAGTGTTCCTATCACTTCCCAGTATGCAGCATATTGTGGAGTGATGTGTTGATAGAGATCCTTCAGTGATGGAGTAGTGTTCACTATGTGGATTTAATGAGTCTTTGTAATATAAAAGATTATAAGCACTGACATCAAGACTATAGCTACATGATAGAGCTATATTATATTGTGTACCCTTGGTAACATCAAGGGCTCCAAAACTTCCAAAAATCTTGTATATACGAGAGTTTGCAAGATATTAAAGGAACGGATTTAAGCTAGTAGCTATTCAGTATTTTTGAAATTAGTTTATTTATAGTGCAGGACATCATAAACGTCCATATGAACTGTCAGCCATAACTCACCAACAGTATAACGTATCTTCATCATTGAACTGTACACGTTTTTCTACATAAGGTGGTTGTGATTGCATAATTTAAATCATCATTGCCATAGTAACCATAGAGTAATTTGTGAAACTGCTGGTAATTTTTGATTAGCTACGTATAACTGCTACATGAGCCTATTAGGTGGTCTAAATCAGATATGACCGATTTGTTGGCTTTAAAAATACAAACATCAATATACTAAAGCACTGCAAGAGCCATTATCATGTAGCTACCTGGATTTTTTTAAAAATATGAACTTCAATGGAGCTTTATGATGTCCCGCATGAGGGGGCCCGCAACAAGCCATAAATCTTGTACGCAAGGATATAAATCTTTGTAAATCTTAAAGTTCAGCGGTTCCGTCAATTTATCGTATAACACAGTATTCTAGAGATCACGTGATATTTATTATCAATTGGTTTCAATAAATCTTGTGTATGATCATCAAAAATCTCTAAAAATCCGTAAATCTCAGTAAGTCTCTATAAATCTGAAGATTTTAAATCTCGTATATAGCTACGCAATTTTTTTCTGTTGCGGGCCCCTTGGTCCCGCAGTATAGTCATCTCATTTTACCGCTTCAGATTTCGAAATGAGAAAAGACGCCGGAGGATAGTCTCGCGTAGCCAGACCGATTTTTTCGTGCAGGGCGCTATCGGTTACAGTATAAGCACCCGTCTGTTTTCGTGCGGGCACTTATACTGCAAGCGATAGCGTCCTGCGCGAAAAAAGCGGTCTGGCTACGCGAGACTAGCAGGAGGGAACCGAAAGATTTCACAAAGATTAATTTCTAGAGAGAGTTTCGGCGGACTCCTCGGAGTAATGTGTATGTAGTCTAGCAAGCCAGACCGCTATTTTTCTTTTGTATGGGGGCGGTAGTCTGGCGTAGCCGATCCAAGCGCGAGGCGTAAGGGTCTGGTGACAGCCGTATCATGCACTTGTACAGATGGAATGCAATTAAGCTTAATAACTTCCTTTATAGAGTAGTTACGTCAGTTAACACGTCAATACACAAAATGGCGTCGCCTTCGATTTGTGTAGGCTGTGGACTGGACTAAATCTTAAATAATCTTTTTGCTCCTTTTTCAAAGAACAATACCCCAATGATAACGCTTCCGAATTCATTGCTAGCATAATCTCTTTAGCCGCCATATTGGAAACGGAAGCAAACGTCACGAAAATGTTTTTATTGAAAACGCAACGATTTGATTGGACGCACCAGTTTTCGGTAAGATTGTACAACTGCATGATACGGCTGTCACCAGACTATGGGGGCGGCGGGAAAACTATTTTTCCCTCCCCCATACAAAAGAAAAAATAGCAGTCTGGCTTGCGAGACTAGTGTGCATGCAGCCAAAATAATTAATATACACTGATATGATGCAGCCTTGCAGGTAGTCTCGGACCACTTCCTTCGCCTTCTTCGGTCTGGTTCATGCGAGGGTTCATGAGACTACCTTGTAGGTACGTACTATACCTTGATGAGGCTCCTTGAATTGTTGTAATCTTTCATTCATGTTGATAATGCAGTCATTTACTATAGAAGGTGACGAGGCAGTAATTCGCAGTCACACAAAGTTAATGATCATTCGACAGACACTCCTTATGTGTCAGACCGCTTTTTCCCGTTTTTCTTTGTGAAGGCGCCTCCACATAGAAATGCGTGGCAAGTTATAAAATCCGGAATGGAAACGGGAAATGAAACGAAACGAAATAGAAAGTGCGCCGGCGTGCTTAACAGTTCTGAGTAAGTATGTAGCTACAGTATTCAATACTAAACAAGTAGCTAGCTAGCCTATCAATGATACACAATACTCCATGACGTACATCTGTGAGCAGCATGACTACACCACGGCTTTGTCAACCAAAATCTTGTAATCATTCTGCAGACCGATTTGCCGGCAAGTATAGGCTAGCTACAGCACTGTCAACTTCAACTATTACGTGCTGGTTGCAGAACTGGATAGCTATAGCTACTGAGCTCAGTACTGGCACGAGCAACTACTTGTGTAGCTACGTATAGCTAGCTAGGAAATTTGGTGCATTCACCATGCATGCATGCATGTGTCCAAGACGTTGCTTCAGCTTTGCATGCAGATTTTGACCCATGCATGCATGCATGTTCAGTTCATGGAACAGAGTTTAAATAAAAGGTATTGACAGACTGCTGTAACTACTTGCCGGAAATTGGTCTGTAATGGTGAAGAATGGTTAGCTACAAGATTTTGACTTAATTGGTTAGCAAAGCCTTGATTCAAGTAGCTAGTTGTTCAGAACTGGCACGCACGCACACTTTCTTTCTATTTCGTTTCATTTCGTTTCGTTTCATTTCCCATTTCCATTCCGGGTTTTATAACTTGCCAACTTGTGTTTATAACTTGTGTAAGTTAAGTCACGCGAGCAAAGACATCATAAAGTTGTTTTATGCCTATAAAGTTGTTTTATGCCGAAATTCTTACTGTAACACTATAGGCCAGTCTTCTTTTATAAGCTCCGCAACCCGCACAGCACGCCCACAGGCGCTCCGTCGTTAGTAATGTACAGCTGGTTAAATGGATTTTTACTGGGAAATGAACGGCAAATACAGCATTACCTTGCTGTTCTAGTCTCGTGAACCAGACCCTATTTCTCCGCAGGGCGCTTATCGATTGGAGATTATAAGCGCCCACTTCGCTAGAATTATGGAAATTTTACGCATGCGCATTGTATACCACGCAAATTTGAACTCGTTTTTGGTTTTGCCGTGTACAGTACATCACTACATCGTTATATAGACATGCCGATTGGTTACTCGATCGATTTATGATGGAGAATAGTACACAAACAAAAACATTTGTCTCACCAATTCGCGCGTGCGCGAGACTAATGGCCAAGCAACCTCAAAACCTCTGATGTTCAGCTGTAAAATACTTACCTGAAAAAGTTTCACTTGTCACCTTTTTGGCAAAAGAGATATATGTCTAGTCGTTATTGCAGGGAATAGAGTACGTATTGTACCATAGTTTTTACAGATTTACACATAGCCCTCAAACCCACAAACGCTCTAGCTAAGCCGCCACGAAAACTATCGCTTAGTTATTACCGACCCACAACGTCTTACTACTGATATAGAATCAATAAACCGAGAATGGAGGAAATCGGCCTAAGTACCAGCCATTGCCGCGAGTTTTATTTTTTCAAATTCACGGGGTAATAAAACCATTACAAGTACATCATAGTATTATGCAAACAAAAACAGGATCATAATAAAATGTCAATAGCTACTACAGTCAATCATGGAGAGGGGAAAGCCCTGTCTCTGCGTGGCTGGACAGCTCCACAGAAGTCGCCAACACCAGACGCCCAAACATGCCTATACGGATGACCAAGATCCTCTCAAACACCGTATAGCAGAGCGCAACAGAGAGAATGACAAACAACACCTGATCCATCCCATCACAGCAGCACAATTCTCATTCCACTTGTCAGAAAGTAGAGAAGCTAGGCATTTGTAAAATGCATAGGCCTCATCAGCCATCCCACCGGTAGCAGAGAAAATTAATGGCGTAAATGAGCCGTGCTCAACCTCATGAATCCTAGCCTTATAAGACCTCTTCTTCATATTTTCATGTCTCCTGTACAGTCCTTTAGTACCAGATGAGCAGTTACTACTAGGTGCATGGGGGTTAAAGACTTTAACATATAGAAATATTTTTTCACATCGTCCACCCCAAAATCCATTAGCAGAGATGTCCAGATGATCCCCATCCTCAAAATTTAAAGAAGCATGCTGGAACTGTTCACCAGTAATTGGCTGCAACGTTGGCTCAACCTGTACTGACATCATGGCACACTTCAGTCAACAAAGTAGCGGTCAAATCACGAATGTCATTGTGCCTGATGAGGGGAAATCCTCCCTTGGGACATGAAAAGGAATGTTCAATAAAAAACTTGGCTCCATAGGGACAATGCAGGGGCAATCGTGCAGGATCCCAATCATATCAAAGGGCAACAGTGTCATGGAAGGCTGTCTTGTGTAAACTGAGCAAAACCATGTTCCTGCCACGGAAGAACTGTAAGCCAACCCGATGCTCCCCCTTCAGAGGCCAACTCGACAGATCTCTGCAAGCAGCCAGGCACATCTGCAAGTAGCTCAGCCTTAGTAGTGAGAGCATTGGAGGATTTGGAGTCCTTGACTTATTTCAGGGATAGTTGAGCATTCCTAACATTGTCAGAATACACACCACCATGAGACAAAATAAGTGACTGCAAGGGCTCAGTAATCTTGTTGGAAGCGGAAAATTCAGTGGCAGATAAACAAGTAGGATTAATAATCCCCAGCCCCTGGGAGCTGGGGCAAACAGATCTCTCTCCAAATCAGATGGTGGGGAATGTCCAGTGACAGATGGAATAAAGCAATCTCTAATACAGCCTTCAAGAGGCTGAAAAAGATGTCCAATAATGGGAACAGTTCTAGCAATGAATCGCCATTTGCTGATTAATCCTCATTGTGAGTTTTATGGAGCTCATTGTGTGACTATACGCACGATGAACCATCCTTTCCCACCTGATTCGCCCGTTTAATAGAGAATTAGTACCTTCGGCTTCGTTGTTTGAAGAATCAATAACCCGAACTTCATCAAAATCGCTTCAGCCATTCTTCTGATACGGCCTTATAAAGTCCTTTCATCACAAATTTTTTTATGCAGCAGTCGTTTTTTCTTCTTTCTTTCATTTTCATCGCACACTTTTTCGTGGGCTTGTGGGAGCTTGCGTGAACCCCGGAAGTTTTTTTCAAACTCTGTTTTTATACATTCACTTGTTTGTCTAATAACTCACTCATTTCTTCATGGATTTCAGCCAAATTTGTATCAGCACTTCTTCCATGTATGCTCTACCTGTCATACTATTTTCAGCTGAAATAAACACTTGAATGTATTTGAGAAACGCTATTACACTGCAGGTTGATAGTTTCCATAACTTGGACCCCCTTCAAATGATTTGCATAAACCTTCAGATGCACAATCTATACTCTGTAGTGAAATATTGTAGGCTTGAGTTTTTCAAAATTAAAAAGTTTAATTTACAACATTGTGTGCTAAGTAAGTATACAAGTGATGCCCATGCAGTATACTTCTCTGCTGCTTGCTAGTAATAACATCTGTTTATACTTCCAAAATGTATAATAGTGATATGCTAAACAAAAACACCCTGGGTGTAAAAAAGTGCGAGGCCAATCAGAAGCAGCATTGTAAATATGTGCGACCAAAAACTTTGATATCAGCTGAGGCCAAGAAGTTACTTATCAAAAATTTTTAACTACTTGAATGACATACAATAGTTTATAGCATGTTTTCACAAATATGATTGGCTTTGTCACTTGGCCACCTTTTTTGTACCATTATTATTATAAAGGTGGACAAAGCCAATCATAGTTGTGAAAACATGCTATAAACTATTGTATGTCATTCTCAAGTAGTTAAAAAATTTTGATAAGTAACTTCTTGGCCTCAGCTGATATCAAAGCTTGCCAGTTTTTGATCGCACATACTTACAATGCTGCTTCTGATTGGCCTCACACTTTTTTACACCCAGGGGCTGGGTGTTTTTAGCATAGAACTGACTACTAACCTTGATGTATATACGTACGATACACAAACCATAGACATGCAAATTCAAGAAACCAAGCGGTCGCTCGCCTGGTTTAAAAAGCAGTCTGGCTGCGTTCGGTTGCGTTATGAAAGAGGAAACAAATTTCAAGGTTATTTAAAGCTTAGCCAGTCCGCTTTTTTCTGGCAGAGAGAGAGAGTCTGCAGCTGGTGAATGACAGCCCGGCCGACCCATCCAGCTGTCTTGCTGATGATGCAGGCATACAATTGTTCATAGCAAGTAAAGGTTAAATTACTGATTAGTGAGAATAACATTAACTGAACGTTTCATATTACATCATTCTCACTAATGAATAAACCATAGTCTTGCAAGCCAGACCGCTACCCTTTCTTTTGTGTGGGGGTGGGAAATATTTTTCCTGCCCCATACAAAAGAAAAACTAGTAGTCTTGCATAGCCAGACCTCTAATTTTTTTACAGGGCGCTATCGCTTGCAGTATAACTAAGCGCCTGCAAAAATCAACTAAAAAATAGCAGTCTGGCTTGAGCCAGACCACTTTTTAGCGCAGGGCATTGTCGGGCTACACGAGACTAAATACACCAGTCGCTTGTAGGCCTACAGCAAGACTGTGTTACGTAATGACATATGTACTCTTGCCTGCACCAGTCAACAAGCTCCCTAGTCTCAGTCGTGAGACTAAGTGGATTCTGGGGACAAAAGAAATCTTAGGCTGAACCAGACCCTTTTCTCTGTCTGAAAGTAGAATCAAAAAGGAAGAGCAATATATAGTGGTCACAGTATAGCGCAGATTCATATTATGACTACACCTTGGACTTAGTACACAGTTTTAGATCATACCAAGATGTTGCTAATATCTGATGACTTTAGAGACACTACACAGATGCTGAAATATTTATGCATTGATGATTTAGGATGTATACTCACTTAGTCAGTTGCAGCACGCACCTTAAATATATAGTTACTGTGAGTGATCAAACATTATACCATCAATCCGGATGGTCATTCAAAAAGTTTGGCCTTATATAGCTACTATGTAAGTCTACAGAGTACACTAGGGGGAGGGGGTAAAATTGTATGTACGCTTGAAAATGCTGATAGCTATAGAAAAACTATGGGGATCATGTGACATCAACATTATCAGTGAATACTTTGTGGTAGGGAGGAGGGAGTTAGCAAAGTGTTGTCTTCAGGGCTGCATTTAAGGGGGGTGGGGCATTCACCCCTAATTCTTGCCCCCCTATGTTTTGGAATACAAAATTGAACTTCTATATATAATTATAGACTATATTAGTGCTTACAAGATAAGCCCCCCCCCCAGCTGTGTTTTCTGGATTCAGTCCTGCTCTTTGTATGCTTACATACAGTAGCTGAGAATTGTGTATGATCCCAAAATAATTATATACAGTAGCTAACGGGGTAATTAGTCTTAAATGTATAACCCAGTGAAATCTTTATGGAAATTTAAAATGTGAAAATTGAGATTCATAAAATTTATATCCCTCGAAAATATGTACATATATGGTAATGCTACGGTTAATTTATTACTATTCTGGTAACAGTCGTTTGCTCAGTACTTGGAATGCATCAATTGGAGTAAGATTATAAATGTTCATATCAGTAGCCAATGATGTCATGGCTATGTCATACGAATCATCATCACTTCTGCTGTGCTGTACAGAAGTTAATAACTCCTGGAGTAGTTTAGCTGACCCTGATAGAATGGTGAGCAGCTTACAAGCTTCTTGGCTCCTATAAAAATGACCAGTACAGTTGGTAGCATAGATGGCAGAATTAGGGCATGGCCCACTTAAATTTACAACTCTTCATAGGAATTCAATTTTTGCAAGAGGAAAGTGCCCCCATAACTTTATAGGCGGTGGAGGTAGGGGGCCATGGCTCCTCTTAAATTTTAACACTCTCCATAAGAAATCAATTTTGCAATAGAAAATCACTTAAGTTTAGCTGAGTGGCCCCCCTAACTTTCAGTAGCTTCCTCCGCCACTGGACTTTGTAGAATGATAGTAGACATTACCTCATCATTATCTGTGATGATTTCAAGCCACTATATTGAGCCAATAAGGGGATCAGATTCCTAGTGATGTCAAACTGCAGCTGAGCCCCACCTCCTTCATTAAAATGACACGTCAGAATCACCTGCAGACAAGCATGCTGTTATTGCACACGCACAATGGTTCACCTCAGATATCATTAGGGAGTCTAAACCATCTAAAATCTTAGGCCAGATTTTCTTACAAGCTGCTTGACACACATTAGCCTCTAGAAACTGCAGCTGTTGCCGTAGTGACACTAGGAGATCACATGCCGCTGATGATAATTCCATACTAATATATTCATTAGTTGATGGAAGGTTTTGCCATCTACACCAATATCACCCCATGTTACCATAGCAACTCACAACTCTACCACGCTTACTTGTGGTTCCTGTAACGACCACATTTTGTCCTCCAACTATTCAATATGTGTGAAGCCATACAATACTCAATGCTATCGGCTAATTCAGTGAACAGTTTGATGACATCATCAAATATTGTCCCTGCCAATTGTGATGTTGAGCTATGCAGTTCCTCTACTGCCAGTGACAGTTCAGAGTAACACTGGTGTGTCCCCGACCTGATGAATTCCTTCAACTGTTCTTTGTATAGATGAAGTTCCAAGAAAAACTATAGAAAAATACAATACTATTGAATCATCATACCCCATGATAGTATGTACACCATATATAAAATCACAACACAGAGTTGGGCTGAAAGTGTACATTAAAGAAAATGTCTTACTGTTTGTTCTCCCCATTCTGTCATCACCATAGCAATGTACAGTGCAGTATTTAAATAGGCTGCCTGTTGCCTTGACAATGGTTGAATATTATTGGAGGCAGCATCAGTGAGATCATGATGAAATGCTGTCAACAGCTCGAGCTGTAGACTAGTGAAGTCAAGCTGATGTGGAGGACTGTACAACAGCTTGTATCGATCTGTTAGTGATCATATACACTCTTATTGAAACTATGATCCACAGCTTACCAGTAATGGAAGCCATAAGACTCATCAGCTGCTCGGCACAGATGGTAACCTTTGATACATCAACATCCACAACCTCTCTATACTGTAGATCCCAAGCAGTTGTGGATTCCATAATGGTCGTCAATCTCTCGATAGTATCTATAAGCAAAATATTTTAGCTTCTATATAACAGGTCTCCCTATAGGATACAGTGTAATAGTAGCTCTAACAGGTCTCCCTATAGGATACAGTGTAATAGTAGCTTTAACAGGTCTCCCTATAGGATATAGTGTAATAGTAGCTCTAACAGGTCTCCCTATAGGATACAGTGTAATAGTAGCTCTAACAGGTCTCCCTATAGGATACAGTGTAATAGTAGCTCTAACAGGTCTCCCTATAGGATATAAGGACACACATTTCCGCTCCAAAGTAATCCACTTGTGAAAATGTTTCTGCTCCATCAACACACCAACACAACTGGGTAAAGGGTGATAGTAACAAAGAGATGAACGTAGTTCTCTCTCAAAACACAACAGCTCGTCAATAGTATGAGCAGTCGTCACTTCATTGTCTGACAATGACGGCAGATCATGACGTAACTTATCATCAACTTCCTGCAGCAAACAACGGATGAACTCAGCCTGTGATACAGTTCACCAGTAGCAGCTTCAATCATCATGATAATGCTCACCCTCACGTCTACACCCACTCCAGTGACCTCAAGCAATGGCTGAATTTTCTCCTCTAAAAATGAAGAGTGATCTCTGATCCATGCCAACACTTGAGACATATACCACTCTGGCTGTAAACAGATGACGTCATGGATCACATGATGGATCATATGATCCTTCAGAGCCAGTCTACCTTCTCTGGTGAATTAGTTTTCTTTTCACCAGTGAAATGATAAAGAAATCTCTTCCTCAGTGGTTCAACCAGTAATTGTACTAACAACATAACTGGATCCAAAAGCCCAGGGACTTTCCCTTTTGATGTCATCCTAAACAACAAAAAGATACAGAGATATTCTGATATTGTATTGGATGTGTGTGTGTGTGCATGTGTCATGTGTAGTGTGCGTGCATGTGTAGTGTGTGTGCATGTGTAGTGTGCGTGCATGTGTAGTGTGCATGCATGTGTAGTGTGCATGCATGTGTAGTGTGCGTGCATATGTAGTGTGCGTGCATGTGTGTGTGCCCCGTCCAAAGGGCACTAATAACTATTCACATGAAATGAAGCACTTAATATAATAACTGGTTAATACTTTTCAGCTTCATCAAGATATTATCAGCAGCATATAGATAAGAGCCACAACCAACAGCTGTATGATATTATTAATCACGGCCTTGGTAATAAACTGGTTGTGGATGCCTGCCAAGACTACGTAGGTTATGTGACAGTTACATAAAGGATGACCTAATAAATTATACATCATGACCTACTCAGATGGAACTTTTTCTTAAATAACTACCTGAATTAAGGAACACACCCTCTATTACAGAAGGAATTTTACATCTCTCTACTAAGGACCATCTGAAATAAAGATACTAATTATAAGTATTACCCGAATAGACCACTTCTAAGCATACAGTGCAATGAGATATAACACACCTGTTAGGACTATCCCATTGGTCCATTTGAATTATCAACATTACTAACTGTGTCACCTTCTCCTGAATAGATTCCCACACTGAGATCACATGATCACTTGATGATGCAGTCAGCGGCCATTTTAACAATTTCATTAATGACGAGAACTCACTACACATATCATACAATGTCACTAGCAAACACTCAGTGATGCTTACCTTGATATTTTATCATTCAACTTTTGTTTCCAATAACCACTAGTCTCAGTGATATAATGCTTCAAATTACTACATCGACTATCTTCTAACTTAGTAGTCATGACAACCAGTTCCATATACAAATCAACTGCTTGATTGCTAATAGGTGATGTTGCTATGGCAACTTCAATTTTAGAACTATTATAATTCACCATGGTAACCAGTGGTAACTATGACAATAGGGACGGATACCTTATCTCCTGTACTCTAACTAACCAGCTGATGTAACTCAAAATATTTTGTAATTGCTTCACCTCTGTTACTAGAGACTGATACTTTGTCATCAGTACCATTGGTCTGTTACTACTTGTATCACTGCCAGATGGCAAGGATATGTTAACACACTGTTGTTTCAGCTTATTCAGCTCATCTAATGCCCCCTTGGCCTTGTGTAAAGCATTGTACCAAGCAGTTTCTGAGGACTCCATCACTACTCCAGCGCTCCCTGTCAGCTGGAAACAATATTATAACAGTAAAGACATGGAAAATGTCATGACATCATATCATGGACATGTTACAACAATAGTTTCATGTGGCCACACCGCTTCTGTCCTTTATAATTCAGAGGGTCCAGTTACTATAGAGGTTATGTAATATATAATTGTTTTTGCTGATTTTCACACAAATACCAAACCCTTGACGTTCATTCACAACCTCAAAAATATGCATTAGCATACGTTGGAGAATAGATATTATATACTGTACCCAGTATATATAATCTGTGGTTGGAACATACTCGAGATGTTCACAAAACACTGATCATTTTTTTTGATTTAATAATTTAACTCACAGTACTCAGCTAAAGCCAATCTTCCATACTAGAGTCAGTAACATAGTACAATATACACATACACAATAGATGCATAGTACATAGACATACAAGCACTATATACAAATACACAGAAAATACAAAAACGTGACAATCAATCATTAGTTGATGTAATAGCTACAATAACGTTTAGATAAAAATGATTATCATTACAATACCTTGTTCACTAAGCTTTCTTTATGTGCATGAAGTCGCTTAAGTACATCTGGGATTCGCTTAAAGTCACATCCAATCACCTTGTCTAATTCAGCCTCCATTACTCACCAGCGATTGGTGCGCTATAATAAGAGTAATAGTGCGTTAATTAAAATATTGTGCATTATTTAGAATATGGCTGAAGTAGTTGATATTATTAGTGCAGTAAAGTTACTAACCACCTGTAAGGAAACAAGCAAGTCACATGGGCTATGTGAAAGGTTGCAAAGTAACATTGACGAAGTGAAAGAGCTAATACAAGCGCCTCAATCATTAAATTGCATTTTCGATCAGCTACGCGAACAGTACTTTGTTGATATAAAAGGAGAAGTCACGTGGTACTTTACATCATTGTGTTTGTGTTTACTAGAGAGATTAAAAGATTGTTTGGATCAGCTTTTGCTAACTGATACTGCACAACCATCTAGGAAACTACAATATCCGGAATTACCACCCAATATCCTGAGCATTCAGCAGCAGAAAATCGTCCAAGCCATGGTACAATTTATTATCATGTTGGGAATTAGTCCATATCTGTTGTCAGGTGTGGCTGTGTTGCTAAAACACCGTACTAGGTCACGTGATACTCTAGTAACAATAAAACAGTTACAACAATCTGCTCACATGACCAATGAACAGAGGGCGTGGCACTTGTACAAGTGTTGTAGTGTATTAGTACAATGTAGTGATCAGCCGTCACTAAGGGCAGCCATCTTTCCTACCCATCTCATCGACGTCATCAGCGGATTGCTACAAATCTGTTATGGACCACTTGACGACTGTGGCATGTTACCTAGCAACAGATCACCCACTAAATATACATCACCAGCAGACATTAAACCACCGATGGTCACCAATAGCAACCACAGTATCACCTGTATTAGTGTGGATCAAAGAGAAGAGAGTGGTGAAATATTGAAGAGATTGTTGGACAAGATGTATCCTCCTTTAGTGATCAGTCAGTTATTGACATTACAGAGCATTGCTTGTACTGCTACTGATAATTGTGAGTGGGCAGTGAAGGGGTGTGGCAGGCTGTTGTCACGACAACTGATGAGGCCAAATGGAGTACAAGCATTGATTGAAGCGACGTTCTCTAATGTTAGAGGTATAGTGTCACTGAAGATTGCTAGAAAATACTAATTGTGTAGGTGTTCGTGACAGCCAACGTAATTGGAAGAAGGCAGAGGGTGTTGCTAAGATCGTTGCTAGGTGTCCATTACAAGTCACTTCACTGATGGAATATTATAACATTGTGTGTCCACAGGTATGAGCCCCACCTACTAACAAACAATAACCCCACCCCCTTGCTATTGCAGGTGATATCCTTACTAAAGCAAGATAATGGAGTGGATTATCTTCAAGTATTAGTATCAATTATTAATGCTATGATAAGTGAGAACAAGTCCGTTGCTGTGGAGTATATCATTAAACCATTAACCTCTCCTCTCTGCTCTGTTGCTAATGGTAACAGTGTGACCTCAATGTCTGTAATGTTATGTAATCTTGTGATCAGGTGATCTACGCTGTCATGGAGATCAGTTGTGTCAGACGTTTAAAGTATTACATCAGGTCAGTGTAGTATGATGAACATCAGGGGTTAGGATATTATAGGATATTATCATGTAGGTAGTCACCATAGCAACACCATTATCATCAGTGTTGCTCCAGTTATTACCCTATCTTTCAGTGCTAGTCCGAGTTGTCATGGCAACTGAAGAATTCACAGAGTATGTGTATGCGTTTGGTACATTGCATTGTTTACTTGTTATTGTATAGTAAACAATTGCAAACAGTGAATAAACAGAGTAAGCAAATAATTGTGACGTTACTGAAAAACATGGAGAGTGATAAATGTTGTCAATTTATACAAAGCATTGTTTATGGTCCAATTCCTGATCAGTATGTAAAAATTGATAACGATGTCACATTACATCACAAAGATGGTATCATAGCAACCACCAATGAGAGAACAATGGACTCGTCATTGATGGAACAAACAAACAGATTTCTTCAACACTTATTCCAAGAGTTAAATGATAGGGCATTAGAGATTGAAGTATTTGTGAATTGTTTTCATCACCTCTGCAATAATCTACTACAGCCATCATCTCCCTGTAGCAAACTGGCAGAGTATGAGAAGAGTATGTTGTTGCTAGTGGTTACTAATATGTGTGAACACAAGGCCAACCGACTGTTGGCTGAGTTAGGAGTGACCAGGATGTTGACATTATCATCACGGTTACTGCAGTGTCATTGTGATGCCATGGAGAAGCAACATATTAGTTTCCATGACAGCCACTCTAGTGACCTTGATGACAAGATATTTGGTGGCCAAATAACAATGAGTATTGCTTTAGGCATGGTTACCATGGTGATGACTAGCTTTCAGAAGGACTCGTCTGGTAATAACGTTGATAAACAGCTCATGGCTACCATACTGTCACTGGTGAGGAAGATATCAGGGAGTTATCCAGTAGAAGAACTGAGAACAATGGCAGCTGAACTGAGCATTTGTTTAGCTACACTTGGAGCTGTTAAGGGAACTCTGTCACCAAGGCAACCAACATCATCTCATAAACCGTTAATAGAAGAGATAAGTAAACGTGATGTGACTGAGTCTATTCCTGAATCCATACCCAATTCTGAAGTTGATACTCCATTCCAGTGTGCCTTAAAGGAAGTTCAGGACATTTTACTACCAGTAAGAGGCCATGGGGTACAGATGTTGTCAAAACTAGTACGCTCTAAAGATCCAGAGACTGTTGAGAATGTATCAACACTTTTGACAATATTCCAGGAGCAGATGAAGAGTGGTGATTCTTATGTTTACCTTCGTGCCATTAATGGTCTGGCAGCTATAGCATCTGTTAAACCAGATGATGCCATTCCGTTATTATGTCATGAGTTTAGTTGCCTAGCAACTGATAAACAATCAAAGAAATCAGGAACTGGTTGTCATGACAATGATGAGGGATCATGTGATAAGACAGAGGTTACACTAAAGGTTGGTGAAGTATTAGTGAAGGTTGCTAAGGAGTGTAATGAAATGTTACCACATTACTGTAATCATTTCCTCACTGCTATCATGAACGGAGCGAAGGCCAGTGATCCTCTAGTACAAGCAAGTAGTTTATCCAGCTTAGCAACAGTTTGTCAACACCTTGGTTACTCTCTTGGTCCTGTTCAACACGAGGTAGTCCAATATTGAATTGTTGTATGATAGTTGGGGATGTGGTCATTTTAAAGGTTCTGAAATGTGTACAAGATGCATTAGTTGCTAGTGGCAACCAGCAGGTGGAGAGAGCAGCCATACAAACACTCCATCTGATCCTTAAGGGACTTGGTCACCGCTGTATTGAGGTATAGTAATCTATACATTCTAATTATTGCTCATCATCACATCAACAGGTATTGGGTGACTCATTACGAGATATCTACCAGTTGTTAAAACGTGTAGCTATGGGATCACATGATGTCATGACAACAGAGCATGCTCATGCAGCACTTGACCAATTAAACAGTATGATGCAATCCCTGTGCTCACATGATCCAACCAATATTACTAAGAATATTTCTATTCTTTATAAGTAATCCTGTAATGCATTAATTCTCTAGATAAATAATTCTTTTAGACTGTTAAATTATCTACGGTTGATGATAAATCATCATCGTTATCGTTACTATGGGATACATCATCATCATTATCAGCCTCACTATCATTTGATGAACGCTCCTCATCATCATCATCACCACCTCCTGTTGCTTGGTAACCATATCCAACATAGTTACCATAGTAACCACCAACATCATTATCATCACTGTCGTCCAGTAAAACACTTTGTTTACCATAATCAATCTTGTGTACTATAAATAATGATGATGAATTAACTGTATATTGGGAAAATTTGAGGTGCCTGTTGCAACCTCTAAGCAATATTCAGGCCATTACTGTATATTAGAAAATTTTCGAGGTAAAATAATTTCGCTGTTTCTGCAGATTAGCTCACAACCTTGAAAAGTTTTATGGAGCTAATAAGTGCCTGATGTAATAGGCATCCTGGAAAATTATTTGCAAAAAAGTTTAAAATGCACCATCCTTGAACCACAATATGATTATAGTGGACTTGTGCTTTGTTGATCTGTGACACGTAGTATCCCTCAAGGTCAACTATATTTAGCAGTTAAAAGCATATTTGTTAGTATTTGAAATATTCTTTAACAAAATTAATATGGAATTAATAACCAGAACTCACTTGACATGCTTTGCTCTCTGGTCTCCTTAGTGGGGTGAGAACACTTTGGACAAGGCATGGCTTGACCTCGAGGATACTTCACACCTTTTCTACGCACATGTTCATCACAAAAGCAAATCTAATGGTTGAGAGATGGGTGATTAAAATATCACATGATCACTGACACACTCACCTTACACCTGAGGCAAGAATATTGACCTAATCTGTTACAAGATGCACCTGTGAGAGATGAAGACTGTGGACACGCATGATTTTAAGGGGCACGCAAAGAGCATTCACCCCAACTAGGTTATCTTGCAAATTATAATGATCCGCCAAAATTAAAACTCATAAAAATTTGTACACTTACATTTTAAAGTTTCTGACTCGATCTTCTGACAGCTGGCCTGGTGTTCAAACTGATCATCCTCGCAAAGATGGCTATCACAGAAGGAACATAAGAATAATCGTCCACCTGATGGGTACCGGGGTAACATAAGAGCATACAATGTGGTAACCAATGGTTACCGTGTTCCCATACACCACGGTCACACTCTATACACACAGCATCTGCTAGCGGACAGGTACAAGCGTGAGTCGTGAGGCATTTTCGACCATGACAGATAAAAGCTTCACAGAAATCACAAATGGCTCCCTGCAGGGATACAATCATTATTCACACCATTGCCAGACCACTCTGAACAAGCTCCAGAGGCAGATTTAGCGGGTCAAAGTTATAATGCATGTAGTTATTCATCATGTAGTGTTTACATTGGCCCAATGGTGTGCCATAAAGCTTATCAAATACCCCGGCTGATCTAGGGTTTCTCAAAGGGAGTATTATATTAGAGGTCACCCGCTCTGTATATATTACGCAGATGGTATTGGTTACATATAACTTACATCACATTTTAGTACAAAAATGTGATGTAAGTTATGTAACCAATACCATCTGCGTAATATATACAGAGCGGGTGACCTCTAATATAATACTCCCTTTGAGAAACCCTAGATCAGCCGGAAGCTTTATGGCACACCATTGGCCCAATGTACACACTACATGATGAATAACTGCATGCATTATAATATTGGCCCAAAATCTTTAACTGTGGCACAGTGCACATGTAATGTGAGCCAGTTTGGTTCAGAGTTAAAACCCTTATCAAAAACCCTTCCCTGGATCCAGTCCAGCTGATAGGCTCTTCATTGGACCCTTTTCCCTGAACAAGCCGTCTGGCAGTAAGACCATGTAATAAGGCTACTACTATATATGGATGACTAGATAGTGTACATTAACAATACAAACTGTATAATAAACCAAACAGCTAAACATTAGCCAATCAGAGTTAACTATCTTACTGACACAATATCATTACTATAGCAACTCACCACCATCTGTAGTCCAGTGGTATAATTGCCGGGATGTTTAACAACACAATCACCTGATTTTTGCATACATTTGCTCTTACCTGTTGTATATTATTATTATTATTATTATTATTATTATTATTATTATTATTATACCCTTTACTAAATGTAAACACTAACAGACGGACTAACTCACCACAGTGTCCACACACTGGCAACTTCTGTACTGACTGACAGAAATAACAAAATGCTCTGCTTTTTTGACGTCTAGTTTTAGAATATCAACAACAAAATTCATTGACACTCATCCTCACCTCTGACACTTATCACATTCCTAAAGCAATAGTTAGTGAGGATCACGTGACTATAACATAAATAGCTCTCACCATGTGTAAATTACAGGGTTGTTGGACGATTCCACGTGATTCTTGAGATGCTCGAATTTCTTTTTGCCTTTCTCTTTGCTTCTCAGCTTTTTTTCTAGCCCCCGTCTTCTTCTTTGGCATCTTCAAACCGTAACCCACAATCAAAACTATTCTATATAGGCCTAGTAGTAAAATGGAAGCTCCGTTAACAACGTCAGCTGATAATGATACTTGGAAAAGCCAGTTTAAGAAAATGAAGAGAAAATGCAGAGAAATAGAATGCGTAAGTATATGTAGCGTATATAATGATTTACTTTGTAGGCGATGTTTTACGGTGTTTTACTACGTAGCATAATGTAGTGCTATCCAAGAAGATCCGGAGTATTAACCATGCAGTGGAGCAGATTGAAATAGAGACTAAGTTAGTATCTAGTCTCGCGTGGCCAGACCGCTATTTCCGCGCAGGGCGTTTATCGCTTGCAGTATAAGCGCCCGCGCAGAAAAGGGTCTGGGAGGCTTCACAGTGCTGACTGGGTTTGAGCCCAACAGATTTTGTTGGGCGTTGATTGATTACACGTCACATAAACTTAACATACAGGGCTATTACAAAGTTAATATATCGACACATTTGAAGGTGTGAAAACCCAGTCAGCACTGTGAAGCCTCCCAGACCCTTTTCTGCGCGGGTGCTTATACTGCAAGCGACAAACGCCCTGCGCGGAAATAGTGGTCTGGCCACGCGAGACTAGTTAGTATCTATGGTCATTAGTGTATCACGTGATCACACTCCACAGATTCCTAAAGAGTAGGCTAAAGTTTTACAGTGATGATTACTCTCTACCAATGTCCCCTAAGGTACATGTCATACTCATACCGTTCATTATCATCAACAGCTCACTGTAGGCTAGGGCTCGTACATTACTCAAGACTCAAGCACAATTGGCTAATGACAGGTTACAATCTCGTGAGCCAAACACCAGTGAAGCACTAGTGATGACTAATGAAGTCCCTACTAACTCCAAGACGGTAACTAAGTCTAAATCAAAATCAACTGGAGAGGCATCAGTGAAAAAATCTAGCAGAGCAGAAAAACTACCTAAGGAGCGTGATCCTAATGCACCTAAGAAACCAGCCAACGCATTCTTCTGGTTTTGTCAAGAGAAGCGTAGTGAAGTGCAAGACAAGTTAGCTCGTGAAGGGAATGTAGGACACCATGACTTAACCAAGGTGTTGTCAAGGATGTGGGGTGAGGTACCCAACACTGACAAGAAGGTGAGCACCTCAGTTAACCACCATTACTCTGATACCTCATTACCTCTAACAGCATTACAGAGAGTTGTATGAAGAAGACAAGAAGAGATATGAGAAACAACAGAAAGCTTATATGCTACTAAAAGACAGTGAGGCTGCAAAAGACATTACTACAGTAACTGCTGTAAGAACTGAATAACTAGTAATCATCATTAAAACACTAATATTGTGATCATGTGAGCATACAGCATGGTTACAGGGCATAGTCAGTGCGTCCCAAATAGTCTTCTCTGTCATAGTCAATATATCCACTGTCTCTCCGACCACCACCACCACCAGCAGAATACCTTGATAAGGGACACAACCATAACAGTCACACACACTGATGTAATAGTATCACTACACACAGGGTATACTATCCTATCTCAGTATATTACCTGCTACTACTAGGGTAGGGGTCCCTGATGTTATCATATTGTGATGTGGCTGATGCCATTTGTAGCTTGCATATCATTGGTTGTCCTGTAATGTATAGTGATCATGTGATCACATAGCAACACACATACCATCAAGATTACGATGATGGTATTTCTTGTATGCCTCCATGGCATCCTCCTTGTTGATGAAGATCACTTCGGCAATACCAGGTCCAGTTATTCTCACCATATCAAGAGGACCGATAGCCTGACACAGCTCCTATCAGTGTACAAATCACAATAACCGCTCACGTACCAGTCATCTACTTACAATCACATCACCCTTGCTAACGGTATTGTTGAGGTTTGATATCACCAGACACGTCCCAGTTTGTAGGCCACGAGAGTACTGACTGATGGTAGGTGGACCACTGCCTCCATATTGAGCTAAAGATTCACGATGATAACGATAGTCTTCCAGTGCTGCTCCAAATGGTGAGGGTGACCGTGATCTCACCTGTTAACATAAGAAGACATTATGGGTAACACCAACACTACACTACAGTAGTTACATTGGGTGGTGGATAATGGAATACGCTGTTTAGTGTCCTCCTAACAAACTGCTCCCCACTGTTCCTGGGTGGTACCGGTCTACTTGGTGGGCGTGGTTCATCTCGTGACCGTGGTGACCGATAGTTACTGCTGCTACTCCTTGGAGGAGGTGTCTACAGGTAGAGAATAACGAGCAGTGAACAAAATTAGTAACAAAACAGTACGATGATCGTGATGATATCCACTCGATCAAGATTAACACAAGACAATGCTAGAGTAGTGTAGTGAGATTAGATGATGCATTTCAGAATGTAATGGTGTGCACTAATTGGTATATAGCCTTGTCAATGGTTCACACTGGTTTACACCGATGTCATCAGCTGCTCAGTTCATCATCATAAGGAGAGCTCTTTGCTTTCACCAGTAATGCGACTATTAATGTCTTCTTGTGTTGTAAACACCCATGCGTCTTGCAACTCCATTCATAAAAGCTTTAATCACTTTAGTGGTGAACTGTTCAAATGCTTCTTCAACTCCATTCGTCTTGCAACTCTAAACTCCAATCACTTGATTGGTGAATTGTTCAAATGCATCTTGTAACTCAATTCAGCTTCATTGCTAGCCTATCATTAGCAGCACAAGGCTTGGGATCCTTCATGTTATACTGGTACACTCTTGACAGTACATTTCTACTCTGTCGTGCACAGTTGCTGCTCCCAATACCAACAATGACATCACCATTACATCATTGATATAAAGGACCAAAGACGAGAGAGAGAGAAAGTAAGCCAATATTACTCACCATTATTAGAGGAGACATCGACTATGAAAATACAATAAGCCAATACTAAACTACTATATTAAGCCGTTGACATGGTAACTTGCTCTTCAATACTTCAAGCCATCCAGTCACTGCAACTCTCACCTCTACTGGCCGATTTCTTCCCGGGACCGTAATCTGTATCTTCTTCATCTCTTCATGAGACAACTGGAATGTTGGCACATTTTGTGATTGCCTGTTGTTCATTCCACCAGTGGTCATTGCTCTATTACGCCCACCAGCACGCAATGGTGGCCTTTTGTTGTTAGCTGGTACACTTTGAACAGTTTTAACGTGTAATGGTTGAATCTTTGGTGTGGATATTTTCTGTCTCAAATCACCGACTTCCTTTTTTGCCAGTTTATCTCTCAAATCACTAAGTGTTCCATTACTACTGCCAAAATTTTTCACTCCAAACTTTTTACCAGTGCTCAACCTTTTAACGCCCCCTCCTCCGCCCCTGCCACCTCGCCCACGTGCTCCACCTCTGAAACCTCTTCTGTTACCAAAGGACCGCTTCTGCTTTATCACATCGTCCAATGGTGCGTCAATTATATTACTAGCCATTCTCTCTGCAGCACGAGACGAAGCAGCAACAGCTATCAAAAGGAATTGTAATAAGAGAAAAGGCCGCCTCTCTGCAAATAACTACTTCAGCCACTCAACGCGTTACTATAAGAAGCGCAGTATCTCACTCTATGCTAGTAGAACGTTGCTCCTTGTAGTACTGTGCCCTATCCGTCAAAACGTGGCCTCGCCTTCCACTCACGTGCACCATAAGTTCACGTGCGCTTGAAATGCATTAATAGGAAACAATTGTACAGGGAATCACTGTTATCAATTTATCCTTTGATTATGCTCTATTAATTGTTTGAACTACCCCAAATAAGGCCCCTCATAAAACCGGTTATTCCACCAGCCTTCTTCTCCATACGATAAGACAGGTCAGGTATTTCAATATTGTTGAGAGCCAGATCAAAGAAGAATGGCTTGGAGTTGATTGGTTGATAATCTGGTGGGAATGGAGCCAATACTGGCTTTTGATTGGCTGGAATTGATACATATTCTGTCAGTCGATTTAACAGTGCCTACATAGCAGATCACATGATGTAGTGTGATCCTTGTAAATACTTACAGTATCAGTGATAGTCAAGTTGGACGTCTTTTCTTCAACACCTTGTATGTCTATACATCATCATAGTTACCATGGTTGCCCTACAATTACTGTACTCACCTAGAATACTACGAACATGTGCGACACATTTATGGCCTCTCACATCATCTGACAACTTCTGCAGTTCCTGTAGCCCCTCCTGCACACAAGATCATGTGAGCAGTCAGCCACACCCACCATTTTACCTGTGCACCAGTTCCTGACCACTCACGATAATGACTAACAGCCTTGCTCACATGATCCAAGGTACGATCATACAAGGCCATAGCCTCGGGCCACTTACTACCAGCAACGTAAGATTGTGCAAGATAGAAACAACGAAATGCTTTGAACTTGAACACATGTGCTGCCATTTCTTTCTGCACCTCGAGCTCCTCATCCAGTCCTGGTATTGTGATGAGGTCAGCAATATACTGTGATGTACAAGATGTAGAGTAATATACTGAGTAATATACCAAAATATACTGAGTAGTGTACTGAATGTGATGTATAAGACATAGGTAATATACTGCATGACAGATGAATATACTGAGTAATATACTGGAATATACAGAGTAATATACTTACAGTTACCGTATAGTTAGTTTTTCAAGGTACTTAGCTAAATTCTGCTTTTCACAATTTTATTTTCACAAATGGTCAAAATCCAACATTTTTGTTTAATTTTTAATTTCGAGACTTAAATTTCACGAATCCATCAACATTCGCAAAATTCGTGGAATTCAAGTTCCTTGAAAAACCCAGTAGATATTATAATAATGAGAGTAGTGGGGACTAGCCTGTAGTAACATGTCATACACACGAATGAACTCTTCTGGTTTAGCGGTACGTTGATGGCTATCCCTCATGGTTACCAGTAGCAACAGGTTCCGGTCAATAGAATGTTGTAACTTTAGGTGAGTTAAGTAATACTGTAGTGACAGTAGAGTTGATTGCTGGGCCCCAGTTTTCAAAGACTGCTGTTTCTTAATCTTTGACCCACCAGCCTACCAATCCACAACACGGAGTATGCATGGTAAACAAATTCCCCAGGGGAAACCCTTGATGTAACTCACTTGCTCAAGATCACTTTGTTCATCCCTTACTGCCTGCAGGCCATCCTGTATCTCCATCAGCAACTGCTCGTACAACTCCATCTTACGTTGTGAGGAGTCAACCCTCTACAGGGGGTAGCACATACACACACCAAAGTACAGCAGGGGAATAGCCACCAGTTAGGCCTAACCGCTTTTATAGATAGTGTGTCAAATAAAAGCTGCCAGTGCTTATGATAAGGGTTAAAAATTGTCCGGACATCCTATTGTAAACTTAATAGACTTCCCCATTGATAATGTATACTAAATTTGTCTGGTCAAATTTGGATTGATCGGTCAAATGCCAAAGTTGGCCAGAAAATGTCTGATGACTGGCCATTATCATAAGGAACAAACATTAGGCTAGTAGCAAAATAAGTGTAAGTTCTTGTCAAGCACACCACCTTGTCAGTTATTATAATAATTATACTTATTTCATCTTAGCTACATTTTACACAGAAATTGGCCACTCCAAACACAGCCTGATGTGGTAGGGCTTTAATACAGCTGAGTGATTATCATGATAGTACTCATATCAGTCATATGCATGAATGAAATAGTAGACTGCCTGACCATTTGAATTGTAATTTTTCATAGGATACTGTGATATAAATTTGATGAAATAGTAACCTAGAGTCATGACCGCTGATAATCATGGTATTTATGAATATAAATAATAGTTATACACATACACCAAGGAGTCTACAGAATTTATAAACCAGAAGGCCCGAGGCTGTAGCGCACGAGCGCAGCGAGGGCGCTACTAAGGGCCTGAGGGTTTATAAATTTCGTAGACTCCTTGGTGTATGCGTATAACTGTTTTAGACTCTATTTAATAAAAACATTCTTACGCAATGTACCTTTGCTTCCTTTGTCGACATGGCGATACTAGCCTTGAAAAGACGCTGAATTTCAAACGCCATAGCAACTACTTAAGCGCCTGCACGTATTCCCAGTTAACGAGTTTACCTTTCACCTCGTTCTTCTATGCAAGTTATGGCCGTGGCAAAGCGATATTGTTAGTGAATGTGACAAATTAATGAAGCACACCATGTAATCTGTTGAAAAATAAGGTAATATTGTATTTCTCGTATTTATGTTTCTTTGTGCCCGAGAGCAAGGGACATAAGTAGCGCGGGCAGGAATATATGAGATTTATATCCCTGCCCGCGTGTGCCAAATAGAGTCTAAATCAACACAGGCCAACTATTCATCATTGTGAATATCACTGTTTCTACTATCACTAACACTCAACCCTAGTGCCTTACCTTCACTTCAACTACCATCTCCTTCAGACGGACTAATATTATCCTCATCTTGTCGCTCTTAATGGAGAGGGATTGGCCGCACCATGTGATCTCAGTTAGAGAAGATGCCACCTTTTGTTGAGTCTGCGCCAGTACAAGCTATGAGGCACATGGGATCACATCATATGATCACATGATCTCCCCTTACATCAATTTTAGATGCCAACATCTCATCACCATGGGCACTGCTCCTTAGTTTCATCAGCTCACTGAGGTCAGACGGCATATCTTTCATATTGTAGGCACAGTAACGAACATTGGGTGTAATCTCTTCAACCCTCTGGGAGTACAATGCTCTTTGCTCCTCTGACACAGCCATTCCAAGTTGTTCATAGATTGTCCTGTGGTTGACAAAAGTACAGTGGTACAAAAACTACTGCTAAATGTATTTCTCTGAGCAACAAACTAATTAACAAATGACTTACTGAGCATTTCCGAAGTTCTCAAAAGCTTCCTTCCATTGTTGTTGTTCAAACTGCACGTTGCCCAACATCCATGCAGCGTACGCTTGTGCCTCCAGTTTAGTCCTAGTATCACATCGCTCACACTTCTCGCACAACCGCAGCAGGTTGCTGCTATGGACCACAGCTCGACGCAGCCGACGTAACAGGTGGAATCTCTTCCTTGCCTCAGTGTTAGCCTCCTGCTTCAACTGCATCCCATATGCCCAAGCTCTCTCAGCATTAATCAGCGGGATATACAAAAACCTGTGTACAATATACATTATATATACATACATACATACATACATACATACATACATACAACCATCTCCATGGTAACATGTTTACCTTATATCAGTTATCATTTCAGGTGTAATTGCTTTTTTCTGGTGTCGTCGTGACGACTGTACAAAATGCAATGATTTCCTCACCCTGTACAACCTCCTACCACAATACCAACGATATCTCTGATAGTCACCATGTAATAGCCCATGGTGATTTTGTGATTCCTTTATGATTGGAAGAACTGCGTGTACACACATGGAAGGCGATAAGCAGTAAGCGCACGTGCGACTACATTATTAACTATATACTTTCTAAACTGAGTAAATCTTTACACGCTTCATCAGTTGTATCTTTTCCCTCCTCAATATCCATTACTTCATCCTTTTCTTCATCAGCCTCACCAACTTCGCTAGCCATACTGGGTGAGCGCTAATTGGACATGTAGCAATTATTGGCGATGTGCGTTCTATTAGAGTTAATTGTCGCGTGACATGACGGCGGCCGCTGCTGCAGATGTAGTGTTATCTGATGTACATTGTGAAGTTGTAACAACGAAACATCCAGAAGTATGTCATGAAATTTCAGTAAATTACTTATACAGCCTTGTCCTGAAGAATGTGACCACATCAAGATTTCCATTCCAACTTCCATTCCCATGCTGTGATAGATCTGTTCCAGATCATGATGATGATGGTGATATAATTGTTGAGAGAAGACAACAACATTTGCTTGTTATTGGTATGTTGATCCTGTGTATCTCATGTGATGTCACATGATCCAAACAGAGCACGCCATGGCTACTTCCTTAGATGATGTTGGAAAGCAGGTTACCAGATCATATTATACGTAACTAGTCACGTGATCATAGTAGGTGTGGCATGGAGCATTGCTATTGGCTGATTTGATGTTAAACATGAAGGGCCAGTAAGCCACTTCACTGTATGACTGTTGATCATAATGTACCTGCTGATAGAATAAGTGGAGCTGTTGTTTTAGAACTAGGTGGAGGGGTGGGGCTCAGTAGTCTTGCAGCTGCATTGTATGCTAACACTGTGATATGTACGGGTAAGATATGGGTGGGGCTAAGTGGCTGGTTTAACCAGCAACAATAGATACTGGTGACAAGGTGCTGCAGTTATGCAATAAGAATGTCCAACATAACATTGAGTGTCTCGGTAGTGATCTCATACCAGGTGAAGTGGGCGTGGCTCAACAATCATAGGTGCTTTGTACATTGCTAATAGCTAGTGTTCTGGTGAAACAGTTAAACTGGCTACAGCCCCACCCACCTAAAGACATCAAGTGGAGTGAACGAGATTTGAATACTTTGTCTCTCACTGATTTTGTCATTGCAGCTGATGGTGAGTGGAAATATTAGAATTGTCCTATTTACTGTATATAGTTAGCAATTTTAGCCAGTAGGTGTCTGTTAAAATATAAGTTGCTAAAAGTCCAGTATGTGCTTAGGACTACAACAATTATATCTTAGACCTTCTGTATGATTCCTGTACCCTCACCATTAGCTAGTTAGCTATGTAGTCTTGTCACAGCTCTTAACTACTCATGGCACTACATTAACTGTACACTGCATTATATCAGTATACTGGTCTGCGTGTGTGGATGCTTCGGATTAAATTTGCTTTGTGCAGACTCTGGCGTGAAGTACAAGTAGGCACCCCGACCTATGATGCTAACATAAAAGCATTTTAAGAACTAGCTGTTTCATTAGAATAACATAGCTATTCACTTGTCCAACATGTTTGATTGATGACTGTTCCATCAGTGTGTTGGTATAACACCTGTTCCTAGTGCAATGCTTGATGCTTTTAGCTTTCTATATGCTAAAAATTATGCTGGCATCGTTTAGGCAGACACTTTGGGCCAAAAAAACTGTTACCTATTAGTCACTTTGACACATATTGAGTATTGGTTGGTGTAGATTTTGCTTATTCAAAAATTTCAGTATCTGCAATATGCTCAAAATGCTCAGAATTGGCTGTTTGAGAAAATTGCTATCAGCTGACATTATCCTCTACGTAGCTACGGCTACGCTACGTAGCTGTAGCTACTGTGACGCTACGTAGCTGTAGCTACTGTGACGCTACGTAGCTGTAGCTACTGTGACGCTACGTAGCTGTAGCTATTGTGACGCTATGTAGCTGTACAAAGCAAATTTTATTCCATTAGAAAGCATCTATACATGCGTATTCATTCATTTCCTCCATTCCGATTTCTTGTTCCCAAACTTCTACATTCTAGATGTGTTGAATTAAATTATTAGGAGGCATTTCTGTAACCGTACAAAACTGAACACCCTGCATGTGGTGGCATCTACAGACCCTAGCTCTGCTTCAGACATTATACTGTACTTAGGCCCCCTCTCAATTGTGCTATATAGCCCCTGACTCATTTGTGAAAATGTTTACAACTGTTTTCTGACTTCTTCCCAGCAGTTCAAAGTAATAATGAATATCATATTGTAATGGTATCACTACTGCTGGTCAGTTTTTAGTAGACCAGCACACTTGCATGAGATGTAGCATAATGGCTAATATGATCTAATAGATGATCATGCAGCTTACAAGGTTTTGCTGGCCCCTCCCCCAATGTGGGTAATCACGGATTGGACATCCCCAGAATGTATATATTTTCAGGTCTGAGTTCTTTGCTCTAAGGGGTTAGGGATTAGACAACTGTGACAGATCCTCCACCTTGCCTGCATGCCTGATGGCTAACAGTTACATAATAATTACGATGATTATATCCATTAGTGATTTATGATAATGACATCACTGATGCTTTCTTCTCATGCCTCACTCATCTATACACTAAGATATTCACCAGACGACCACCTGTATACATAGCATTGGAGAAGAGGTGTGTATCACATGTACAGTGGTATGGTGGGTGTGGCTACAATGGTATAGGATTAACTTCACTGTGGAGCACCTTGCAGCAGTTAGCCCCGCCCACCAGTATTTTATGCAGCATCTCACACATGACCATCTGAGCCAATCAGGTCACAGGATAAGATTTACGGCCAATCAGATGTCAGTTAATAACATCACACAGTGTTTTCAATACACCCGTAATGATCAGATGGTGAGGAGAGAAGGAAGTTGTTTGTGTTAACATTTCTCTACTGTTAGGAGGTGTGGCAGTTACAAATAGTGACATTAAATAATACCAGTGATAAGGGTACAGTATGATAGTATGATGGTGTATAAAAATGTACATATACAGATAATCCTGTGATATGAATTATAGACTGTGATAATTGTTATAGAACTGTTTACTGATAAATTCTTTGTTTCTCCTTGTATTTGTCCATTACTGGCTTCAGTTGAGGCATTGCAGCATCCCATACTAGTAGGCTGCCATAATTCTCTAAACTGTACTGTACAGGTGACTTGTCTGTAAAATAATTGTGTGATCTGCACTAATAGCCACAACTACACCCACCTGTGTTCTGCTGTGTGCTGTAAGGTTGTTCCACAAAACCATATGATCCCGTCAACACTAAATTAATACTCTTTCCTGTTACTGTGGATGGGATAAACAATCAACCATTTATTAATATTCCATTTATTGCTCACCAGCAGCCTTTACAGCATCCATACATCTGATAGGTCCCAGGTGACGTCGGACTACCATCAGTGGAACACGAGTTGAAGCGTTAACAATCAGTAGGTGACCAGACCCTAGCCCCACCCACAATTCTGCAAGAGGAGCCTCCTTTAAGTACAATGATGTCACTCTCAGGTCGTGATTATCATAGGGACAATCGTGGCCTTCTTTCTGCAATCTACAGTGGATCACATGATGCATGGAGGTGTGGCTATATATAGTTGATCTTACTGTGACTTGACTAGCTCATGACAAGGTAACGTTCCTCTATAGTTGGTAGTCTCTATGTCCCACAACTGCAGATAGGAACAGTTCCTCTGAGCAGTCCATATCATGTTTAGTCCAATCACTAATTGTCGTAATGCCATGCCATGGTAACTATAACACACACCACACCACTAACATAGCATGACCACTAGAGATTTACTTACTTTGGGTGAGTGGCATTCCATCTCTCCTGTATAGTGAAGTCGACTATGTTGATGACTAGTACCTCCTCTCCACTGCACACATAGAGCTTGTGATGGTGACGTTTCATACATGATATTGGACCATTGCCCATATGGAATATCTTAGCTTGTAACTGGTCATCTTCAATCTACAGTGTAGTCCATGATGATGGTGGTCATTAAACAGAGAAAGTGTTACCTGTAGTAGATATTGATCATACAGAGCTATGGAGCCATTCAGTAGTCCAGCACACACATAATGACCTCCTTTATGTGTCCTAATGTACAGCAGTAATGGGAGGGGCTAAGTATGAGGGTGTGGCTTACTGAAAGTGTAGCATTGATAGGACAGGACTAGGCAGAGCTGGTAACTTATTCTTCTGATTACGATCACCATCATACACAAAGATTGCTCCGGTATGACTACCCATGAGGATTGTATTAGAGTCAACAGTTAATATGCAGTTGATCCTATTGCCATTATCCCTGTTGCTCAGCTCTCTACTAATACTAGCCTCTCTGTCACTACTCTCCCCGCTGTCTTCAGCTGCTGCTGATTTAAGCAAGCTGCTCTTACTCAGCACCTTCTCTCTACTTCTGTCTGTTAGTACCTTACCCTAACGATGGATCATGTGACCACTTGCTACGCCTCTCATCATCTCTTACCTTCAACAATGCATTCTTCTGTGTCAAGTTGATTGCCGAGAACTACAAGAGGAATAAGCAGCATTAAAGGGGCGGGGTTATACATTGAGTAGCCACACCCACCACAGTCATGCTTCCACACAAGCTGACCATCCACACTTCAACATTTGGACTCTTGGTCTTCTCACAGGTAAACGTCTGCAAATAGATCACATGATACAATGCAAAACGAGAGGGTGTGGCTCATTACCCTAAATGTGAAGGCTTCCACAGAGAGTTCAGAATGAGTGGGTATTACAATCTTTAGTCCTATCAACTCAGCAGTACATAATCTATCATACACTTGTTGTGCCTATAGAATTGTTAACAATATGATGATAGGGTTGGGGTGGGGGTGGGGCTGGCTCACTGTTGGACGAAGCATAGGATTCTCTTGTAAGCAGCTGATTATCAGTTGCTCCATATCAGGCCATGGTGGACAGCCATAATGTTGTATGTTGTGAATTGACTTGTTCTGTAAAAATGACATCACACAAGGTATCATGTGATGCTAGGCCACACCTCCTTGATAGCTCTATCTTGATCATGGCCAGCTGGTAGGTCATCAAATGGTTTATAATTTGTAATCAAACTGAACAATAAGATGCCATAAGAGTAGAGATCAGCCTATGGGTGGATGTACAGGTTGAATATGTGCTAAACTTGATTGACCAGGTTACCACACCTCCTTGTTGTAAGTACCAGAAGAACGTCCCTTCATTACTTCAGGAGCCTTATGACCAGTAGTGCCAGTATCAAGAGCTAGTCCGGATGCCGTGGCAAAACATGCTATCCCATAATCAGATATTTTAGCATTCACCTGATAGTATGGCAGTGTTACTATAACAACACAATGTAGTATATACTTACAGAAGCCGTAGGATTCAATGAAAAGATGAGAATGTTATCTGCCTTGAGGTCGCGATATATTATACTGTTCTTATGAAGATAAGCTAGTCCACTAGCAACTTGTGCCATAATGGAATGTTTCATATTATAACTGATAGTCTTGTACTGTTGTTGTCTCAGTGACCCCAGTGTAGCATACTCCAGTAACAACATTGGCTTTGGCCTCATACACACACCCACCAGTGAGATAATGTTAGGATGTGACAAGTAACTGAGTATTGATACTTCTTGTCGTATCAAGTGAGTGGGCGTTGCTCCATTGAGTTCTGCTAGTTTAGCACTGAACACTTTCACTGCTACAGTCTGTCATCATGTGATCTCACTACATCATCATTACATCATCAATACTTATACATACCTTTCCTTGATGTTTAGCCTTGTATACTTCTCCAAAGCCTCCTCGGCCCAGTAGGTTAGGAATACTACGTGATGTTTTATCACATGATTTGCCGCTCATTCAACACACACTATACCTTTCATCCAAGGCAAATTCCCCTGGCTTAACCTTTAATCTATCATCTAAATCATTAATAATGATGTCTGGTGCCTATACAAAGACAGCAAAACTTTTATACTGATAATTAGAGGACTAAGAGTTACCAGATGTTCCAATAGAACCGTGTCCTTATGCACCGGACACATCACCTCATCAGTTTCATATGATTTGTTCTCCAGGTCCTTCAGCTGGAAACAGTAAGGTGATGTACGGTCCGCTAGACAATGAGGACACAAGGTGCCCGAGGTGACGAGCTTCTTTCCAGTAGCAACATCAAAATCCCTCAGGCCAGGATACCACTCATCGATCATAGCCTCTACATTATCCACCACTGCACACAACAACCTGAGAGCATTAGAGATGATGATAATACAGTCAACTGGTTATACAGTACCTTGTACCCCAGTTACTATTAGGCAGTGTAATGTCAAACACTTGATCATCTAGTTGTTCTACTAGGAAATAAGCTTGATCCATCCACACACTGTATACTCCACGACTCCAATACTGAGTGATGGGGTTGTTACTGAAACAACTCTACAATGGAAACAGTAAAGGTTAACAATGATGTAGTATGTGCATCACCTGATGCTGATTCAATACTTGTAGAGCTCTCTTAGGGAAGATCAACAACCTTGCTGTTAGTCGTGGCCAAAAGCCCGGTGGGATATAACACATACAATAACGTCGCACTATCTTCCCTGCAATAACAAATTGATAAGACTATTGTTTCAGTGAGGTGGCCAACCTCCTGGAGCACTGGGTGGGAGGCTGATGATGGGACGTTGTTTTGGCAGATGTGAGGGAATCAGCAGCTCATCGGGACAATGCCGGAATGCCACCTCAAACCTATCACACAATGTATAGAGCTGTGTTGTTATAGCAGCAAATGACACCACCTCTCTAGTAATCTAATGTACTCCGGTATAAACTTCTGAGGGAACTCCGGAGATCTGAGTATCAGTCCCAACTGACTTATTGGTAACAACTATATAATAATATAATGTATTATCATCACTATATTATACCTTATAACAATAAATAAAGGAAATACATCACTTACTCCTCTATTAGACACCAGTGGGTTCACCTCAGGTATGGTGATCACACGAGCCATCAGCTTACACAGCCACACTGGATTAAGGAAATACAACCTACCCAGTTCAGTTTGACAGTCGGAGTAGTGTAACAATACTCCACACTGATGTAAGAAGTGGATAGCCTAAAGTGATGATAACACAGAGTAACTAATGTTATGATAATAGTAATTGTTGGCCCTGTTGATAGGGACCAGTCCATTATTACCTATTATGATTTGCCGCAGTCCTCATAAATTTCACCTATCACTATTATGATCATGTGAAAGATTTGTGCTTGGGAATAAAGTACTGTTTAACAAGTCTTAGCTATAAAGTTAGACTGTATTATTAGAGTAGATATGCTTGTATGAATAATGTGGTGAATGTTCTATTAGATCTTTTGGTATTGACCTATTATGCTGGCATTATGCTTGATGCACTACCTATTGTACTTAAAATTAAGCTGGCATAATTGACAGGTACCTGTTGAAGCTCTGAGTTGGGTAGTGGCTGCATCCTGCCATGATAAACTTCTTGGCTGATCTGTCTCTGCAGTTCTTCCTCGTACATCACTGGGAATGGTGTCTGTGCAACTTCTGAAGCCTTCCTTTTGATCAACTCAGCTAACACCTGTAGTTGGTGGGGCTGGGATCACATGATCTACATAGTTACCATGTTACCAAATAATAAGAAGGAACATATCCACCCATTATCTTCTGCCCCTTCACTTTAGCACTAAACACACACACAGCATATGATAAGCTTGATGTGCAATATATTAGTGTACAGTACTTGTCAACAAGATCTTTCAGTTTATGCTTTAACTCCTTCATCCCTTTACCATCAATAGAGCTGACCTCAGCAAATGAAATATCCAAAGAACTAGGAAAACCTATTGACATAATACATGTATATAATTATACTCCTGTATACTCTCTGTATACTGTTATAATAGTGATTACCTGGTCGATCTGTTAGTCCCAAAATCCTGGAACGCATCATTCGTTTAGCATCCAAAAACTTCCCAGCTACACAGCAATACAAGATAACATATTATACAGTTAAGCTGTAGGATCAGAGTAACATTAATAAGTTACCAATCAAATCTCTGTGAGTACCCACTACTAGGATTGGTGATGATGGTGCCCTGGCCTGAATGTTGAGTAACCATGGTGATATTGTAGCCAACTCCTCCTCTCCCTTGCTAAGATCATAAACCACCTGCCACACCCACGTGACCAATGAAGGGGCATGACTGACTGCTAACATACCATATATAGTGATCGTGTAGTCAGGAAGCACTGATGTGTTGTGTAGAACTCTCCCTGACCAGCAAAATCCCAACAGCTCAGGTGATACACCTCACCTGGTCTCTGCTCATAGCTGGATGGATAATATATGCAAACTTGTGGGTGGGGCTGTTATGTACACACCTCCACTCTCTAATGTTAACTCCCAGTGTAGCAATAGGCGATCTCAGTGTTCTATTTCTGATCAAATATTCAATTAATGTAGTCTTGCCTTTAGCTGGACCGCCCACCACTAGTAACTTCATTTGATAGTAACGCTCACTCTGTATATGATCTACTGATAACTGTGTAATATGGTAACCATGGATACCTTGTGTAATCTTGCCTCCAAGAAGTTGACGATGGTTCTAGGGGTACCACTGAGTATAGCAGCGTCAATTGATAACTTCTTTAGTCCGTCAATCTTGAGTACATAAAGTGACGACAAGTTACCCAGTTCATCTGGTAGTTTATTGATGTCAGGATTATGACTGAAGTCAAGGCAACACAATGTCTTGATACTGCCCAACTCTGGCGGGATCCTTGTAATCCTATTACTGCCCACCATCAGTCGCTCCAGTTGACTCCATCTAGTCTTACACTGATCAAGATTGAGCTATAGCAAGATGAAGGAAACATGTAGAGGAAGACGAGTGCATGTCAATTTACCTCTTCTATCTTGTTTCCACAAAAATCAAGATCTCTGATACATCGTGAGCTCCATGCAGTAGGAGAATAGAGAGAAGACAGTCCATTCTGCCTAGCCTCCAGCACATGAAGGCTAGGCAGTGAAGTGACAAAATGATAAAAATTCTCCTCATTTTTGCCCAATAAGTTATTGTTCAGTTTAACAACATGAAGTTCACCGAGGTATCCTCCATCTTTACCAGGTAGCCTCACTGAATGATGAGTGATAACAGTAGCTGTATAATATAACTATGCTCACCTATTTCATTATCTGATGCATTCAGTAAGTTGAGTGACTCCATGTCTCTCATGAAAGCACAAGGGATGTCCGGTAGCTTGTTCTTAGAAATGACCAGTTCTTTCAACTTCTTCAGCTCATACTTCTGATCAGGGATTACCGTCATCAGGTTACTATGACAACAATAAGAATATCATAGGAAGATATACAATTCTTATAGACAAACAACAAAACAAACAAACGAACATACCTACTGAGATAGAGTTTAGCAAGTCGTGGGAATGTTTTACCATTAATGACACTGGGGAATTCCCTTAACTGGTTACGGTTGAGAGCTAACAGTGTAATGTGTGGTAGTTGTGAGAAGGTCGGTAGCTTTCTTATCTGCAGGGTAATGCACCTCAGGGTAACTGGACACTAAGGTAGGTGACCAACTCACTTTGTTGTTGGATAAGATTAGTTCAGTCAAATAATCACTGTACAATGCTTCTTTAGGGAAGAACTCAAACTGATTATGTCCCAGGTTGAGTATTGCAAGACTAGTCATTTTCTATAACAATATGTTTACCATGATCATTACAGTATGAGTATCATGATCATTACAGTATGAGTATCGTGATCATTACAGTATGAGCATCATGATCATTACAGTATGTGTATCATGATCATTACGATATGTGCACATGTTCACCACTAACCTTAAACAATTGCTCAGGAAGGCTTTCCAAGTTGTTCTGGTGCAACTCCAGAACTTCAAGTTTCCTAAGCCTCTCATAAAGTGCTCGAGATTTTGGTCCATCAATACCAAGGGAATCCAAAGAAGAGAGAGCATTACAGGAAAGGTTTAATTTGCGTACTCTGGTCTGTCCATTACTAATGTGTATCGGTAAGATATCCTGTTGTTGTTGTGGACCAAGATATTGTCTCACATCCACTGCATCATGGATAATACCCGGTAATGGCGATGGTGCTCGACTGTTACCACGAGTTGGCGGTGGGCGTCTAATAACACGAGCTCGTTTAAAGAAGTCATTAGTTATTGGAGGGAAAATGCTGTCACTGTGTTCCAATCTACACTTCAAACGACACTTACTGTGGAATGGGATGGATTTAGCACCAGTAATACTGAGCTCAAACACAGGCTTAGCATAAAGAGTATCAGTTCTATGATGTCTACCAGGAGACCCGTTGCTAGAGGGAGAGTCAAATACAGATTCCTCAAAACTGCTAGGAGATACTCTAGGGCCATCCTCATGATAAGGGAACATGTTATCATGTACATCCAGGGTTGCCATGGGTGAGCTTATTGTAGGCAGCCTGCTATCCATAGAATAACGACGTCTACTAGTTCTCTTCGGAGTAGAGTAGCCATCTGGTTCACGACATGAATCAGTAGACTCATCTTCAGTAGTTCTCCCATTATCGTCCATCAGTTCACTGGTATCAGAAATATCAGAGTCACTGCGTCTGTGTCCCAGTCTCTTTATGAGTGACGGTCGAGAAAACTTTCGTAACAATGTGGTTGAACCAAGAGCAGGAAGAATCCATTCTGGCTTAATCTTATGTAAGGACAACCCACTGAGGTCCACTACTTCAGCTGTAAAGTGATGATAAAGAGACACATTCAATTACTATAGTACGTACAATACTAACAACTAAGGCAAGTTACGTACACAGAGAAACACACCAACAGACAGACAAATAAACAGCTCACATGATTTATTATCCAGTGATTCTTTGTTTCCCTCTAGGGCAATATGTCTTAACAAGGTCCCAATGATGTCATGATAATTACTGTATCTTGCTATGTTCAGTGCCCTGGTCACATTACGAACACCCTGCAAATGCATCATTACAGCCACACCCACTATTGTTAGCCACTCCTACCTCTGCAAGTAAATTCAAGACCATGAAATGATTATTATTCTGAACAGCTAAACATATTGGTGACTCATCAGTGTCTTCATAACTGTTTACATCTGCTCCCATATCAATCAAGATGTTGACACCCTATAGACACATGTGATCAGTAGTGACACACACACACACACACACACACACACACACACACACACACACACACACACACACACACACACACACACACACACACACACACACACACACACACACACACACACACACACACACACACACACACACACACACACACACACACACACACACACACACACACACACACACACACACACACACACACACACACACACACACACACACACACACACACACACACACACACACACACACACACACACACACACACACACACACACACACACACACACACACACACACACACACACACACACACACACACACACACACACACACACACACACACACACACACACACACACACACACACACACACACACACACACACACACCTCTAACAAGTTATCCTTCACAGCAAGTGACAACATTTTGTGTTTGTAGTCCGTCCTGTCACAGAGCTGGCTCAAAATGGCCTTAGTGACATCAAGAATATCTGAACAAGCAGATAATGATCAATATATTACTACCTCTCACCATAATGCAATATAGTAATATTATTATGCAATAATTTCATTAGGGATAAAATACAATTACCTAATGTGATAAATGCTTAAAATTATAAATTACAAAAATTTCCTCACATGACCACTAGTGGTCAGTGTGGTCACATGACCACCAGTGGTTGGTTGATATAACGTAATTACTACTAATACAACACATTACACATCATAACATAGTAGGGGGTCACCACTCACAGTCGCCATCATTACTATTATCACCATCTTCCTCTACTTGCTGTAAGATGGTCAGTAGGAGATTATGGATTCCTCCTGTTACAAAGTGTCCAGCAATCTCATCGGAGAGTTCACACAAGGCCTCTACACAAGCCAGACCCTAGTGTTAGGATATAGTGACAGTAGTTTTATGATCAAGGAGCAGTGATCACCTCTACTAGCACATCGGGGTCATGTTTACGATGTAGTAATGCATTAATAACTGTAGTAGCCAGTGAGTTGAGTGATATGTTCTTCTGTATTGTGAGCACATCGTCACTCTTGATCAATAGTCGGATTAGAAGACACCCCTTCTTTTGAATAGCTACATTACAGCATCACATGATCTGTTGCTAGAGGCCAGATAATACATTACTCACATGGAATATTGATGTGTTCCTTCATGATCTGAATGACTTTAGGTATAGCATTAGCATCATTAAGAATATCCACCATCTCACCTATAGCAGTGCCGGGTATGTATGTAGCACACTGAGACACATGTAGTGTAATATATTACTATAGTGGAGTAGGATGGTGAGTTGTTCAATGGCTACTTCTGATAGGAAAGAGTTTCTGGGATGCTTGGAAACCGCTTCTAACACTTTGGTATAGATGTGCTGACGACATGCCTCCTTACGCAGTTGTTCTACAGAGAGCATACAGTAGCTACAGTGGTACAGGGGTACAGTTGGGGTGACAATGACATACTGATATCAGTGAGGCAGGTGATAGCAGCAAAAGCTTCACCCAGTAATACAGGATTAGAATCTTGTTGTTCAAGGATTGATATCAAGTCAAACAATGCCAAACACATCTCCATGTATTTCTTCTGATCAGTGCTATGATGGAACACACTCCGTGTTACACACAATATGACATACAGTATGACACATGGTATGACATACAGCATGACACACAATGTGACATACAGCATGACACATGGTATGACATACAGCATGACATACAGTGTGGCAAGATACCTGTCCATTATTAAGCTTCTCAGAGCACGGCAGCCCCACTCTAAACAGACATGGTTGTTATGATGTTCACGTAGTCCCTCTAGTGTGGACCCCACCCCTCTCTCAGCCAGCTCCTCTAGCACTGCACCTATAGTTGGAGGCGTGGCTGGACACACCCTGTACATACCCACAGCATACACCTACCCTTGCATTTGGTACTGCTCATAATATGGTAGATAGCTGAACACACAGCAACATAAACTTGAGGGTCATTGTTATACACTATTAGTGGTAGTACAATAGCACTATGGACTGGAATACTGTAGGGATAATATATTAATAACAAGTTATAACGTGAGCCATGAGTTCTTACAGTTGTCCATTAGGGTCACTGCCTATCCACTTGACACTATCCGGTCTTGACACTAATATCTGTGTTAAGCAGTGACAGGCTCCAGCCTGAGTGGGTGTGGCTAACAGTACAGTGGGTGGGGCTACAATATGTTGTTACCTGAACTGCAGGCTCATTAATATGAGTTTTCAGTGCACCAAGTATTATCCTCAGCCAGTATTTCAGCTTACTGTCTTCCTCAATATCAACCACTCCAGATAAAACAGCTACAGCAATGGGTCATGATGAGACATAGAATATTATAATATGAGACCACCTAGGTGTCCCAGTGTAGCCAGGCCATGCTCCTGAATGCATGGATTACCAGTATGAATATCCAGTAGTTCAATGATTATATTGTGTATATCAGCATCTACTAAATCCCTCTCTACTGAATTCATTTGTGAATGATTGAGCAACTCTGTAGCATATTCTATGTCATCTGTTGTGACAACATGTTGTTATATATTAACACACACAATACATGCATACATGCATACATGCACACATACATGCACACATACATGCATACATGCATATATGTATGCGTGCACACACACACACACACCAGTAAAAAGTACTCACCAGACATGGATAAATTCTGCATCAGTTTACAATAAGCCTTCACTACAATAGGATCCTTGCTATGCTGTCTCACACAATCATTGGCCAGTGATATACAATCCGCACTCTGCGACAACTCATTCCTGTTCCCATCTGTTAAACCACAACGTTATCAATTACCTACTCACCACATACCACCACTCCCCCTTACCAGTAGAAGCCATTGCTGACAGTACGTCAAGTACAGATGCTATAATGATGGGGTGCTCTGGGAATAATTTCACTGCTCCAGTGATCAAGCCAATAGCCTCAGCTGACAGTAACTCCTCGTTGGATAGTAACTTGTGAAGGTCTACAATGACTAAGTTACATTACTGCATAGCCCAGTGTATCCCTCACCCTGTGATAGAACTAAAGCTAATAATTTTAGTGTTGCCATTTGAATATCTTGCCCTTTATACCGACTAAGCACCAGTACAAGATGTTGTGTCATCTTGCAATTTGCCAGTGTACGCAAGTTATCCTCTGTGTAATGACACAGTAATGTGGTAATATACAGTAACATAGTAACAAACAGTGATACAGTAACACACAGTAACAAACAGTGATACAATAACATACAGTAACATACAGTAACAAACAGTGATACAATAACATACAGTAACACACAGTAACATACAGTAACAAACAGTGATACAATAACATACAGTAACACACAGTAACATACAGTAACAAACAGTGATACAATAACACACAGTAACACACAGTAACACAATACAGCACAGCTGAATTACCATCACAGCCCAGTGGTATTAACCACTAACACAACACTTGGTCAACTGACAAATAATAAATATCACAACACACCAGGTCCAGTGGGAACTGTTACCAAGTTACTAATGTAACATGATGAAAGATAACTCATTAATTTAAAACATTTCATTAATGTAGTGGGATCAAAGCATCAGTTTGAACATTATAAAGTTGTTAATGGTGTGGAAATTTATTATATTATACTATAGGATGGTTATGTAAAGTGACTAAGTTAATTGACTAAGTTAATTACTAGAAAGTGGTTCTTACTGTCGCACTTATCTGCTACAATCTGTTAGTGAATAATGCTTACAGTGAATAATGCTTTATAATATGGTACACAATACTATCAGTGTTAACATCATGACTAGAGTGATCATGGTTAATTAATATAGTTTCCTGGACAACTCAGACTAATACTCTACTGTGTAATGTAAACTAATCACCATAGCAACTATAGAGCTGTTGTTCTCTACTTGTTCATTCTTTTGAACAAATAAGTGAAGTGTTAGATCATAGGGAGTAATAGCACTTGTATGGTATCACCATTAAAGCCATCTAGGTGTATGACACTTCATTACACATCTCCACAAAATTAATATAGTAATTGATCAGCTTGTAATGGTGCATATTTTAGCAGTCAAACCCCAGGCATACCAAGCCTACAACTGTAGTACCAGACCTGCAGTATTGTTATATAAACTGCTGAGTTAGTAAATGCTTAGATAATAAAAAACAATTCCTTAGTGGCCACTAAGGGAATATTATCGGGATAGTTGGGAAATATTTTTGCAATATATTACTAACATTAGACCTCAGCATGTTAGCATAAGGACACTAGGACAATGCTCATGATAAAGCTCTGATACTACACAACATGTAGAATACATACCATGATCAGATAATGTGTAGAGAGTATCAAATGCTTGTACTAATACACTGCACTCCTCCTGGTTACACAAGATTGTATTGAACACTTGATCAAATGCCTGACATTTCACTATCAGCTTCTGTAGCTCCCCACCAGCAGTGTAACAAGCTGACACCAGCTGACAACACACCTATAATATAATGGTCATTATCATTAGCCACAAATTATTATCTGTGCTACCAAACAAACTGACAGTCATATTTTAGGTTAAGCTTTACTCATTAACAATAATATAATGATGATTCCTTAATTTAATCAAACTGCAATGTGATTTGTGATAATGGAGGGTTAATGTAATAACATCCACCTGACATATTATGGGAGGGAAATTATCATTGCAATGCTGTTACAATAGCTAATGGTACTAGTAACTGTGTACATTGCTATAGCTAAAGTTTAATATCGTTTAAGCCTCAATTATTCTCTGATATCAATATTGGTACATTACTAGGTACAAACAGAATCCTTATGTTGGGCGCTGCCATAGCAGCATGATGCATATGCTATTAACATGGCTGAACTTGTTAGCTGTTACCTTCTGTACAATGGATGACTTCGAGTTGCTTTTCATAATGTCAACTACCATTAGTGGAATATTCTTCTTCACCAACTGCTCGATGCAGCTGGTGCTCGAGCTGGTGTTTGCTGCAATAAGAATGCTCTATACCAGCTGGCTTCCAATTGTTTAATTTGCTCTTACCATTTTTTAGCAAGCCAAGCAAACTTAGTAACGACTCTGCCGTCTTGTCGCCGTCCATTTCATTGGAAAGACGGCTAGCAAGGCGGTCAACTTGCCGCTCCATTACTTCCGTCATTATATCATTCCAGGTATTGTTAATCACCAGCAAGTTGATGAAGCATTGCTAATTTCTACCATTAGAAAACTGCAGGAGTAACAGTAATATTTCGCTTTTAATACTTATCCGTTGTAAAGGAGTCACGTGGATCAATATAAAAATCGGACCGCATGCCTAATATATCGTTACTGTCACATGCCAGCCACGCCTCAACCGCTACAATCCCCGCAAAATTGCACTACTGTGCACTCAGTAATACCGTGCAGCTACCGTGAAGCGGAATGCTGTGACGTTTATTTTGTAACAGCTTGCTATCTACAGTATCACACATTTTCCACTGCAAGTTTTCAAAATTGTACTATTCACACACAACACATACAATGCTATAGCTACACATACAATGAATTATTGTAGGTCACGAGTTACAGTGATGGTCGCTAGGTAGGAGGATGTTCCAGTAAATGTTTATAAAACAGGTTCACGTGAAGCTTGCATTCTGCACAAGGAAACTCCTTGTAAAGAAATGGCTCATACCTGCATCAGCCAATGACAGAAGATAAAGGTTAACAACTGGCATGTTTACATGCAGTATAAGATATCATGGCATGCTTAGCTATGTAGCTATACCGGCATGACCCGGCAACATTGCTATAGATCACCTACACAACACACAAGAGTCTAGCTAGCTGTACATGTACATAACTACAAGCGGATCTTTATGAGTCATATATACACGGGTATTTATAGGGTACATGCAGTATATAGAATGGAATAACAGTCGGACATTGTGACCTTATAGCTAGTAGTGACATTTACACAAATCTGGGCCAGTTTGATCTGATGTGTTCAAGAACAAAATGTGATGCTGCAGTATAGTATAGTATAGTATCATTACACATGAGGTTATGCATGCATTCTTAGCATTGTAACTCTATAATTTCATGCAAGCATGCACGAGTGCTATAGTGAATGGTGGAATGGCAGTTTTATCAAAATCTCCCACCAAATTACCAAAATTTCCCACAATATAGTTCTACACAGTGTAATAATCCATGCATACACGAGTAAGCGGTGCAATAATATCTATCCATGTACGTAGCTATATGTATATGTTCACAGGTTGTTAAGAAATAACTTTAGCAGTTGCTAATAGCCATGCATATAACTAGCTATATATAGCCATATAACTAGCTATATATTACAATGTCAATTCATCTACAAACTGCAATATGATCAACTAATCTATAGCATTCCACAATAGTCATACAAGTGTGTGTATACTATACTAAATCATAATCTATATCTATTGG
>OZ005748.1:107500-272500 GCA_963930835.1 Spongia lamella | reverse complement strand
GACTTGTTGTAGCTGCGATAATAATACTGCAGTATCGTTATTATATGGAGGAATGAACAATAATACACACTTTTGAGTTACTAGCGCCTCAACTTCTTCCATACTTAATGAATTGCCACCGCCTAATATATAGCACATGATTAGCAGCAGTAAGGATACAACTGTAGTCATCATAAAACAGTAAACAACGCCAAGAGCTAGTCTCGTGAACCAAAATCTTTTCTCTACGAGCGCTTATTGATTGGGAATTATAAGTGGGCGCTTATAATTTCCAACCTATTAGCGCCCTTCGGGAAAGGTTGTGAAGCAATCAGCAGGTGTACTAGTTGTACCGTCATCCTCTGTCCAGTGAGATAATCAAAAGATATAATGATAATCGTGTTCTAATGGAAGATAATTTTGCGTGGGTGTGGGGTACTGAAGCTCCAGATGCACCAGACAGTGTTGAGCTACATGACAACCATACTAAGGCTTTGTTTCATACTGACACTAGTGTGGGTTGTACTGCTGTACGAGGCCCACGTGCACTGGCACGAAATATGGAGCACTTCTTTGAAGTGGAGATGAGCCCGCCATTCCACGGTCAAGCTAGGATGGTAGGCATAGGGACTAAGTTTGCACTAATGGAAACAATTGGGTTTAATTTTCAACCATTAATTGGTAAAGATAGTAACAGCTGGGGGCTGAACTATACCGGTAAGATCAGACATAATGGTAATGAAGAGAATTATGCTGATACTGGGTGTGTCCTGGAATCACATGATCCACTGGTCATTGGTGTTCTATATGATGCCCATGTTGGAATAATGTCATTTCAAGTGAATGGTAAACAATATGGAGTAGCATTCACAGGAATACCAGTCCTGATTGACATATACCCCATGGCCTGTTCCTCTGCTGGTAGAAGTTGTATTAAACTATTACGCAGTTGGTCTGAGGTTGCCTCCCTCAGTTGCTTATGTCGGGCAGTTATTAGAGATCAGCTTAAAGATATGTCTGAAGTTAATCAGTTGCCACTACCCAATGACCTAAAGGCTTACCTCAATTACCAGGCTGTGGATCATTCGGTGAACAAGATCATAGTAGAAGTCAGTGGTAAAGAAACATCAGTATAACAACATTGTATGTGTGTGCGTTATTGTATGTCTGTTAAAAGTTCAAGTCATTTACAATGTCACCATTCACTATTACTGTATCACTGCTCTCCCAGAAGCCTACAGGTAACCATTCACTGGACAGGACCAATTCGTGATCAGATATTGGACAGATCCAATGTTTCTCTGTCATGTCAATCATATCCTCAGGTTGTGTGTTTGTCTTGTCTGTTAGGGGTGTAGTCATGTTTGTGGGTATGTGATCATGTGATCTGCTCAGGTAACTAGTAACTAGGGACACAAAATGACAAGCCCATTATACTGTGTGTATATACCTTTGTGTTGGCTGTAGATGAGGCAATAATGTAACAGTGATTTTTCCTTGTAGTTCACCTACACAATTTTATCAGCAGCTTTACCAAAGGCTAAATCTTCAAGGTTAATGTGTTGTATACAAAACAAGGCCCTGAGGGGTTAGCTTTATACAAGTTTAGGTGTGCACAGATAGAATAGTGTAAATTATTTACCTTGCTGTAAGCTGTACGTCGATCAACACGCTTACTATGCCCCAGTGTAGCCCAACAGTTATTCAGCCATTGTTGAGGATTGGAGAACTTGCGGCCATCTTGGCTAATGATGCTGCCGTCAGTGGCCAGTGAACCAACAAACTGACAACCCTATATGTGTGATCAACATTTAAACAATAATGTTAACACATTAATGGCACATGGGCTACCATTAGGGTACAGGTGAGACATTGCTCCCGAGGTGAGATCAGTTGGTGTTGTAGCAGTACATCTAATGGTACTGGTTGTGCTAGCTCAGACTGAAGTAGCAGTCTCATTGGCTGTTTTGTAGCCACACCTCTTGGTTGTTGCATTGACACTGTATGCTTACCCTTATCCACTAGTTGTGCATGTTGTGTAGCCCCACCCACAGACTGTGATTGTCGATGTATATCTGTCTCCATTGATTGGTTCTCTGTGCCCATACTCGCTGGTTGCTTTTGCATAGCCACACCCACTGCTGATTGCTTTGTAGCCACGCCTACTGATTGCTTATGTGTTGTCACACCAACTGTTGAATGTTGTGTAGCCACGCCCACTGGTTGTGCAGCTACATCCAGTGATTGCTTAGCCACACCTACTGCTAGTTGCTTTGTAGCCACGCCTACTGGTTCCTTTTGTATTGTCAGACTCACTGCTGAATGTTGTGTAGCCACGCCCATTGGTTGTGCAGTTGCACTTGTTGGTTGCTGTTGCATAGCCACACCCACTGGTTTTTGCTGGTGTGAAATCACAGGCATTGGGCATTGAGATTTAGTAACTGCATCAGTCAAATGTGATTGGTATGTAGTCACTTCCACTGCTTGTTTTGGTGTGGCCTCATCCACTGCTTGCTTAGCCATGCCCACTGTTTGATGATCACCTACATGTTTCGGTTGTGGAGCCACACCCACTGATGTAATCTTTTCACTTGTTGCACTCTGTGATTGTTGGTTCTTTGTAGCCACACCCACTGGTTGCTTAACCACACCCACTAATTTCTTTTGCTTAGTAACACCCAATGAATTTGCTTTGCTGGTGTTAAATACAGTTTTCCTCAGTTGCCTTACCACAGCGGTGGTCAGTTGTGATGATGATGGTATCTTAACGGACGACTCTACTGGTTGAACTGGTTTGAATGGTGTAAAACGACTTGTGGTGACTATGGCAACCTTAGGTGCTACTTTTGTACTGATTGGCTTGGTGTTGCTATGGTAACATGATGATGTATATTCCTGACTGTGAGCTTGTAATGAAGTCTTTGAACGTGTGCTGTAACGGTTTTGACTAGATATCAATATCTTCAGTTGACTTCCCAGTCTCTTTTGGTTGTCAAAACATTGCAGTAGAGTTTTCTGCTTATCAGATAATTGTAAAAGTTGTTGTTGAAAGGAACGATCACTCTTGGCAGTAGTTGAGGCAACTTCCAGTTCATCAGATAACTGTTTCCTCTCCAGGCGTGTGATATTGCTCAATTGACGAAGACTTTCCTCCAGTATCAAATAATCCTCCTGTAGTGTTTGCACTGTAACAGTACAATACAACACATGACTACTACTACTACTACTACTACTACTACTACTACTGACGACAGATACAGCTACTTACACAGTTAACACTCTAATACGTCGACAATATAGCTGGCAAAATTGTTGAGTCATGTAAACTGAATTACTTATTACGTTCTTGCTTGATTTATCCACTTTTCCTAGTCAAAACTTTGTGAGAGTAAATTTGCCGAACTTTCCCATTTTAGATACCAAGTGTTAACACTGACACACACACATAAATTAAAGAACTTCACTAATTATAAGTAGCAGGCTATTCTAACATACCAGTCACTACAACTAGTGTCCCTGCAATGTCATTATGAATACACACAGTCTTAATATATAGCACATTAACATAGAGATGGTATTCATTGTTTTATACATATCTGCTCTGGTCTCCAACATTAATGTTGGCCACACTCAGATGCAATATTCACATCATAGAGTATCTGGGGGTTATAAATCTATGATGGTCGCATAAAATATACACTAGATGCTTATATACCATATTGTACAGTTGTAGTCTCGGCTGTGACGTTTTCAAGCTTTTCAAATACCAGCTTCTGCCCAGCCTGTAAGCTCATTGTACAGTCAACATATTCTACAGTATTGGAGCTACTAGAGTCACTATCATCTTCCTCTATAACATCCTCCTCTACACTGTCCGCAATTGTAGCATCACTATCGCTCCCAATATCACTCATCACGTAAACGCGCCAAAGATTTTATGCACCTCTAGAAAATAAAGAGGCGCAAGAGTAGCCGCATAGTTCATAGTAATATTTACGTATAGTTATAATAAATGTCCAGCTGGTATCATAATATCGTACAGGTCAGTAATAACATGTATATTTTCTCTAGTACTTCAATTATATCTTTTCACTTATCAATGCTAAATTTAATAAGTAGGCGCGTATGATTTATTAATTAGCACTCTTATAATACGCGCAGTGTTTATTTAGGCAATAATGGGAGGGTGGTTCTCTAGGCGCAGAACTTCAGAACAAGCACAGCCTTCACGTGCAACAGCACAAGACAGAGCAATCTTGGTAAGATACAATGTTACGTGAGCATTAATTAACATTTTGTGACCTCACGTGACCTACGTAAAGGATCTAAAAAATCAGCGGGATCGTCTAAAGAAGTATCAGAAGAAGGTGTGTCCCTTGCATTAGACTGATTGTTATATTAGGTATTATTATAATGTCAGATTGTTTTACAACTGGAGAATGAGAGAAAGGTAGCAAAACAACTACTGCAGGATGGGAAGAGAGAGTTAGTGGATTAATATAATTTATGTAAGGCTTGTACATTGCTTGTGTGACTAGAAAAGCTAAATTATTGTTAAAGAAGAAGCGTTATTTTGAAGGATTACTAGATCAAACTGATACTCAGATGGATAATTTAGCACAGATGGTTGTCACAGTGTTGTCATGGTTACTGTTGCTATATAACACCTCATAGGTTGAGAATATAGAATTTACTCAAGTGGAGATGAAAGTTGTTGAAGGATTAAAACAAGGAAATGAGTGCCTTGAACAAATGCATAAGGTAGTATTCTATTTGTTTAATGCATACAGGCAATTATTGTCAGTGATAACAGATCATGTCACTGGAGGATGTAGAAAGGATAATGGCTGATACACAGGATGCTATTGAATATCAAAGAGTATGTCTTCACATCATAATAATGTTAATGATCATTATTATTGGGTTGTTTAAGGAAATTGATGAGTTGGTTGGTCAAAATCTTACACAAGTTGATGAAGATGCCATACTACAAGAACTGGAGGAACTACTCGGCGGCGTGAGTGATGTCATGTTGAGTGAGAATTGACTAACAAAGTGTAAATATGATTATCAGGGTGAAGAAAATGTTGCTGACAGATTACCAGAGGTACCAACTACTGAACCACTAGGAGAAGAGGAGGAAGAGGAACAAACCAGTGAGCTAATATTTCATCCTTTATTATGAACACTTGAATGATGTGTTTACAAATTTGTAGGACTAAAACAAAAAAAGAAGGAAGTTGTCATTACATGAAATTATTATATATAAACAGTATGAATGTTAGTCAATATAAGAGCATTGCAATGAAATTTTTATACAAAAAGTTGTAAATAATAAATCATGTTAATTCAATGGGTTTTACTAGTTGATCAATAACTGCTACACCAGAGTAGCTTCTTCCCTGGGTCAATATTCCATTAGTGTAGTTCCATATTCCAGTGAATGAGTCATACACTTCAACAGTTGATAGATTAGTTGTACCATCATCACCACCAGTAACATAGAGGAGGCCATGAACTACTGCAGCTGCAGCATTCCTTCTACACGTTAACATGTCAGCTACTCTACTCCACTGGCCTGTTGTTGGATCGTATTTCTCCACTGATTTCCTAATATCCGGCCCATCATGGCCTCCAATAGCATAGAGACACTCATCCACTACTGCAATGGCTGCTCCACTGCGGCGTTGTAACATTGGCTCTATGATCTCCCATTTGTCTAGGGTAGGATTGTAACGCTCTACGGAGTTGAGACATTGTCGAGCAGCTCCATCATAACCGCCAATAGCATAAATGTACTGCTGCATGGCAGCCACGCCCACACTAGATCGACGTACATTCATTGATGCAACCATAGTCCAGTTGTCTGTTACTATGGATACACAAGAACACTGTACACATAGATCACATGACTACTAATCTAATAGTACCTGGGCTGTATTTTTCAACACTGTCCAGGCCACTGTTACCATCAAACCCACCAACAGCATACAGGCAGTCATTTAGTATAGCAACACCCAGTGTGCTTCTCCTTGACAACATCGGCTGCATGAACACCCACCTTCCTTCATTAAGCTCCAACTTTTCAGCTGATCTGTAAAGTATTACTGTTATTAATAAGTGTTAACAATTGTTTAATAGGTGTAAAATTATAATATAATGATGTGTAAATACAGGAAACATTACAAGACACTTAACACATATTAACTATTCTTTTCACTATAAACAAATTTACCTGACACGCGAGGTCCCATCAAAACCACCTACTGCATATACTACCCCATCAAGCACAGCAACTCCACAGCGACATCGTCGTGACAACAGTTCAGGACCTTGAGTGCAAATGTTTTTGGAGATATCAAAAACTTCAACATTACGAATGGCCTTAGGTGCTTGCCCTCCTATCACCAGCAGATACTGAGGTGGACCTATACGCTTCCTCGGTAAACTACGAGGACTAGCAAATTTGCTTCTCTCACTGGGTGACAACAAGTGATACTTCATAGCTTCAATGAGGTAGTTCTTGCACTGAATACATGATTCTATTAGAGGCTCACCACACACACGCTCAGTGAGATACTGACTTGACAACAATGGCAGTCTGACATGTTCCATCAGTGTTGCCATGTGAGGGGATCGTTCAGGGAGATCATGTTTGATCCATGCCACTACTGACTCAAACACATGTTCTTCAGACAACACACCGAGTTCACTGCTACATACTAACTCAACAACTTGTGAAAGAGGTAAGTTCAAAAACTCTTCACAATTGCACACATCAGAAAAATATTTCTGAGCAAACAACTGAGCCTTCTTGAATAGATCTGGACAAGAATGGATATCAGCAAAGTTCTTAATACCCAAACAGTTTGATGGGTGAAGCTGCTCCTGTAAGAATTCACAACAAATATCTCTCACTTCAGTGAGTTGTAGTAAATTAGCAGCTGGCAGTAACGACTGTACGTTATCCTCACGAACTTCAATAGTACTAGTGTAAACAAATTGTATTAGTAGTTCTATAGCCTCTGGCTCCACTTCTCTCAGTGTAATAATATTTTGTTTACTCTCGGCTAATTCCACTGTAAACATCAACTTGTCATAAGCACGTAGCCTCAGTGAAATCATTAAACTTACCAGTAAACATGGCCATGAAATATGGTATGGTCGCGGCTAATACTGCTCGGTGCGCTACAAAGTCGTGATTATCAACTCTAATCACCACATCGCATAGTTGACTGTGTCGCCGCATTTCATCCAGCGCGCACAGCGCCTGTTCTGAGATCTGGCGAGACTTGTATACCTTTGCCGGTGACGAGCTAATCGAAGCAGCATCCATGGTAGCGGCCATTAACCCCTACTGTTTCTTCTATCCAGTCATCCCCTCATTTTATACGGCAAGACCATAATCTAAAGTTATAGAATATAATCACGTGCTCGTGACTGCTTTATTAGAATAATTACAATTAGGTATCACGTGCATATGTATTTTAAGCGCCAGCATTCGATACCTAGAGATACTGTAGCAACAAGATTATCTATGAACAAGTACACGTCACAGGTTGAACAGCACAGCAGTCCCTCAGCGACTGGACCTCGTCCGGTAGCAGTAGAACAATTATACGTACTGGGGATACCACTGCATAAAGCTTCTCAATCATTTCAGTTTCTCTATGCAGTAACTGGAGTGATGCTATTTTACTTACTGTATGGATATGTGCAGGTCCTTACATAGTTGATTTGTTTGCGAGTACATAAATTAGCGAGTTTTAATTTAGGAGTGGATATTTCGCATTGATGGGTTCAAGCCAGTGTTTGGCTGGTACCTCACACTAATACAGTTTGGGTGTTATACCATATTTGGCAGTGTCGAGATGTTGTTAACAAGAGCCTGTGGCCATAGAACAATATCATTACGTCTTTATGGCTTCATTGCATTCATCACCGTGGCAACAATTGGATTATCAAATATATCAGTAGGATATCTTAACTACCCTACTCAGGTACATATAGTTGTCATGGTAACAATTACAATATAGCCACCTAACAGGTAGTATTTAAAAGTTGTAAATTAATTCCAGTAATGATAGGAGGAGTTATTATACAAGGTAACCATAGTAACAATGATGATAGATGTGTACCGTATTACCATACAGGGAAGAGATATGGTCCACTGGATGTCATTGCTACACTGTGTATGAGCATTGGATTAGTTTTCTTCACCTTAGCCGATAGCATCATACAACCTAATTTCAATGTTACTGGTGGGCGTGGAAAGCTATACTAACCACACCCACCGTTCAGATGTTCACAGGTGTGGTGTTGATATCATTGGCACTGTGTGCAGATGCAGTGATCGGTAATGTACAGGAGAAGACATTGAAACAATCATCCATCAGTGAAATGGTAATCATTATAGTGCATATAGATGCAAGGGACAGTTTCCAAGGATTCGCAGATTTTGTAGGACTAAAATGAATGTTAACGAATAGAGAATGAATAATTGAATATTCTGTAGGTATGTAGTACCATGTACATCTTCAGTAACAAATTATTGTTACTGAAGATGTACATGTCATATATTTTGTATCTGGCTTGATGCAGTTGTGAATTTTGATTGCAACTCATAATTCTAATAGCAGTTATGTGTACAACCTTGATCACTGCAGTATAATATATTTTAGGGATGTGCGAACATCAAGGGGTTTTAAATTTCTGAAACTCATTATTAGTGATCTTTATTACATATTCTATTCCTATTCTATGATATTAGGTATTCTATTCCTATTCCATTGGATTCACATACATACTAGTGGGGCTAATAGTCAGTGGGACGTTACAAGAAGCTGTACACTACTCTACCATGGTAACCATTGTTTATGATGGGATCACATGATCAGCTATATATTGAGTAGCATGCAGAGGAAGTGTATGGACTGGCAGTAATATTCTCACTAACTGGTTACTTTGGAGTGAACTGTGTTCTAGTGTTGTTGAAATGTAGTGGAGCATTGACAACTGTAACTGGTATAGATCATGTGAGCTCTATGAACATCACATGATACATCTTTCACTCCCCCTAGTAACAACCTTCAGGAAGGCATTGTCAATTATAATCTCTTTCTCATTCTTCACTAAACCTTTTACCATACAGTAAGTATTGCATCATGTGATTACTGGATCATGTGATCTCCATAGATATGTGTGGTCAGGTATGATAGTACTGATGGGTGTAGCAATTAATGTGTACAGTAAAAATTATGACAAAACCAATAGCTGGGTTAAAGACCAGTGGTGTGCTTTATATAGAACCAGTAGAACTTCTACTAAACAAGTAGTATAGTGATAAGTATATTTCTATATATTATTGTAATTATGATGATTAAGAAAATAATGAATTTACAAAAATATCATGTTATTGTTGACTGCCTTAATAACCCAACATTACTTACATCATTCATTTCAGATTTAGGATCAGGTGATAGTGTGCTCCATTTAGAAGAGAGTTTACACTGTGTTAAAGCAGTACAACTATGTGGACCACACAGTGACTTAAATGTCCAAAACTGTAATACTAAGTCATCAATCCATTGCATTAATGGAGCACCGGACAATATCACTCCATTTCTCCATTGGTCAAATGCTTCATCAGTTACTCTGCTATGGTGTGTAGTGGCCATCCTCGCTGCATTAATAGCCTCAGGCTTATCCATCAACTTCTTGTCCTTGTGGGACAATGGGATCACAAGAAACGATGTCTCCATGGTGATCTGGTTTGCTACTAGTACCCTCACAGACCACACCCCTGGTCGTAAGGGTTTAGAAAGTTGTGGCTTAGCAAATGAAGCAACCAAGTGAGCTTCAACCTTTGACCGCTGACTAAATGCTAGTTCTCCAGTGGGGTCATACCATTCACTCCTCACCTCAACTGATGCACCAAGTACCCAGTGCATTGCTAACACTACGTCATCACCAGGTCCAATAAATCCTGCATAGTTACGGAATATACTCTCCTTTTCATCCCACACTGATGATACCTAGCAACAGTGACATCACTAAGGTTACTAGGTTACTGGACAGTGAAATCTGCCCGTCTGGTCAGGGGGTATCATCCCCTAAGTCATCATTTCATTTCAATAGTTGTTGGGCCTGTCCACCTGCTTAGAACTGGCTGAAAGCCAAGACCTGATTTAGACTGGTAGTTAAATATTTTGCATGAGCACTGTAAAGAGTTCCCTGGGACATGAAGTATTCTGTCCGACTAATTACGTACGATCATATAGAAAATCTTATTTGGTCAAAAGTGCAACTTAAAATGAACATGAGATATTACAGTAAGTACAGTGACATCTGCTCACCTATGGGCCGCCTAGCAGTGGTTACATTAAACAGGTCAACAATTATTGTTGGAATGATGACTACCTAGTGACCTAACTAGACAAGCTTCATTGTTTTATACAATTTGGCATCATAATTTAACCAATCATATTTAAGAACACACCTCAATGTGTATCAGTCTTTTAGTGGCATCATCTTGACCGGCCAGATGCAGTGAGTGTTCTATAGGAGTAAACAATGCCTCATACACTGATGAGGATTCCTCCATGGTAACCACCAATCCAACAAAGCTATCCTTATGCCTGTAAACTGATATTTCTTGTAGTGTTGATGGGGGTATGCAATTTTGAGTCATGTTTCTAAGTTCTTGGTGCGCAATTCTCATCAATGACAAATATCCATTATATTGTGCATCTGTTGGCATGGTGATATCATCCATCACATGATACACATTCTCCCAGTAATCGTGAAGTCCCGGAGTGTCATCCGGCAATGCTCCATACAGGTGGGCATCTAATAGAGTAATAATCTCCTGACTAACTATGGCTTCAAACTTGCGAGCAAAAAAGTTATATTCACCAGGACTCTGTATAAACATGTGTTACCATAGTTACATTAATACATGTTACCATAGTTACCTTTAGCCAACTCAAGTCCTTAGCCAGGAAGTCATTAGGGGAACAACCACACCAATCCACTACATGTTTATACTGACACCGACAACCCAGCTTCCTCTTCCAGTTTGTAATACGAAGATTGTTACGAACAAATGTATCACAAAAGTGACCATTGCGTATGACAGTATGAAAGAATGCCTGAAACAATAAGAGATACATAGAAATGAAAATACAATTGTACCAATGTGCCTTCATACAACACTCAAAATAATAAATACAACAATAATTACCACTATATTGCGAGTGCGCCCATTTCTACTGTGATCAGCTTTCTATACCTCACACATCATTTCCCGAATATAATTTACAGTACAAATAATTTGATGAAAATTGCACAACAGCCCATCCTAACACACCGCTAGATCTAGAATAGTATCAGTAACTTGACTATGTGAGCGAGAATAGGAATGGAACTGATGCATTGGCTAATATGGGTTTAGTCAGTGATCACTATGGTAACTGCTTATGCTTAGTATGTTCCATTAATCACTAATATCCGAAATTGATTAGGAATAATAATCAGAACCAAATGTTCAAAGTTTACCTTACACTGAAATATTAAATAAATTGTTACAATGACTCCTGGTGGTGCGTAGCCACACTCAACAAGCTGGAGGGCACGACATGGACCTACTTATAATGAACCATGTATAATATAGGCTCAATTTTCTTAGTGATACGGCACAGCAAACATTTGACAGGCCCTATGCCCTGTTGTAGATATGCCCCTGGACTGCAGAATAACACAGCTGGGCACAATTGTGATATTGAAAGTAACTTGTTTCCATACTCTAACATTACTAGTAACTTCACTATGTCAGTGTAGATACACATTGTCAACAATGTCACAGATTATTGTGATAGTTATAATGGACCCTAATGGCCGGGACAATGCTTCAGTAGTGCTATCATGTGATCACATTATATGGGAACATTCATAAATAGTAACCTATACCATCTACTGTATTGCTGCTTGTATAGTGTGCCTATATGATATCAAGGTCTTAAGCATACAAGGTTGGGTCTTCTCATGCCCCGTTACTATTTGTTTTCACTACCCTCAAGGCCACACATTGTCTCCTAGCAACCATCAATTTTGCATTATATAACCAAATGTCTTCTGTTGACTTTTCAACATGATAATTTGTGATCCCTTACAGGCTGGCTGACTCACAGTGACTCATGATATTCACAATAGCAGTCGGCCATTTTACAAAATTTCCATGCAAACTCATGCAAAAGCACTCTGCCATTTATCAAACTGCTTACTCAGCATCTTATACACTAAAGTAAAACGCTTGTTAAGTATTTGGCCACTTGTCCAAGTAGTTTACATTTCTTATATATATTTAGAACTATGGACTTATGATCAAAAGTCCCCCAGTAACATCCATTGATAGCATTGTGAATTTTCAGGGGAGCCAGCATAGCCCTCTGTTAAAAAATAAGTTGTGAATGTAACCATAGGTGGCAGAATAGGCCCCACAAAATTATGAGTTGCTCATAGGAATTTAGCTTTTCCCAATAGAAATGTGTCTTGCTAGCTTATAATTGTATCCCCACAACTTTTTAGGTTCAGCCACTCCTGAATGAACATTACAGTACAGCTACATACATTGGTGTTACATTTTTAGCAGTACAGAATCCCTTTCTAGGCCATATCTGAGGAGACAAAATTTATAATTTCTGAATGAAGTAGTTCCTTGGTCCTCTGCATCAGGAAGCCCATTCTAACTAAGGCCCCCCCCATGCTAGAATTGCCACTGATTGCGGAAGACTTTCCATAAATTCAATACTCAAATGTTATCAGAGAGGGAGAGAATAGTGCAGCAATATTTACTGTAATTCAATTGTATTTAATTACAGTCAATGTAATTTAATGAATTAATAAAATTAATGCTCCCTGGTTTGCAGTATATGTACATATCAGCAGCTCATATGTATGTACATCCCAGCTGTCATCATGATGATATCAGAGTGACATGCTTGGGATGACTGTTCCATCCAGTGTACACACACACATGCATGCACACACACAATTTAAGAATTTTTATATTACCACTTTATAAAGGTGCATCATATCAACACATTTACACCAGCAAGATGAAGACTAATATCAAAGGTACAATATAATAGTGTTGTGGTGAGGCTATTCTAACTGGAAATTGATATTTAACTCATGGGAGCCATTTTTGTAGCTCCTTGAGAAAAATAATCAAAGCAGCAGGTGTAAAGTAATTAACAGCAATGATTACAGTTCTAGCTGTACACCTGGTAGTAACACATATATGGCTTCTCTTGTACCATCATTACACCATGTACAACAGTTGCCATGCCTACCTCAGCTGGGAGCAAGCTGAATTCAAAAATTCTTTTCATCCTGACCAACAAGTCATCATTACTGGTAACAAGGTAATGTGCATAGCGACGGCTGATTGCAATCCAGTCACTGCCACCATCGATGGTGACGTCTTTGGGTAATGGCCGAGTGCCAACTCTCCACATGTGATTATCACACTCTACAAATGTCCGATCCAGTCCTTGTTTCTGTATAAACCTGTGAGAGTACCCTGAGGCATAATTTGTTTATTGTGACATCATACAAACCTGTTGACATCTCGACCATGAGTTTTGACAAAATTCTTATCTTTATTAGCAGAAAAGAATGAAACAAGTCTTTTGTTAGTCCTACAAATACAATACCACAATCAAATGGTAACCATAACATCCTTTATACGTACAGTAATTGGTTTATTCAGCTATACTATCAACAACTCACATCTGGAACTTACTGGATTGGATAATCTGACTCGCTGAGATTAATGAAGAAATCCCATTCCCAGTCCGACCTCTGATCCACATCTTCAATGGCCCTTAGCAACATCTGCAGCAATGAAGCCCCGCCCCAAATTGTTGCCATCTGCCATGGTGTCAGGGCAACATTAGGATATTTTAGTAAATGCTTCATTTCGCGATAGAGGTAATCAGATCTCTACAAGGATACGTAATACACATATGGTCCACTATATATATACAATAACTTACTGAGTCGACATGGATATAATAATAATGATCAGAGTGGTAAATTGCTTTAAACAAACGTTTTACTTGTCTTGCACTGCGACCATGCAGAGATAATAAGAACAATATTCTCACTGAGCTACTGGGATCTCTAGAGAACGACAATGACTCCACAACAACACCAGGATCAGTTCCCAGAGAGCAAAGGTTAGGTATATCCATGTTATACAGCTTTCCTTCTTGAGCCAAGCAAGTGACGTTTTTTATCATGTTCTTGCAAGCAACAGTTGAGGCCCTGCTGATTGCTGACACGGCATCACCATTAGTGATGTCACAAAACACAGGCGGTGTTGTACGTTGTTTAACTACAGTATCTTTATTTGTTGTTTCTTTAACTGTACTAGCTCCTTCAGTTGTTAGTTTAGTTGTAACCTTAGTTGTTGCCATACTACTAGTGGGTGGCTTAGTTGTTTGTTTGCCATTAGTTCTTTGTGCCTCATCTTCAACCATTATTGCTACTGGTACTACTCTGTCAGTTGGTCTCTCTTCCTCGTCCACTACTCCAGCCATCACGTGCCTATCCATATCCTTCACTACAGGCTTTTCCTACGAGTACACAGGTGTACAGTGGATTTCGCCTACACAGACTACTTGTAATGCTTACGTGTTCAAGAGAAGTGGTCGGTCTTCTACTGAGCACGTGCAATTTATGTTCTTCTTCCTTAAAGAATTCTTGCGAGTAAGAGCCGAGTCTACTCACTGCTATAATCTGCACTAGCACGACAGCTAAGGCAAACCCCAAGATCACAACCAGTCGCACTCCAAACAATCTAGCCATTTCATTAGTTGATCCGTACAGTTATATAACCTTGCTCCTCCTCTCCAGCGCCTATCCCAATTTATAAACGACTGAGTGCGCATCATGTAGAATAGAACACTTAAAATGATTTTAGTAGGCGTTAATGTACAATGGCGCTTGTAAAGGAAGAGGACGAGGATGACATTAAAATTCCACCATCGCAACCAGAATCAGGTCTACCAATATTAGCACACAAGTTATGGGTGGGAAATATTGATAAAAGAATAACGGAGTTAGTTTCTTTAGGTTATAAAAATTGGGCACGTGATTCAAAGTTATAGGAAACAACTTGTGAAGATCTTTTCTGCATACGGGAAGATAAGGTCGTGGAAGTATATGTTACATTATAATGGAGTAAATCGCGGTGAACCACGTGACTACTGCTTTGTAGAGTTCTCCAGTAGAGAGGTTGATATTGCAAATTAACTACACCCAAGGATCGATGTTTGTTTTGCTAGGAAGCAGAAAGGGCTAAGAGTGCACTAGATGGGAAAAAAGCTTTAGGGAAAAAATTGCATGTGAATTGGGCCAAGCTAGATGCAGCCACACAGGTGAGAGCAAAATTTGAGTTATTTGTTAAGCAATTATCAATGTTTTAAGAATGTATCGACCACCTGGAATGCTACAGCTGTTTCATCATCACTAAGTGAAGAAGCAAGGTATGCAATTACTAGTTTTGTTGTGATACTAACAGTAAACAGTACTGTAGCTAAAATCAAGGCACTGGAGGCAAAGCTAATGATGATGGAATCAGAGAAGGATCAACTTATTGACCACGAGCCCCCCTCCCTTCAGCACACATCATCAGTTAACCCCAGAACACACAAATATAGTAAACCTTACAACAGGCCTCAGTACATTAATAGATAAACATATTAAATGATTTCATGAGTGGGCAGTATGTGATTTGATATCTTCTACCTTCTCCTTTAAATTACCAGTTTCTCTTTTAAGAACATGTAATAGAGTCTGTGAGCTCTCCAAGATCTGCAGGTATTAGCAATAATGTCACTGTGTAACTATCAATCTGCTTGCCTTGTTATAAGCACTTTCTGTTTCTGCAATCGTCTTGTCAAAATCATTTCTCATTTGAATTTTCCTAGCCAAGCTCTCATTGATCCTTGCTAGTCGTTCTGTTAAAATGCTAATGTCATTTTGTATCTTCATCTTCTCCTCGTCTTCTAATAATATCTGCTTGTGTAGCTCGTCTCTCTTCGCGCACAGGTCTTCAATGCCTGCAGTGCATGTCAATGATGTGCATTTATTAGAATCCCTTACATTTTACTAGTTCGTTGTTGTAAGTCTGCAGCGTAGCACCTTGTTGAGTCATTTAACGGAGTATCGTATTCTAATATCACTACTAGTACTGGTATGAGGAGTACCATGGAGTTGGCTCCATTTGTATTTAGTTAAATATTGTCGTATTTAATGAAATCTTTGTTACTTTATATCACGTGCAATAAATCTTAGTCCGTTATAATATGGTTTCTTGACTCCGAGACCTTGCTTCTCAGCAAGTAGTGTAGTAAAAAGAAGGCTATAAGAGGTGAGAAGAATTATAATATGTAGATGAACATATGTCCCTTGTCATTTGTATTCTAATATTCGTGTGGCCGGTATCACCTCACGCGCTGTACAATTAGATAAATAACTTCACACAATCGTTATTGTTAACTTCTAAAGCATAGAGTGTATCAATTATGCTATTGTTTGTATAATAGATGGCTGGCTCGCCTGTCAATGAGGGCGATATTGAAATACAGTTGGTAGAAAGCGACGGAGACGATACTAACAATGCAGGCACGAATGGGACAGAAGAAAATGATCGATTGGAGCATTTCTACACGGCGTTGAACTGGGTGAAACAAGAGCTGGTTAGTGTGTGTTGTTATGTAGTATAATATTAAAAGTTAATGAGGTGTGCAGCCCACCTCTCCTATAATTATGTGAAGCATAACAGGAATTGCCATTGTCATGTTTGTAATGAGATCCACAACCATGCACCACACCCTCCATTCAATCATTATTCATAGTTCAGCAACAATATTCATATTATTGATGATGAAGTTGAGCATTCATGAGGAATGTAGCCAGCATTCTTGTGTTAGTGTAACCAACAAGTTGTGGTTACCATTATGATGTGATCTTGTCATGTAGATATGTTAGAGTACTCCACTGCTTGTTGAAATGATTATGTTACTGCTGATCTAGTAGGCATGTTATTTCTTGTCTCCTACACAGGCTGAACTTAAAGAACAAGATCAGAGCATTCTCCAGAACTTCCTCAGTGTCAGAAACACCCTGTACACCATTTGGGAGACTCATCGTTTGATTGTTAAGGAACAAGAAGAGATGAAGTATTACAGTGATGACAAGTCGGATATATCATCTCCCACACTTGGTTCACCAACTAGTCCTATTGAAAAACTGCCTCTGGGGCGTTTAGGGTCTGGTTTATTCTCATCCATACAGAGGGATACTGAGCAGAGAGGAATAACCAGTCCTATTACCAAGAAACCATTATTTACACTAAATGATGTTCAAGAGGTGGACACTTCAAATGATATAGGACCACCGGGTAGTTTAGTGAGTGAGGACAAGCCTTGGTATGAGACTGGCTCCAGTGAACAATTATTACCAAAGCCAGCAGCAGCTAGCGCGGCAGGAGCAACAGCAGCTAAAGAAACTTACTCAAATTATAAGAATGCTTCTAAGGCATCATTAAATTATAAGAAAAGAGAGCATATTTATGAGAGTATTGACGATGTGCTTGCTGAACTAAAACAGAATCAAGGTGCTTCACCAAATTATGCGACTCTTCATAAATGGACAAGCCAACTCACTACTCCTGGTAGTACCAGCAGCTCATCATCTGATTCTGCTGCATTAGACGCTAAGATCTCTTCCAGCCAAGTCTCCTCAAGATCCAGCGATGATCATGGCTTCACTACTGGAAGGCCTACTAGTGACAGTGACTCAACCAGCAACGTTTCCACTGTAGTTGTTGGTAGCCGTCGACACAGCAAGAGTAGCAGCAGACCTAACTCAGCAGTTAAGGAACGGAAGAGTAGTCACTCTTATAATGCTAGTAATGTGAAGATGTCAGTGCAGGATGGTTCACACACTCCTCCTCCTCCTTTAGTGCCAGTTGCTGCAGCTACTCCTCTCTCAACTGATACTACTACTACTACTACTACTACTACTACTACTACAACACAAGTGAGAAAGCAGAAGAAACTGTCATTTCCTGAGATAACAATTCCCACTGTTCCTCCATCTTCACAAGTTAAGCACAGTAGGCAAACGTCAGGTCCTGAAGTGCAGAACTCTAATGTTGTACCGGATGCTATGGTACGCAGTCAGAGTGCTCGTTGGGTACGGCAGCGGACACATCAGCCTGGTTGTAGCCAGTCACCAACGGTTACCAGTCCATCAATGAGCAAAGATGGATACTATACACCTCAGTTACCACGCAGTGTACAAAATGGTGTCCAACAACAGTCACCAAGTGCCAGATACCCTCAGAGCGATGACTACAATCCTCTAGCAGAAGAGAATTCCATCTCCTTGAATTTTTCTAATGAAGTTTTAAGCCTGTTTAACTTCCAACAACCATCTTACCCTCCACCTACTGGTGACAAGCATGTGTCTAGAACAGCTTCCTCTTCATCTGCAAGCACTCATGGTCGACGATCCGTGCCTCTTAAGCCCTCCCCATCACCAGATCTCTGTGTAAACCCACTAGGAGGGCCAAGAATATCTCCACCACTTGATGACAACCAACCATCAGCATTTTGTCATGTGCCAAGACAGCAAAATAGCAATGCTAACTTACCGATGTACAAGAGCGCTGGTGTCAGTAATGCTGGACCACCAAAATTGAGTGCTAAGAGGTCAACAAGTAGTGGTAGTCAGAACAACTTGTTAAATGATTTACAACTGGACTACCATCATCCTGCTACTTCTGTACAACATAGGAACAACTCAATGTCATCATACCACAATGCACCATCACCCAGTATGCTAAGCAGTGATGTTACTAAGAGAGATATAGTGGACTGCTCTAGCTCACCACGATTTCCAAGACGTTCACTCACTCGCTCACCTGGTCAAACTGTTGTTTTCAAGGGGACTAATCCTCAGGGGTCCCAGCCAAGAATAGCAAAGTTTACAGCTCCACCCCCACCTACAGTAGCCCCACCCAAGCTGCACCAGCAGTATCCATCCTCTGACTTTAGACAACCTATGAGTGGCCACGTGAGGCCACCTGCAAAAGTAGAACAGACTTGGTGTTAATCATGTTTGTAATCGTGTGACCATTTTACTGTATTTATGTGTCACGTGACTTTGTATTTATACAATTTATTTGTTGCGCGCAAGCGACGTGTCCAGATTGCAAATATCGTTGATCATCAACGTAGTGTATATAGCGGCTAACACGTACTGGATAGCCGTTGGCGTATTATGTTATGAGCACAAGAGATAGAAAGGGAAGAAAACCTCGACAGGATAGGAAAGAATTTTCCAGGACCACTTACAATGATCCTCCTCCGCGATTTGCGAATCGGAGAAACTTGCACGAGAATTATGACCCAAACAGATTTTCAAACAACTATGGGTCTTCCAACCAAGGTGGCGGGGAAGGTGGTTTCTCTCCGCGTAAAGAGCGAGACCGCCAAATAAATTACGGCACTCGTTCATATTCAAACAAAATGTATGGTAACGGTAAGTGTGGTAAATTAGAGTTTAGATGATAAATTTATCCAGTGGTGTTTTGCAGACGACCAGTTGCCTCAGTTGCTCGCTAAGTTGGAGAACGCGAGTGTTGAGCGGTGCTGTAGAACAGCACAGCTATTATTGAGTTATATGGAACAGGCTGAGAACAAAACAGTATGTAAACTATATTGTTATGGTTGATGCAGGCAGGGATCATTGTTACTAGGCTGTGATGCAGAACCTGGAGCAGTTACAAGCTGTTATTGACCAAGTCATCATATCACGGTAACTACAGGACAACGACAGTTCAATTGTTATCGCATTATTATTGTACAGGCAAGATGACAGCCTGTATGAAACATTGGCGTCATGTATAGGCAGGCTAGGAGCAGTGTTAGGAGGACCTATTCATAATGATTCCCTCCAGTAAGCTGTGCATGTATTATGTAGAGGAACGCTGTGTCATTGACTGGTGTTCAGTTGGTACTTCCAGTGGATATTTGTCAGTGTAAATCTTGCCATGGAGGGGCGCAGTGATAAAATGAGATCAGTTTATTTGAATGGATTTAATGAAGTAAATCAATGCCGCTATTTTTCTTTCACTCAATTGTTTACACTGCAGGCACTAGAACTAGAGGGGAATTCAGCAAGTTTTGCTGGACTAATTCCAGTGAGTTGTGTGACATAATACTTGACAACCACTATGTGTTCCTCAGGTTGCCATGGACAATCTACAGCAATTGTTGGAAGTTGTGGAGACACCAGGTCTGTCTGTCTGTCTGTTAGTAAGTACTACGTTAACGTTGTTGTGTTAACATCATAGAATTACTGGAGTCAGTAGTGAAGTTGTTGATGACAATCAGTAGACAGCATCCTCATTGTCTCAATCAATACTTTAAGGTATCAGTGGTAGAAGATAAGCGCTATGGTAACCACTGTGGTGGCGTTTTATTAGAATACAGTTGACATACTGGTGGGCTGGCATATCGATACTTGTCAAGAAGATGATCTCATTCAGTTTATTTCAGGTACTGAATGAATAATTATACGTATAGTCTGTAGTAGTCATTATGTACATGTACACACGTGCGCGTGCAAACAGTATGTGCAAACAGTATGCACAAACACACACACAACACACACACATACATACACACACACACACACACATATACACACAACACACACACACACGAACATACACATACACAATACACACATCTTGCACGATATTAGTATATAGTAGTAATTGTTACTATAGTAACAGTACAGTTAACATATGCAGTTCATAGTGACATGTTATACACTAGCGATTACTGTTCCCTCCTCAATATCCTTGTGTGGTGACAGTGGAGGAGTACCCACTCAATATCAACACATTATTAACAATGATTTTATTTATACATGAGTGTGTGGTGATGATCGAAGAACATGATTACATCAATATTCTTATGATAAGACTCTGCCCACACTGGTCGGCAGTGGGTACAAAGTGATCACCAGTATTATTAATCAGTAACTTGTCGTTACTCACCAATAAAATTCTTATACAGTCTATCAATAGTCTTGGATAATGGCCAGTCATCAGACATTTTATGGCCAACTTGGCGTTTGACTGACCAAACTAAATTTGATCAGACAAATTTACTATACATTTAAATAGTAACCATGACTACACATGCTATGTATAGCCTAAGGCGTTGATATTCAACATTACTACTCCTCTAGACTAAGCTGGTTTAGTAGTTTTGAAACATTAATGTCAACAATTAGAAATTCATTCCCCAGTGTACACCTACCCACATACACAGTGATGAGGAAGTTATGCTACTATGTCAACATTTTGTAACTCATTCATTTAGCAAGAGTGCGTGTAGTTAAAATTCAGCAGTCAATGTACATAGCATGTACAATCAACCTCTTTACAAGGGCCTACTCTTACACAAGCAACATCTTTAGTAGGCATACTCTAATGATTAGCATCTTCAGTAGGCATACTCTAATGATCAACATCTTTAGTAGGCATACTGATCAACATCTTCAGTTGGCATACTCTAATGATCAACATTCAATAGGCATACTCTAATCAACTCACTCATCTACTAGCAGTATCATTAGCTGTATACAGCAAATAGCTGAGCAGGTCAGCTAATAGATCATCAGAAGTCAGCGTATTTACATGCATCATCAGATGCCATATGTAGGCATGCATGGAGATGTTATTAGTGTTGTTATCATATCAACATAGTAATTGTCATTACAGATGCATTAAAGTCAATGAAGGATTATTGGAAAATGGACATGTCATTTTCACTGAACCTTTTAAAACAATTCCTGGAGGATATGGAAGCTTACAGTAATGTGAGTGGTTATTCCATATAATGCTCCCCTGGTTACCATGTTGTACAGGAGTTAACCAGTTTGTCAGGAATGAATGAGTCGATATCACTATCCGATGAGGCGTCTACTCCAGAGCAGTGTTTGAGCAAACTGGTTGCTTTATTGAGGTCTGTCTGTCTGTCTGTCTGTCTTTCTGTCCGTGTATAGTTTAATAATAAACTGTATAATGCAATTTTTTGATGGGGAAAATATTGACAGACATCATCCTAGGCCACCTGTATTAGCTATAGCTACTGGAAACTATTGAAAGGGAAACTTTGATGCATTGTTAGGTTTGCATCAAAATCTGTCAATATTTAAGCCTTGCGCTATTATGGTACATGTTACATCGATCATCATACCATAACAGTTAATCATCATGTAATGATTGGTCATTATAAAGTTGACATTGATACAAACACAATACAAATGTAATTAGATAGATTTATACCACTAATCACAACGTACTATATATAGCATATTGCGACTATATATAGTAATACATCACCATAACCTCCTCAGGGCATTCACTACAGTACTGAGTGGCATAGGAGAACAATTCTCGCCATCACGGTATCCAGGGATAACCAATGGATATGTCAATGATGTCAGTTGTGTTTCTATAGCTACTATATTCTAATTATTGCTCCCTTAGTTACTGAACAGGGTGATTAGTGGAGTGGTGTCAGCAAATTGTATACAATATTCTGAAGAGCTATTAATAGCTGGTTAGCTGTTATAGTATTAGTGATATTGGTAACATTACATGTGTTGCCTAGGTAACACTTGTTTATTAGTTATGTGTCAAGGGCTGCAAGCACAGTTTACTGCATGTACTGAGGCTACTGGTGGATTCATTCTGCAACAGTTTGGCCAATCAGAACCACCCTCACTTGACCACGCCTTCTCAGTTGTCAAGTTGGTACTTCAGGTGAGTTAATAATTGCTCAGATGGTATGGTGCTAAGGAACAATGTTATTTCAGATAGTGGAGGAATTACAGAATAATTTACCAACGGCATTTGTACAACAAATGTTATCAATTAATAGTCCTGTTGCTAGCTTGCGGCATCTTCCCAACCAAAGGTTGCTAGGACAACTACTGAAGATTTATCAGAAGATATTATCGACTAATAATATTCCATTAATAGAAACAGTTTATCAGTATGTGTGTGTGTGTGTGTGTGTGTGTGTGTGTGTGTGTGTGTGTGTGTGTGTGTGTGTGTGTGTGTGTGTGTGTGTGTGTGTGTGTGTGTGTGTGTGTGTGTGTGTGTGTGTGTGTGTGTGTGTGTGTGTGTGTGTGTGTGTGTGTGTGTGTGTGTGTGTGTGTGTGTGTGTGTGTGTGTGTGTGATGTCATTGTATCACATGATCCACTGATCATTACAGAATAATCATTGCTGATATCACTAATGCTACTAAACACTTGGACCCTGCTTATTCTGATAAGAGCCCATCACCAGAGAGGGATATGGCAGAAGCTGAGAACAGCAGTCAACAGTTTCTCACCACTCAAGAGGCACAGGTGGCCATTATTTGTGACCTCTCCTTGTTGTCTAATGTCATGACAGCTTCAAGAAGTGTGAAGGGGGTCAGTCATATATATTGCTGTAGGGTGTTACTGCTCATGTGATCTCCTGCAGCTATGGCAACCAAAGCCGAGTGTTTATGGGATGTTGATGGAACAGTTGGCGTTACTGTTACCAACAAAGGCTGCTGAGTTTCCTGCAGTCCATTATTCCTTTCTGCATGCTTTGTTCCAAGATTGTCACAGGTAACAAGCCCCTCCCTCTCTGTTACTCCACTGTGTTGTATGGTTACCATAGTAATGGGCATTACATTATTGGGGCAACATCAGGAAGGGGCATATCACCAATTGGATCATTAACAGAAGTGTTGTTACTACTGACTAAACAACTGCAGTTGTATTCTCTACCATTTGATATTTGGTAAATTCTTTACCATGGTGTGCATTAATTAAGGCTTTTATTCTAGTCGTTTGGTGCACCGATGGGTTGATTTTATTGTAGAGCGTTTAGTAGCCAACAAAGATAAAACATTTACCAGTGAAGTCAAGAAGCATATGGATATGTTAGTCACTCAGTTGATCACATTTAGTGAGCCCCGCCCACTATTAATCCTAGTTATTGAAGTTTTGTGTTGCAGCATTTTCTCGCGATCACTCTATCAGATTAGAGGTTGTTTCGTTACTGAAGATGATCATTCAGTCTCAATTGATCAGTGATCATGTGATCAGTAAACAGTAAGGGAATTACCCTATAACAATAGAGTTCACTGCCTCAGTGATTACTAGTAAAGTAGTGGCCTGATCGCCATGGTGATGTCACTTAACATGTAACTATGAGAGGCATTATATAGGATATAGATTCTCTGTGTGATCATGTATCTGTCTGTCATTGCAGTTGCCTGCCAGAGATAGTAGTGAGGTTGTGTGATACTAAAGGAGAGATTAGAGCGGCTTACTCTGCTCTGTTAGAAGTTATACCGACTTACATTATAACCAGGTAGGATATACAAAGAAAAGCACTACACATGTAGAGATAATGTATTTGATAACAATTCATCAAATTTCCAATAATATACTGAGAACACTGGGATTTATTGAATTTTGCTCCATCTAATATTTACTGTTGGTAGTTTATGCCTTCCATTGTAATAAGTTAAATCATTATGATCAGTTGATACCTGCACAAGTTGAGTGTGTAGGTATTTGCAAATATAAATTGGTCTTGATTAAAATACTGAACACTGGGAAGCACCTGTGAATATAGTATTTGCTTGAGTGTACTATTACAGTAAAATGTACTGTTAGATTGTACACATATCATGTGCTATAATTATATTATCATATATCACTGTAGTTACGGTTCAGGGATGGATACAAAAGATTACATTAATGGACGTAAAGGATTAGATGCCCTGAGGACATGTCGTGGCACATGGCTAGCTCGTAAGAGTCACATGACCAAAGTGTCACAATGTACGTTCCACAAACATCACTTCAAGGCAATCATGGGCTTTATAACACATGGGCTGACCCCCAGGTGAGCTTAGTATGTATGAGTCATATGGCTTCATATATTAATATGATAGTAAACATCTGCCTGATGATTGGTTGGAGCGTATGTTTCACTCATGTCAACATCGCTACACTACACCATCCCATGATATCCATGATCATCCTGAGAACCATCCTATGTTGATGTCTCACATGGTCAGTAGTGGGAGGGGTTAGTTGTATAGTGGGAGGGGCTGATTTTGTAATGCTAGGTTATGTAGTGTAGTTGGTTGTATAGTGGGAGGGGCTGGGGTATGGTGGGAGAGGCTACATTGTATATCACTACAGGCTTGCAATTGTGATGTTGTGTTGTGGTTTTGGGCTACTTATGAGTCAGCCCAATACTGTTTGTTGTCGCGGCTACGAACTCCACTGGGTGGTCCTGGAGAAACTTTTCAAAATATAGAAAGTGAGGCCCGCCCCTTTATTTGCAACTAAGTCATGTGATCACACTCAGATGTTATTCATGGTTATGCTCAAGAAGTGGAGGCATCACATGATGCCAGACATCACCGAGACACACCTTCTTCATTTTCAGGCTTAATGGGTGCAGGTAGTGTGATGGGTGGGTGGGGCTGGTTTATGATGATATGTGGTTGATGTGTAGGACTGGGGCCACGTCATTACACTGTACATCTCAGAGCAATATTGTTACTACAGTTCATTGAACACTTAGACAAGCTAATGTATAATGCTTATGAAGGCTCCTCCGTCACTTTCCCCTCCCCACCAAAGGTCAGTTACCATGGTTGCTTAATGTTATTGCTATAGTAACCTTGTGTACAGGCCATCAGAGGGTTCTTCAGAATGAACAAGGGAACATGTCAGGAGTGGCTCTCCCGTATCCGTGCCAACCTTGTTGTCATGGCAATCCATGCTGGATTACCGGCAGCGGCAGTTCGTCATGGATACGAAGCATTGATCCTGATAGAACATAATCCACACTCAATAGAGTTCTGGATAATGTTAGTACGAGTGGTACAAGCATTAGTACAACTGGGAGCATGGGAAGCCATACATGGTATCTCGGTGTGGTGTAAGAATCATATTGGAATTCAGTCTTGGATTGACGCTGCTTGTGCTCAGGCTAAGGGCAGGTATGATCATGTGATCATCATGTGACATCATGTGATTAATGTAATACGCAGTTATGAGATAGCATGTGATAATTATCTGAAATGTCTCAATGCTTTTCATTCATTGGATGATTCTGGGGAAGTGTCCAACTCCACCGGTAATGCATCAATCATCAAGTTCATTGTTAATCAGGTATTTTAATTCCTATATCATTACATTCATTCCTATACCGTATTTCATTCCTGTACCATCATTATTTCATTCCTATCCCATTATATTTCATTCTGGTTCTGTAGGCATATCACCTGGAGAGTAGCAATTATCATCTTAGCAAGCATGCTCTAATGATCATACTAGGCATACTCTAAATGATCATACTAGGCATACTCTAATGATCATACTAGGCATACTCTAAATGATCATACTAGGCATACTACTAAGGCATACTCTAATGATCATACTAGACATACTCTAATAATTGTACTAGGCATACTCTAATGATCATACTAGGCATACTCTAATGATTGTACTAGGCATACTCTAATGATCATACTAGGCATACTCTAATGATTGTACTAGGCGTACTCTAATGATTGTACTAGGCATACTCTAATGATCATGCTAGGCATAATCATACTAGGCATACTCTAATGATCATACTAGGCATACTCTAATGATCATACTAGGTCTATGAGTGTTACATACACATCAAGGATTTACAAGAAGCAGAGAGCTGGTACACTAAGAGGATTGTATCAATGAAGGATCAGATGTCACCTTCCATGGCTAAAGCATTCACCATACACCATGATGTCAATAATATCCAGTTAGTGCCCACCATAGTATTACTATAGTAACTATGACAACTTCTTACAGAGCACTTAGTAAATTTGAATCTAATGATTTGGGGCAGTTAAAGGAAGTACTGGAGCGTCAAGCTGATATTAGGAGAGATCCAGACATTCAGCCATTATGGGACCCTAGTCAGTTACTGAATGCTAGTCGTATGTTGTTCCTTCGTTCAGTGGTACCATGGAATGATGGGTCAGGCAGTGATGATAATGTTACTGTTGATGATGTAACAACAACCAATGATCATGGCAACAAGTAAGCTCATCATTTGATTGGTTGATATTATTATTGTACCGTGTTTGTAGGAGCTCATCACTACGGCGATGGCTTAAGCTATCATCAGCTTATGCCGAGAGTCCATTACGTGTTGGGTCACTGGAGTGGCCTCTGCGGATGTCCCCATCACATGCACTGCAGTTACAAGTCGCTGCGACATTACGAGCTCTCAATGCTATGAAGTCCCAACAAAGTTCCTCTGGGTTACTACTCTATTCATTGCCCACCAAATCACTTGACCCACGGCATCATGAAGCGGGAGTGTGGAATGATGTGTTGCGTATTCAAACTTATGTCAGTGATTCTAACCAATCAGATGAGAGTATGTCCCAGCTGTTACTAGAGTCAGTTCGATTGGCTAGATTACAGAACAATCAGAAGAGAGCTTATGCTTTAATGTGGCGTCATATTCTTACTCTAATTGGAGAGCCTAACACTGCTAGCATTAATCAAACACTAGCGTTACAGCAATTCAACACATCTCAGAGGATCAGCATGTTGGATCGCCTGAAGGTACAGAGGGAACTGGCTAAGCTTCACTTCTCCACGACTAAACTACAAGAAGCCATTGAAACAATGGCATTGTCGGTAGTGACGTATTGTGAGGAGCAGGATTCTGTAGGATCACAATGCAGTGAATTAGCTGCTCGCAGTTTACTGTCGTTGGTTAAATGGCTGCAAACTGATAGTAGATTCCTACAGTCGGCATGGAAACAGAGCTTATTAAGTGGTCAATATTTACACTCAATCATCGAACAAGAGGAGGACTGTCGGCAACAGGGTATGGGACTCTACAAGATGGAGTGCGACCTCACCTCCTCAGATCTGTTTGCACCCAAAGAGTCACGGTTTGACCGATACGAGTTTGCCATAGGGCAACTGTTGCACTTGGCAACCATCTTCTCCCCAATGTTAGCAAAGTCATGGTGGTCATTGGCTGGCTGGTGTTATAGGATTGGTCGGAAGAATCTTGAGGCATTAAGGTTAGCTAAGTTTATGTGTGTGGCTAGTTAGTGGGCGTGGCTGGTTACTGCAATGTCTACAGCTCTACAGGCACCACTGAACTACTGGACAATGAGAAGATGTTAGTAGTAAATGCTGTACCTAAGGTAAGCTGTTCTGATTGGTTACTGCAATATCAACCCCACCCACCTGCAGCCATTCTCAGATGAAGATATTAACATGTTGTATAGCGTGCTTGGTCAAGTTCATGTCCCTGATAATGATTCCGATGATGATCTACGAGCTAAGGAGGATGTTAAGGTGAGCAATTTCCCTCAGTGTGAAACCCATCCCTATGGGCCGCAATTTGCTACCGACCTTATTAGGCAGGTGGTTACACTAGAAAGGTCGCTTGGTACATAAATGACAATAGGGATTATCAAGTTGACTGGTTTAAACAACAGTGACCTTTTGACAAATTCTTTGCAATTCATCCATTCAAATTTTTCTTTTCCAATAGCTGTTTGCTTGTAAGGATGATACAATTTGTCAAAATTTTACTTGTCAATTTTTCCTAACTCCCAATTCATCAAAAAATTTCTGCCATCAAAATTTTGCACTAAATGTATACATAGTGGCCACTGGCCAGTTAACAACATGAAGTGTCCTTGTTAACGAGTATGAAGCCTTATGAGTGTTATATACTGATAGTCTACACTCAATACTTGAAATAAGCAATAAAATATGCTGAGACATATTGTCTTAACAAAACTGATTTTGATCAGTAATTTGTTAGGACAGTAGCGTCCTGCCGGAATTTACAAATCGCTTTTGGCCCTGTTTTACTCTCTGGTCACTATTTATTCTTGTTACCAAGGGCTACTATCACATGACTTGTTCACGTACGCCACCCAAAGCATGTGATCATCAACTAGTTGAGTTTGCTAATGTGTGTGAGGCAAATCTCCTTATATGGGTATACCTATTATATTATACATTGAGGTTATGTGATCTATAGGCTCTTTATGATAATTATGTAGCTGTTTACTGTTGTTACCATGGTTACAGCATGACTATGAGGAGGATAGTAATGCAATCAGTAAACAATTGCTCGGTGTGTGTCCACAACTGGAGACATTGCCATCACTGGAACCACTACTGTCAGTGTGGCGTGGTGTACGCACTCGCCTCTTCATACATTACCAGCTCGCTGCTCGTGCTTATTTCAAATTTCTTCAGTTGTCAGGGGCAACCTCAGATCCTTCAACCAGTTTGGATGACATGAATGTCACGGCAACATTACGGTTACTAAGGTTACTAGTAAAATATGCTGGAGAATTGAAGAGTGAGTTGGAGCAAGGTTTTTCTGCTACACCAACCAAGCCCTGGAAAGGTGAGCTATTTTAGAAAGTGTTGTAATTTTGATTTGTTTTTTGTACAGGAATCATTCCACAGCTGTTTTCACGACTAAGCCATCCAGAGCCCAATGTTCGTCAGAGTGTATCTGATTTATTGTGTCGTGTTGCTAGGGACTCCCCCCATTACATCATTTATCCCGCAATTGTTGGAGCATCTCGACGTAATCAACTTGAGAGAAAATCTACTATGCCAGGTAACCATGGTAACTTTTAGTAATATTTTGGTAATGCTTGGTTGCTAGGGTTACTGGCTGAACGTCATGACAACAGTGAACCAACTCTTGATAATGAGGAGCTGTTGCCAGGGACTGATTCATTCTCACCTCCCGACGAGCCCCACACTGAGGTAGAACAAGATGATGATGATGATGATGATAATATCCCGACTGCCACTAATATGTCTTCCCTTGAGAAGAGTCTACAGGTTGCCATAGTGATTGTCATTATAGTGTATCTATGGTTACTACTGCAGGTGATATTGGACTCATTGGTAGAGCATAATCCTACCTTAGTTACGGAGGTTAGGAATTTGGTAGCTGAGTTGTGCCGTGTTACGTTGCTATGGGATGAAATGTGGTTAGCTGCTCTTATGCAACGACAAGGAGAGGTACATCGGTGAGTAACCATGACTACAGGCCCCATCCTTCAATGTGAACATGTTACAGGAGGTTGCATCAAATAGAAGTAGAAGCAAAGAGAACGTTGTCGCTAAACATTCTTACACGTAATGAGAAGGAAGCTATTCTGAAGGAGAAATATAGTGCCACAATGAAGCCGTTGCTATGGGTACTGGAGCACATGGCATATGTGACATCACAACATCCAGAAACACACAATGAGAGAATATTTCAAACAACATTTGGGGAGACAATTTCACAAGCCCTGGAGCAACTCAGACGACCGGATGATTATACTAACCCTCAACAAGCTTGGGAACCATTTAAAGAGGTAATCTCTAATAGGTCATGTGATCTATTAATAGATCATGTAATCAATTGATATATAATAGTAGAGGGAAGGCTATCATCAATTTGTGTAATAGTTTCAGCAAATGTTGATGCATCGATCTCAGAAGAGAATGGCAGGAACTATATCACTACATGAAGTCAGCCCCCACCTGGCGGCCATTTCTAGTTCATGTATTACAATGCCGGGACTGGAGAGCCGAGGGGATTCCCCAGTTACCTTAGAGTCCATTGATCTTGAAGTTAGTATTCTACCAACAAAAACTAAACCAAAGAAAATATCAATGATTGGCTCTGATGGCCATCGACACACTTATCTATTCAAAGGACTAGAGGACCTTCATCTTGATGAGAGGATCATGCAGTTTATGGCCATCATTAATAATATGTTTGCACGTGACAACAAGTAGGTGACATTCTGTTACTAGTGTGCTCTATTTAGAATGCTCTTATAGGCATGGCAAGCCAGTATATCATGCTAGGGACTATGCTGTTACTCCATTAGGAGCACGGTCGGGACTGATACAATGGGTGGACTCCTCCACGCCACTGTTTGGGCTGTACAAAAGGTGGCAGCAACGAGAGGCTATAGCATTGATGCAACCCCCCAAGCAGGTACGTCATGATGAGTTGTATGGCTTTATTGACGTGTTAACAGGGGACAGGGTCACAACCGCCAGCCCCACAACTGCCTCAGGTGCTCAAACCAAATGAGTTATTCTACTCTAAGATTATTCCTTTACTAAAGGAGAAGGTTAATGGAGACTAGACCCTAGGGCCTGGTAACACTCAGTACAACGTCTAGTCCAGAGAAGCCATAGAGTTACTTCTACGTTGTACAATTTGAGTTCTGGAAGTCTGGGCCCAGCGTTGTATTGAGTGGGGTCAGACCCTTTACTGTTAGGGTCTGGTGAGCAATAGTTTAGTGGAGCTATCTTATCAACATGTTAACACTGGTAGGGTTTATCCGAGAGTACTCCTCGTAAAGATTGGCCTCACTCCATCCAACTACAAGTACTAGAGGAGCTTATGGCTGAAACCCCTAACCACCTTTTATCACGGTGACTATTAATTAGTCCTATAGTGGTCCTGATTAATAGTCACTCTTGTGTTATAGAGAATTGTGGTGTGCTAGTACGTGTGCTTCAGAGTGGTGGTCAATCACGCAGACATATTGTCGTTCAACTGCCGTGATGTCTATGATTGGCTATATTATTGGGCTGGGTGATCGTCACCTTGACAACCTGCTGATAGAATTTTCTACAGGACAGGTATTTAGTTACCATGGCAACAAATGTATGGTTTTATTGGTTCTTTTAAGGTGGTACACGTTGACTACAATGTTTGTTTTGAGAAAGGTCGTAGCTTGCGTGTGCCAGAGAAGGTTCCATTCCGAATGACTCAAAACTTGGAGCACGCCATGGGCTTCAGTGGTGTTGAGGTTTATATTGACTCAAATTACTCCTTGTTTACTATATTCTTATTATTTAGGGCACCTTCAGATTATCGTGTGAAGATATAATGCGTATACTCCGCCGTGGCAGAGAGACATTGCTAACGTTACTAGAAGCTTTTGTATATGATCCATTAATTGACTGGACACAGTCAGAAGACGCTGCTTTCCCATTGGCTGTAAGGGGACCATCGGAAGGTGTAGGATTACAGTCTCGTAAAGAAATGGAGAAGGAGGTTGCTGAGAGCTTGTTGGTAACACGTCTAGCGGAAACTTATACTCTATGGGAGAAGAGCAGGTTAGTTGTATAGTCACTCCTCAGGCTGTATAATAGTGATCCCTCAGGCTATTAGTGATCCCTTAGGCTGTTAGTGATCCCTCAGGCTATTAGTGATCCCTCAGGCTGCAAGTGATCCCTCAGGCTGTTAGTGATCCCTCAGGCTGTTAGTGACCCCTCAGGCTGTTAGTGATCCCTCAGGCTGTTAGTGATCCCTCAGGCTGTTAGTGATCCCTCAGGCTGTTAGTGATCCCTCAGGCTGTTAGTGATCCCTCAGGCTGTTAGTGATCCCTCAGGCTGTTAGTGACCCCTCAGGCTGTTAGTGATCCCTCAGGCTATTAGTGATCCCTCAGGCTGTTAGTGATCCTTCAGGCTGTTAGTGACCCCTCAGGCTGTTAGTGATCCCTCAGGCTGCAAGTGATCCCTCAGGCTGTTAGTGACCCCTCAGGCTGTTAGTGATCCCTCAGGCTGCAAGTGATCCCTCAGGCTGTTAGTGATCCCTCAGGCTGCAAGTGATCCCTCAGGCTGCTAGTGATCCCTCAGGCTGCTAGTGATCCCTCAGGCTGTTAGTGATCCCTCAGGCTGTTAGTGATCCCTCAGGCTGTTAGTGACCCCTCAGGCTGTTAGTGATCCCTCAGGCTGTTTAGTGATCCCTCAGGCTGTTAAGTGACCCCTCAGGCTGTTAGTGCAGGGCTGGCGGAAGCACATAAGATTTGGTCAGGAACAATACTTCAAAAGTTAGTGGGGCCTATAAAGTGTAAATGTTCGGCACGAGCACCAGAAAATTTTGCTAATGACCACGCCCACTTCCGATCTATACCCCTAAAGCATTAATATTAATAGTGTAGTAAATGCCAATATTTAATACAACAGAATTCTTCTATTCCCATCTACACCAGAAAACTCTGTAACAACTTGATGAAATCCAAACACGTGGCACCGTCGCAAACACGAGCTATTTCCACTTAGTAAACCATGAGCGCTGACACGAGCATTTAACATGCTTTTTACCGAATTCACGTTTGGGGAATATGTAACAGGAGGGTGAAAAGGGATATCAGGAAGATCTGCAATATCGGAATCTGTGCTAGCTCCTTCACACGTGGCCACTCGCTTCGCCATCACTAATTACGTACTACAACTCTAATTCACCGTAGGAACTTTTTTATTGTACATACAGTATTTCAGTGAAGTATCTTAGAAAATTGCTCGGGTTAAAACCTGACCAACCCGAGCGGTTCCGCCGGCCCTGTAGTGACCCCTCAGGCTGTTAGTGATCCCTCAGGCTGTTAGTGATCCCTCAGGCTGCAAGTGATCCTTCAGGCTGTATAATAGTGATCTTAGGTATATATGTCAACTCACCAACTTAAGCTGTCACAGTGTGCTGTCTATCATTATGAGTGGAGGGTGTAACAGTATTCTTGCTATTAGTTAGAGAGGTAGTTTTGTGTTGTAAATGATGTACAACTATGTCGTAGGGTATCACTCTGTTCAGTGTTACAATCATTGGAGGAACATCTTGGAGCAATAGCCACTACAACAGAGCACCTGTGCGATCATCAGGACCAACAGACTAAACTTGATCAACAAGTTGACATCTTGAGAGAAGCCCTACAATCTCCTAATCATCCGCTGATCACTATGCAGGACAGGTGGGCGTGGCTAACACTACATGAAAACATTAGGATCATATGGTATACAGGCTGTCAGATCAAGCAAAGTTACTAATGGAGCAGAAACGTTATGCTCTGCAGTTGAGGGACCTCTACAATGAACAAGTCACGTGGCATGAGAGACATTGTACTGCTATCAGTAAACTAACAGCTGATGAATTGAGTAAATTATTGGAAGCCTTACAACAACAGATTGATCTTGGTAATATGATCATGTGATCCCACTGTAGTAGTAGTAGTTGCTATGGTAATTTACAGGCCCAGCAGCTTATGAGCCGTCATCAGATTTTCTACAATCTACTGGTCTATCTCAGACCATAGATACTGTATGTTACTGTATATAGAGAGCATTGAAATGTGTACCCCATTAATATAACATGATCACCTGCACACTTCTCATAAGCAGCTCAAGATGTACAAATGTTGTTTTATGTATTCTAATGTTTTAGTGTCAGCAGCTGGAGGCAGAGTTACACAAGTTATTGACACATCGTCGTGCACTACTCACTGGTTGCCTTGAGGCACTTCACAACTATCAGAGAATTACAGCTCACCTGCCAACCATCAGGCCAAGCAGTAGTACAATATGGAGGACTATTCTAGGTGTTGTGATTGATGCTAAGCATGACAATAACGCTATTGTCAAGTAAGTGGGAGGGGCTACTATAGTGGGAGGGTTACATTACATTTATTGCAGTAGCTGTCAAGAAGCCATAAAATCATTCCAAGTCAGTCTGAAGTCCCCTCCTCCACCAAAGATTGTCATGGCAACAGATGCTAAGTTTCGTAAGCAACTACAGGAGCTACACAACAGAATGATTAAGGTATGAAGTGTTGTGACCTGTTCTTGCTATAATCTACTTGCCCTCTTAACAGTTGAACGACCGATACAAAGGACTAGCTGTCACTGATGTGGGTACACTGGAGACCAGTGTCAATGAAAGTCATGCCAACCTTATACAGTTTTGCCGAGGTAGTGTGTAATAGTAGATCATGTGATGCTGCTCACATGATCACAAAATGTGTTACAGATTTTGGTCAAAGTGGGGCATTAGCTTTATCGTGTTTTGTTGTTATCGCTGTGTGTCCTCTTAACCGCCGATGGTTGTTCATGGAGCAAACAGCTCAGTCCGCTGGTATGCGGCTGTCAGAGTTAAACTCTCGTGAAGGCGACTGGTTTTTGGATGAACTGTATACAATGAGTGGTAATGTGTCACAAATGATTAGTTTACTGGAAAACTGCTTTGAGGTTAGTATCCTAGATCATGTGATCTCTCATGTTATCTCTCTCCCTAGGAGCTTAACCAAGAGGCAGTAGATGCGATGCAACTAGCCATGAAGGCAGTCCATACAACTAATAAAATCTATTCTCAACTGCAAGGAGTCATGTCAACTTTCCAATCCATCATTGTGCCTGAGGCGGTTAATCATGTGATATATGAAGATGCCGAGATGTTACAGCTGCTAGAAGGCATAAAGTCAATCACAGTATCATCACAACCTACAATATCAGTACGCAGCCTCCTGGACTCTCTCAATGAAGAATACCATCAAGCTGCTATTAATGTTAGTATTCTATACTTGATCACGTGATCTAGCCCCACCTCTTTGCAGGGGGTTGAAGTATCTGCTAGTACTCAGGAAATTCTCGATGAGATTGAACAACAGTTTAATGATTTGATAGTTCCGGATACTGCAGGTAAGCAGCTGTCAGTTGTTCAAACAGCTATGCCCATTTTTGTACTGTTGTAGGGGAAACCCCTAGTGCAGCCCTGATGGTGCTGTCCGGTCTGAACAACTTGTTCTCCCCAGTGGAGCATACAACATCTCAACTGTACAAACTAGTTGATAAGATGACAATGTCGGATGACTGGAATTGTGTAGATATTATCAGCCAATCAGTTAAACTGAAGGTACCATTTGATAAATGTACCATATTATTATTATGTGTGTATGTATGCAGCTGTTGTCTCCTGGCAACTCGTACTCTAAAGAGCTATTCTTCATCAAGAGGATTATGGCCGTGTTGGATTTCTGCCATGAGCTGACTGCTCTACAGCACGCCATGAGGGCTGAGCCAATGGAGAGTATGTGTTATCATCTTATGTACTACATCTATTGACTGTTGTCTCCCCCTAGGGGAAATCCCTGCTAATACACCTATATCCAGTCCAGCTGGAACATCTACTTCAAAATTGTACATTCCTTCAGAACATCATCTTGGTCTACCGATACGTCGATACATCTCTGATACTGTAGTGAATCAGTTGCTAGGGCAACCATCACACTCTCTCGCTTGTGTTCTAATGGTTGCCGTGGAAGCGCTGGGTGTAAGTGTGATAAAGGACACACCTTTAACACTAGACGATGCCTGTAGGATGGTGAGTGATGATGAAGGAATAAACTCCTTTATTCTTTAACATGATAGGCTCATGAAAACAACCAATCATCGATTACTGGGTCATTAATACAGCAAGCCCGAACTCTCTTCTCATTGCATGACGTAGCCTGGAGAGAGTGGGATAAAACAAAGTAGGAGTTTAATATTAGGATGTACTATTAACTGGTTAAACAAAATTTGTTACCTAGGCGACTGCGTCACAACATGGACTTGTGTCAACAGAGTGTTCATCGATTATCATTATTGGCTCGACGTTTCCAATGGCAATATGAACAATTGCTTGCTCAACCGGACGCTAACTACCCATGGGTGGGTCCACCAAAGAGCTCTTGTATAGCCACCATGAAAAAAGTAAGTACATATCATGGTTGGCATTAATCAGAATATTTTTGCTAGGCATTATCCGATCAATTGACCAGTAGCATTACATCAACAAGGGATAAAATGATGAGTCAAAATTTTCGTATATCTCAACGACTCCAATGGGCTGCGGGTGCCAACTCAGCTCTTAATTCTGTTCTTGATGAATTCCAACGAGCAACTAATCGACGTGCACAGGCACTATCGGTATGGGTTACCATAGTTACTGCTTTCTGTCTTTATGACTTGTTGTTACAGGTAGAAGAGGAGCTTTGTGACAAAGTTGTTGAACTGTGCTCGGCCATTGTACATCTGGAGTCCACCAGCCTACTAATAGCCACACCCACTACTCATGATAAGAATTTGATTGGTTTGTTGCATCGGTACGGCAGCAATGCTAAGGAGCTGCAAACGTGTATGGAAGAACTGTCACAAGTCTCTGATATATTGCCTAATCTTGAGGTGGGTCACATGATCTATAAGCTCCACTCATTTATAGTAAGCCCCTCTCCCTAGTTACCAATGGACGGACAACCAGTGACCATCCAATGGATGAAACAAAGATTAGAAGATTTGGACAATGAACGTAATAAGATCTTGTCTGAGAAGAAGATGGCTAATAATAATTTAGCACGTAGTAAGGTGAGCCCCTCTCCTATTGCATGTCAACCCTTGATTGGCTAAATTATGGGTAGGAATCTGCACTGGCCGAGTTGGACAAGCTGCGTAGCCTAAACCGCAGTTATCGTAAGCTGATGTTTGACATATGGATGCATTTGACAAGCCTGGCCAAGCTTGAGGGTCCTCCTAGCAGTGGAATATTGGAGCCTGGACCTCGAGCATTCATTGCCACACAAGAGAAGTTCAACAATGATACGAAGGGCTTAGTTCAAGCTGCCCAAGACATTATTGCTGCTAACATGTCATTGGCTAAACCAACACGTTCTAGTAGATCAACAGTTGAACAGTTTAATCAACTAAAGGATACAACTAGCAGTCTATGGTTGCTGGCTGACTGGTAACCTTTATAATGGTGTCATTGGTTATTACATCATGTATTCTAATATATTAGGCTACTAACCCAGCTGTCTTCCTTTACTAATGAACTGTTTACTAATCCTCGTGAGTGTGGACCGCTCAAGTGGACGAAGCCTCCTGTCCCTACCAGTCACCTCCTCCCTAAGAGCCACAGCTCCTCCAGTGTAGCTGCTGCTGCATTGCAGCCCATCCCACCTCCAACTGAAAGTGACCAACCTGCAGCAGGTGCTGCTGCTGCTGCTGCTAAAATGTATCGATCTGTGAAGGGTGTGGTACGAGATCCCAAGACTGGCAAAGGTGGATATTTTATGATAGTATCATGTGATCCCTGCATCATGTGATTCCTGTAGCCCTTCAGGAACAGAATAGTTACGCAGTGGGGGTATGGCGCAGAGTAAAGGCAAAACTTGATGGACGAGATTGCATTGACAATCCAGTAGTCCGTATGACTGTATCCGAACAGGTGAGGACATCAGTATAACCACCAGGGGCAAAATATACTGATCAAACTTCAATAAAGTTTTCACACAAAGAAGTTGCAAATAACCACTGATTATATTTTGTAAAGTAACAGATAATTCAGTGGTGTAGGAAAATGAAAAGTTGTAGGGGGACCACAATTGTAGTCTAAGGCTTAAATGATGCTGTAAACTAGGGGTGTGTGGCCCCCTGAATATTCAGGATACAGAAAAATCCACTGAAGTTTCTACCTATTACACCATATGAGATGACGTATCTCTCACTGCAGGTTGACAAGGTGATCGGTGAGGCCGTCAATCCTGACAATTTGTGTGAGCTGTATGAAGGATGGACCCCATGGGTCTGAATACAATTAACTATGTATAACTAGTAGTTGCACTGGTTTGTTTCCCAAGAGTATCCTGAGCAAGACACAAGATAGCCAGCCCCTTCCACCATCTCAAACACACTCTTGGTTGCTACTGTTACTATAGTAACAGGATCGAAAATGTGTTAATTGCTCAAATTTTTGTAAAGTTAATAATTAATATTATAAGCATAATGTATGATATAGTGTAGCGCTCGTATGAAATCACTCCACTAGTAAAGTCACCCCGCTACTCCACACACATCTGCTGATGTGGCTGCATCATCACTGGATTTCAATATAATTATGCTCTAGTTCCATGTCATTGTCATCAGCTTGCACCACTCAAATCATAAAGACTACTTACTCTGTTGTATAGTGGCCTGGTGTTGGTACAACACATCTTGGTGAAATGTTCTTGTGTCCACATTTGCAACATTGGGACACCCATGGCCAGCCACACTTGTGCTGATTAAACATCCTAGCCACTATGGAATTATTGGTGCAATGATTTAGTGCTTGAAAGAATAAGATCTACAACCAAGCTCTTTGCATCATGTGATACTAAATACATAGAAGAGCATAACATAAGCAAAGGAATTGAGGGGGGATTGCCCTCTCTCACTCCTAGAAAAGTAGTACTATTTCTAAGTTTAATTGCTGCATTATGAAAATACATGATATGGTAATTATAAATACAATGTAAAATCTTTATAATTATTAGTTGCTGTTGCTGCTATTATGTGGTATGACCAAGTTTAGTAGCCGGTTGCTAGGTAAAAAGGATGAAAGAGAAGTCAGGTGTGCTATAAATAGAAATAGTCAGCTATATTAGGTGTACAGTATCACTAACCTGTTGTTCTTATGGCTACCACTTGTGATGACATGCTGACTTGTAAGATTTGAGACAATCTATCAACAGCCCTGTCCACACCTTCATCACCATGACTACCAGCATGTTTCATTAATAATTTAGCCAATCCAATCAACTGATCACTTGTCCATAATGACTTGCCGGTTTGACTGAGGCTAATGGCTACTAACAGCTTACAGTGGAGGTCAGAGTAGATCACTTCATTACTCAATTGAATTAATGGACCTATCACACTCCATCTTATTAATCCAACCAATGGGATTGACTCAGTGTTTATAGGACATGACCTTAACAACCGTAACTTGTGGGCGTGTCCCTCACCAATAGTAAACAATTGAGGACAATCAGTCAACCATTTTAATATCACTTGCAGTAAAATGTCAGGAGGCAGTGTGTGGGCGTCACCCATGGAGTACATAGTAATGTATGCTAAACATAGTCGATAGGCTAAATGTGGTGAAGCCATACCAATCATCATCAATGGCTTGTGAGCATTTGGTAGCAGTAAACAAAAATCACGATATAATCTATCGGCCACCTCTATGGCTTCAGTAGGATGTAACTGATGTATCACATGATGAAAGGGGCATCATGTGATGTCATGTGACTTACCTTCATCCAGTTAGCAACACAATCCATAAGGGCATCACTTCTAGCACTAACGGCAAATGATGTAATGTGATGTAACCATTTCATCCTTTGCTCATCCTACAACTCATTACCATGACAACACTCAATATCACCACAAAGTTACCTTATCAATGAAGCCATACAAGGCATCAAACGTGCACAACTTCACTTGAATATCTCGTTGTTGTGTGAGATGTTTCCATATTAGGTTGTATAGCTTTAACTGATCAAATGGTGATGTCATTTCTTCACCATTCTTAGTGAACACAAACTGATCAATAAGCATTAGTAACTCTTCACCAGTTAATTCACTGGATTGCAACATTGCAGCTTTCCATGCTAGGAAATATTGATCAGCGACATTCAGTACTACCTCAATGGCTACAGGGAACCCCACCCCCACCAGCTGCTCGCGCAGCTCTACTGCATTAAGTGAGACTGAGCTCGAAGAGGTCACGTGCTCCTTGCCTACAATATTATTAACTGTACCTCACATAATACATTACACGTACAAAAGCTCTTACTGGTATTGTCATCACGTGCAGTGGTAGTATCATCTCTATGCCTCCTCTGTGATGGCCGCTGCTTTCTTCCTGGCGACTGCCCCCACATTAATTAATATTTATTTAGTGCGCATCCTTGAAGGATGGAAGACTCGATAGAGGCATTGTTAGGTGAGTAGGCCGGGTAACTATAGAGCGTGTTGTAACAGTGGCATGTTTAGAAAAGGCTACGAATCCTAAAAACCGCTATGAAGACTGGGAGTTCATCATGGCATTTTGTGATAAAGTTAATGCCTCCCCGGAAGGGTAAGGAAACTACCAGTGTTACTAAGTTACTAGTTCTGTTAGGCCTCAAGTGGCGTTGAAAATTATTCCTAACAAAATGCACAGCGAGGACGAGAAGGTTGCACTGCTATCACTGACGGTAAATACTTACAAGTGATGTGCAATAATTAGAAGACTTCAATAGCTATTGGAAGCATGTGTAAAGAATTGTGGTAAGAGGTTTCATGAAGAACTGGGGAAGTTTCGATTTCTTAATGAAGTGATAAAGATGTTATCACCAAAGTATCGAGCCGATCAAACACCGATGACGGTAAAGCAACGAATGAGTGGCCTACTGTACAGCTGGAAGGTTGGGTTGCCAGGGGAACCAAAGATCAATGAAGCATATCAGATGTTGACTGAACAAGGATTAGTATTTGATGAGTCAGCTCCTCGTGATCCTGTAAGTGATGTTGATCATGTGATTACTGTCTGATCACATGAGCAGGATTGGTTATTTTCCTCAGGGATGTTATACATATAGTGACAACCACATCCCTGTACATCCCTGTAATGTACTTGTTCTCATGTGATGCTGTTAGAGCTCATGTGAGGATGTTTAGAGCCATAGGCAATGTTTTAAGGGGGCCTGAGGGGCTGAATAAAATTGTTAAAGATTACAATATTGGCAATTTTAAATCTAGCACTCTAGTACACTAAATACAAAGCGATAGCTGAGGATTTCCCTGGCCTTAGGTCACCCTGTATCTCAGTTGTATAATTGCCACTGGAGATAAATTATATTGTGTAATCATGTGATACCAGCTGTTTATCATATGATATCTGTTTACTGTCAACACTAAGTATACTAGTATGGTAGTGGGCATCATGTCAAGGGGAATATGAATGATATTATTAATGTGGTCTCCCAGTACTGTGATAGAAACCTGTTATTGCTTACAGTTATCATGTGATCTTGTTTACAGACATTAGAGACGGCAACAGCCAAGCCTAAGGTCGGCCTGGACATAGACCAGAAGCAGTCAGATGTGAGAACTGTAACTAAGAGACAGGGTTACTAAGAGTACTGTAACTAAGGGGTGAGGCTACTGGGAGGACTGTAACTAAGGGGTGGAGCTACTAGGAGGCTGCAGCTAATACCAGTAGTGGTCGGTATAGTGCTTGAGTGCTCCTAATAAAGCAGTCGACCTTAAAATAGTAACATTTTATATTGAGGGTTTGAGATAACTTCTGAGTACTAATAATTTATTTTAGTCTAACACCTGTGCTTGTAACTGGGTAATATATGTATATAGACACTAGGAATTAATAGTCACTGGGTGTTCTCTCTCTTAAGATACTCGGTCGGTTACTGAAGAGTAAGAACCCTGAAGATTTGAGAGCAGCCAATAGACTGATCAAGGAGGCAGTGAAGAAGGATGATAAGAGGATGGATCGGTTGAAGAAGAAGCTAGAAGAGTTGGACATGATCCAGAATAATATTAAATTACTCAATGAATTGTTAGCTCATTATAACCCGGATAGTGGGGAGACCGAGAAGCAGTTGATGAAAGTTAGTCTGTTACTGTATCCTATAGGGAGACCTGTTAGAGCTACTATTACACTGTATCCTATAGGGAGACCTGTTAGAGCTACTATTACACTGTATCCTATAGGGAGACCTGTTAGAGCTACTATTACACTGTATCCTATAGGGAGACCTGTTAGAGCTACTATTACACTGTATCCTATAGGGAGACCTGTTGTTACACTCTATTGTAGGAACTATATGAACAACTCGATAAACAGAAGCCTAAACTGTTCAAGATGGCTAATAATGTTGGCAAAGTTGAGGAAGGAATGGCTGAAGTATTAAAAACAAATGATGATCTTCTAAAAGTTATGGAAAGATATAAAGTTTCTATGGCAACAGGAGATTCTACTGATCAGAATGGTGTAGCAGTAAGTATGGCAGAATTGTGTTCTCTGGTTACCATGGTGATTCACTTGTAGGAAGCGGCAGCAGGAGTGGCAGCAAATACAACCAATGAACAAGCAGCATTACAAGACACACCCTCTCTAGATAGTACATTAATAGATTTAGCAGATCTTAATTTCACCACGACAACACCAGCTGAAAGCAGTGGTCAATCAATTGGCTCTTTCTTGGACACACTACCTCCAGGTGGGTGTGGTCATTCTATGGCATCATAATTTATTATTATTATTAATAGTACTAGGTACACCTACCGGCATGCCTGTAGGTGCCAGTGGGCAATCAGGTGATCCCTTAAGTCTCCTTGGAAACCTATCAGCTCCACCCACTACAACTGTCAACCAATTAAGTTATCCTTTTAGTAACCTTACAACCCCACCTACTACAACATTAAGTCAATCAAGTGATCCTTTTGGTAACCTTGGAAATTCCATGGCTACAGGTGTTACAGGATCTAACCAATCAAATGATCCGTTTGCCTACCTGGCTAATATTTCTACTGCACCAGCAAAAATTGCTACTAACAATAATTCATTATTTGCTGTCACCAACCCCGCCCCTTTGATTTCTGCAAACACAGCCACACCCACTGCTATGCCGAATTATAATTTTAATGATTTGGTTGTTCCACTGGAGACGATCACACCAGGTGGGCAGAGTTGTGAAATATTATTTGAAATATGATACTCATCTGCAGGCACAGCTCCGCCCATACAGATTATGAGTAAGCATAGTCTAACGGTCACCTTACATTTCACTGAGGTCAGCCACACCCACAATTACTGTGTAACTAGCCACGCCCTGCAGGTATCACCGGCCCCAGGAGTAATGGTGATTGTGATTTCCATAGTATCCATGAGTAGCCTGCTTATTAATAATGTCCTATTTCAAGCCGCAGTACCTAAAGTGAGTTACATTTTATACAAGCTTCTGATATCACATGATCTCTCTGTTACTAGACAATGAAGTTAAAACTTCAGCCGCCCACAGGTAACGAGATGAAACCATACACACCATTACAGCCGCCATCCAGTATCACTCAAGTTATGTTATTAGCTAACCCTACCAAGGTTCGTCTGTTCGTCCATCCGTTTGTGTGACAGTTTGTAAGAGAGAAGCCGATAATGATGTCAACCTGTTTACTGCACACATGGGAAGGGAAATCCCCTAGAATTTGTCAATAACTGAAGTCACATTATTGCAAGAGTATGAAATGGGATCATTGAGAATACACCACATATTCATTTTGGCAGCCCTACCCACTAAAATTAAGGTGGCGGCTAACCCCACACAAATGGTTAAAAACTATTACAAGCTTCTGTATGTTCAAACGTAAACAGTTATTCAGTTCACCTTACACTACGTGATAGCCCTATACTACTAGCATGTCTCACAAGAAAATAAACTATAAACTACTGCTGAATCCTGAGATATTTGGGTGTTACTTTGTCTTCTCAATCTTATTAAACAAAAAAGGAACCTCCTATGAATCTGAAACTTCTTATGCTACTCAGTTTAATCAATCTTACCAGCTGTATGGATTAATTAATACAAAATCTTTAGTAACTCAATGTGTAAGACCAATCTATCACCTTAGATTTATCATAACTTAGCACTAGAACAACTTTACAAAAAAATCGATCCATAGGCCTATAAAGGTATTTATTACTGACCTTCAGTAAAAATTTTGATCATCTATTATGTTTTTTGGAAAGTTATTTGCTCTGATAGGGCCTATCTGGTGAAATAAACCAAGCAGAATAAGATAAGAGCAGTAAAAGTGTAACCACTCAAGGTTTTAGTAAAGAAACAGAAGCCATTGTATTAACGAAGGTTTTCTTATAGTTGGGTAATTACCATATGAAGCCATAAGTATAAGCCATGATATTTCTTAATAATGGCTTCTTAAATTAACATGGGCTTATCAGGTAGCAGCCACCTTAAAGCGATACTTTCTAATATACATCAGTCATACACTATATTGAAGCATTCGCTTTGAATGTGCAGACACAGTACCATGGAAACCTCTCCACAGGCTGCCCCCTGGCACATATGACATAATTGTAAGCCCAAAGAGTATTTCGTTAGGGCATGTGCTAATATCAGTATAAATATAGTAGAATGACTAATACAGCATTTACCTTGGGAAGAATTAGTGACATAATTTGCTACTAAGGCTATACCCAAGCAATAGGACTTGTTTGATTGGCTTCATTTCATGTGAATGGTTTTACTACCCTGGGGGGGGGGGGGGGGGGGGCACACACACACACGGCAAAAGCAATTTCAAGACACCAGGCATGCTCCTGGTTGTTATATCAACATTCAATATTTTGCCAATCTGATTATCCGTACATCTCTATTATGTTAGTGTGTGTGAGCACTAAATAGAGTATTACAAGTGTGGTATAATTATTGATGACTTGTACTTTATTGCCACAGGCAAAGGTCAGACTACGATATCGACTATCTTTCATACAAAATGAAAAGGAAGTGACTGAAATAGGCGAAGTGTCAGATATTCCTAACTCTTAGAGAAATTTTCTGTTTATTCCAAATTTTATGTTGTAATCGATGATCTGTGATTTGATTTTTTGTTTTGTATATCAACGACTTTGTATGGTAGTACGCTCTACACTGGGGGGCTGTGATGTCATGAGCCCCCAGTAGTCACTGGCAGTTACCATAATGCATCACTCTATTGTATATATGCAAGCAATTGCATGTAACAAGTAACTATTACGTGCTTGCATTGAATGGTAGCATTTTCCTATTCCGCTCACTGGGGAGTGGTCACCAGGCCCATAAGCTGATTTGATAGTCTATGCTACCAGTAGTCTGCGGTTGGCCCGCAATGGGTGGGCACTTTCCATAAAAGATAGCATAATTATTATTGTATATCACACCACACTGTTAACATAAGCATTCATTCATTAATTAAGTGATCCACTTTTTTCTTTTATATTGGGGAGGGAAAAATTTTAAAGAAAAAAAGTGGTCTGACTGTGAGATTATAGTATGCTAAACAAAAACACCCTGGGTGTAAAAAAATACGAGGCCAATCAGAAGCAGCATTGCAAATAGGTATGTGCGACCACTTATCAAAAAGATTTTTGATAAGTAACTTCTTAGATTCACTACGTCAACTGTACCCATAGCAACAATGGAGCACTTGTAGCACAGTAATAGTTTGTGCAATTGGTAGGCCATAACTGATATTGGAAATGCTCACAGTCCAGCTATTATAGCTACAGGCTAACAGTATTGTACTATGTACCCTAATTTATTTACATAAATTGTGAGTTACAAAGTACCGCATAGCTGCATAAAATTTTGATGAATTGTCAATGTTTAAAGCATAGCTAGCAGTAGCACCATGTTCTGCTGGTAGGACTTCTTAAAAATATATTTTGACGAAGGGACACTTCCGTGCTTACAGTACAAAACAATTAGAATACAGTACTGCTCAGTTTGTGTTCAGGGCTGGATTCATCAGCATATCAGTTTACCATGGTGACAGAGAGATTATAATCACTGAGAGATGATTAATACTGATTGGCTACATTGTCATGTGATGGTAGGAGGAATTGGGACAAGCTTCTTTCACATTTCCATGGCAACTCTGTGAGTGCACATTTTACAATCTATTATCGATAACTGACAGATCTCCCCACCATTCTGGTAGGGTAACTGTTACACAAACCTTGACACACATAAACACCCAAATACGATCATCTTTTTTATTGCACACCTCACAACTTAAGAACACTATTGTATAAAGACAGATAAGACATAACAGAAGTGATACAACAATGATTACTGATAACCTTATACAATAGACCACGTGGTGTAACTTAACATCATGCAGCGCTCTAGAGTACTCATTACTGGAGGGGGAGGTTTTGTGGGACTGAAATTATCACAGGAATTGATCCGACACGGATACCACGTCACTGCTCTTGATATCAAATTCCTCAGCGATAAGTCGCTCGAGTGTGAGGAAGATGACCAGATTACTAGAATTGAAGTAATGCGCATATGATACTGGATATTTATGATGTACGATATTACTTAAGGGAGATATCAGTGATACTGCTCGAACGTATGAGGTGATATCCTCCACTAAGCCTCATGGCGTCTTCCACGTGGCTTCATACGGAATGTCCGGACGAGAAATGGTACGACCTTCTATAGCACGTGCACTTTACATCCATAGCGAGATCCTTAAATTGTGTTTAGCTGAACAAGGCGCTTATTGAAGCGGTAAACGTTAAAGGAACTGAAAATGTATTGAATGGTAAGCTCCAATCATGTGACAGCACGTGATTACTATTTGTCTACAGCCTGTAGACTATACAATGTACAATGGCTAGTATACACTAGTACTTATAATGTTGTGTTTGGTGGGGAGCCGATTGTGAATGGTGACACTAGCATACCTTATCTACCACTGCATAAGGTATAGGCACGCCCCTTATATGATGTGGGTGTGGCTACTGCCCCTGCATAGTATGTCGACCATTATTCCCGTACCAAGTGTATAGCAGAGCAGATGGTAATTTCAGCCAATGGCAGTGTAACTGATGATGGTAGTAAACTGAGCACGTGTTCGTTACGTTGTGCTGGTATCTATGGTGAGGGGGAGACTAGACATTTACCGAGAATAGTGGTAAGTTTGTTGACGTATCTTTGTTGCTAATGGCAACGTTATATCATTGTTTAGTCATATATACGACAAGGTCTGTTCTGCTTCAAATATGGCGACTCTAATTGTTTGGTTGAGTTCATTCATGTTGACAATGTTGTCCTGGCTCACTGCCTTGCAGCCGAAGCATTATCTGTTACCAATGGCAACAGCAGCCCAGTGGTCAGTGTTACTGTATTGTACTCTTGACAATATCAGTGACTGGTGTGTTCTGTACATTCTAATAGAGTGTTTATACAATAGCCAGGGAGGGATGGGTTGATAATGAGAGGTAGTGTGTGCATTATTTCGAATACTGGTTAAGTAGCATTTGGAATGAAAAGTTAGCAACAAAACAGACCCAAAGATAAGGTTCCTGCTAAACAAAAATCATCTTTAGTAGAGATTGTATGCTTGTATTTTATTTACTTACCAAATAAAAATCTTATTCCATAAGACGGCAACCTTATACACAATGCCAATTGGTAAGATGAGCACATAAAGTTAAGCTAGGCTAGGAAAAGTATCTTTTATAGCCAGACCCTTTGTGAGCACTAAACCGATAAACACTCTCATTGTTGGCCGGCCATGTGAGGGTATTGAATAATTCTCTCCATTTCTATCACATACACTAAGTCTGTCATCAACAGTAACAGAAGGAACCTTTCTAAACCTCTACATATCTTTACAGCACGCTTGTACATGCACACAAATATACTTGTACCCGTGTGTTGGCATGATGCATAACTAACTGAAGTTTTTATTATCTTATGGAAGGTTTTACTTAGTTTCTTATAATAAGCTAAAGTGATTGAGTGTGTACATTATGGCTGTAGGCTGGACAATACTACTTCATATCGGATGGTAAGCCAGTAAACAACTTTGAATTCTTCAGACCATTGGTTAGTTTTCTTGTTACAATTGCTAACTACAGCCCCTCCCACAGATTGAAGGGTTGGGCTATACATTCCCTAAGATTAGGCTACCCTTTGGATTGATTTATTTCATTGGTTAGTTTTCACCAATCATTGCACAATATTATCAGCTACACCCCCAATAGCTTTCCTCACTGAATGGATACATAGTTTAGTATACTTGGTTACCATGGGATACAGCTTTCAACCCTTGCTGACTAGAGCAGAGGTGAGCATTAATTGTAGTAGCTATCATATAAACACAAGTATTCACAGGTCAATAAAACTGGAGTGACGCATTACTTTAGTATGGACAAGGCAGAGCAACATCTCGGCTATAAGCCAATGAAGAGAAATATAGATGGAGTTGTGAAATGGTACAAGGATAGGTTACCAAAGCAACAGAAGAAATCAAATGACATATGGATGATAATTATTAATATTCTTCTAATGATAGTGTTTCTAGTTGCCTTGTTTAGCTTCATTCCATTGGCTAGTTGATGTTATGACGATATTTCACTCTTAGAGCAATATGAGACTATTTCTGTAACAAATAATGACATCATCACTACTATTAATAGTAACAAGATCTTACTAGTAATGATATTGTTATAAGCTATTACTAGCAGAGAAGTTGGAGCTTCTTCAAACAGGGATTTCCCCTCGTCACAACATTTACCCAAGATGGGATCTAGTGGTAATGATCCTAAGTAATCCACACCCATATCAGCGGCCATTTTTTCAGCACCGCCAGTAGTGGGTGGAAATATCTGTGACTGTGCCTAATGATCACGTGATGTCACATGACATGCAAGTAGTTAGCCCCACCCACCTTACAGTTAGGACAGACAAAAACACTCATATTCTCCACAACTCCAATTATTGGAAGATTAACTTTACGACAGAAATTAATTTCCTTTCTCACATCCATCAAAGACACTTCCTAATGTTATGGGTCATGTGACAAGCTCATGTGAGCATCAACATACTTGTGGTGTTGTTATGACAACAGCACCATCAAGATGGCAGCTAGCAAGATACTGTACAATGGAGAGATGTTCATCTGATGTCCCGGGTGGAGTATCAACGATAAGATAATCCAATGTTCCCCAGTCAACATCTCGGAGGAATTGCTTGATCAAACCTTGATGGACGGGGCTCATTTGTAACAATATTAACTATTAAGCAACTCACCATTCTTCTTTGGTCCACGCCAGATCACGGCATCATCTGGACTAGCCAACAAGAAACCAACAGACATCACCCCCAAGTTATCATCGGTATACTAACAAATTACAAACAAGGTGACAAGGTACAGGGGTGGGGGGTGACACTTACCACAGGTGACCAACCCGAGCCACTCTGGTGTACTTGTTCCCTCTCTAGTCCCATCAGCTTTGGAATTGATGGGCCACAAATATCAATATCCAGTAATCCTATCTGTAGATCATGTGATCCACAACTTGATCATGTGATCCACATAAACTACTGTACCTGTAGATTGTCATTAGTAGCCAGTCCTCTAGCAAGACAAGCTGAAAAGCTACTCTTACCAACTCCACCTTTGCCAGATAGTACTAGTATCTTGTGTGCAACATTAGCCATTCTCTCCTTCACTGCTGCGATTGCTACATACACAATAACTAGGCAATCAGCTAATATCATCACTGACCGGGATCTGGTGCTCTTGGCAAGCCTGATGCACACACTGCTTGATTAGGACATCCTGCGCACGCTGCTACCTTCCCTGCCTCACTACTATCAGTTCCCGGGCACTCTTAAAATTAATAGTTTTGTAAACTATGAGCACGTGGGCGTGCGTTACCAAAAAGGAACTGAACAAGACATACCTGCAGGCGCATTGGTAGGAACATTAGCCATCGTACATTGATCCTACACTGAGGACTAGTGATCACCCCTCAAGTTGGACTGTTTGTGGCGCTATCCACTGGATTGGACTATTGGACGTGCTTTATCGCAAGCTCACTGTATTGATCATCTGTTGTTGAAGGCGAGTCGTTTAGAATGGAACCGTTTAACGAAGGTGGTAGCTCTGCGGCGAGCGCTCCTACACAAGGGCCGCCTCAACCGGTCGCCATTTCTTCTACCCTACCCAACGCGAGCCCTAATGGAAGTACACCGGGCGGCCTTGATAACGAACAACAGGCTAGCGAGAATGAGACGAGCAGTCCATTCAAAGATGGCGGGCGAGTTAATCGCAGGAATAGATTAAGTGTGGAGAGCCTAACATGCTCATCCTGTGGGAAGGTGTGCTCTAATAAGAGTAAGTACATGAGGCATTTAAGCACTCATTCTGAGGATCGACCATATTCTTGTCCGCTGTGTAAGAAAGGCTTCAAATGGGTGGAGTATTTGTCTAAGCACATGAAACAACAACATCCTAACAGTACATTAGGTGTGTATAGTTATATATAATTTAATATAGTAACATGTCTATATATGATAACATCATTACAGCACCAGTAGATGTAACATCCACAACATCTAACACTCAAGCAGTAACTTCTGCTGCTTCAGAAGAAAATGTGGTGGGCGTTAATTTGGAAGATGGTAAGTATAATCAACATATGCATGGTATGGTCGATAATGCGGTCACTATCACAGGTGAAAACACTGATGCACCACCATTACTACAAGGAAGATTGACCATACCTACTCCAGTATCCTTAATCTCTGCATTGGAACAAACTAGAGATGTACCAGCTGATCAATCCAGTGATACAGCAGAGAGGGGATCATCTGGTGATACTGGTCATAATAAAGATACTGTTTCTGTAGCAGTGGAAGAATGTTCTGGAACATTTCAAAATCTCCACCAAAGCCCGGTTGTTGTCGTATGCTCCACTAATCCTGGGGCTACTAATACTACTGAATCAGCCCCAGCAACTGGCATTGCTAATGGCTCTAATCCTGTTGCCGTGACAACCCCTGAACCAACCACACTCACCATAACATCATCATTTGAGAGCTCTTATCATAACAAAGTCACCTTTGCAGTCCCGGTACTGTCACAAGGCATGTCAGTTACAACAAGTAATGTCACCAGTTTTATCAGCCAGTTGTATACAAAGACCAGTAACAACATAGACCACTCTAGCATAACCAATGATTCATTTGATGGAACTTATACTAACAACTCATTTGATCAGTCCACTGGTTTCTCTAGTGAAAATGCTGTCGTTATGCCAGGGGGAACCATCAATTGCCAATTAGCCTCTTCACTCACTAATGATGGAATCCAGCCCATGGATACTAGTAATGAAGGTAGTGATGGGATCAATACTACAGAATCTGCCAATGATGTAGTGAAGAAATACATTTGTGAACATGAGAGCTGTTTAAAGACATACCGATACAAGAAGGATGTAATCCGTCACATGAAGATGAAGCATGGCAGTCAGCCGACACGGTATGAGCAGAAAGAAGTGCCAGAGATGTTGCTACGGAAACACGGTTGTGTTCAATGTGACAAGATGTATGCTCATCGCAAGGACCTGCTCAGACATCAACGTGACGTCCACTCCCCTGAGGCTATAGCTCGACGTGAGGCGTCTAAGAGTAATCAAAAGAAGTATCCGTGTGAACAACCGAATTGTAACAAGTTTTATGTACACAAGAAAGATTTGATACGTCACCGTAGAAACGACCATAATGATTTCACTGACACTAAAGATATGCACATACCAGAACCGGTCAGCCCATCCCAATATTCCCCCAGTCCTGTTAAACGCCAGCGTTGGTCCAGTGGGAAGGTTGTTAGTACAAAAGCTGAAACTGCAGCCGAGCCAATCACTGCCTCTGATGTACAGCAGTGGTTGGGCGTTACCGTGGTGAAAGAGGGAAATGTGCCGGCCGCTGTTATGGCAACATCAGATAGTAACAACACAGGTACTCTGGCATCAAACTGCCCTCTGTTCAATACTTCACCATCACCATCATCAAGTAATGCTGCTACATCTCTTCTCTCCTTACTCAATTCCGCTAGTCAACAGTCATTGCCAGTGGATACGGCCACAGCACAATTGATGGGCCAGGCTGCGTCAGTACATCCATTATTCTCAGCCGTCACTACCAACTCTCAAGGAGCCGCTCCTGTAGTATCCAACTCTTAATAGTTAAACATTATTTAATGGCTAATGCCAACTTCTTTTAGACGACTTTATATTATTGTGTGTTTACTTATTGTTGCATTAGTAGTGTCATCTTGTTTCAGTTTGGGCTAAGGCCTATAAGGGATCACGTGATTAATCTACCATGGCAATGATAATCTGACCTGGTGGTTACCTGTTTCAGAATCTGTTGTCCTAGCAACTGTCCTGCCATACTGGTTAGTTTAGTTCCAGCATCTTTCCTACACTTCATGTAGCCTACTACATTAGCTCCTGTGAGTACTGCACCAATTACCGTGACAACCTGTTGTGTGATAGTATCCTAAGGACTACAGGATCTAGTATTACTAGCCTTACCAGCCATTGAGGGCTCAACTTGATCAAACAGACGAATATGAAGAATATCCAAATAATGGGATATACCAGCAGTGACGACCAGAAGATCCATGACTCAGTGGAGTTGATCTTACTGCTATCCTATAGTAATAATGGCCGTTAATATTGTTCATGGAGTAATCCTAAGACATGACTATCCTCACTATATCCGCAGGGAGCAGAAGGGGCGGGGCCATGGAGCTGCTGCCCCACCTTGAGGGTGCTCCATAGGATTAATCAGCCCCAGCTGAAATAGCTACCACTGACTAAATCATTGGTAATGCCATATCCTAATGTTGGCTACACACTACGTCACATGATCAGAGTGTATCACATGACCAGAGTGCCATTATCACCAGCCATAGTTAAATGCTCATTAGTATGGACACTTGTGCTGCAGGCAATCGGCCTATTATCCTCCTATAGTCTCCTATGGTCTCATGCCACACTGCACAGCATGACTGGTGAACATGGTGAATTTTGATTAGGGCTCAAACGAATAGTGATTTAATATTCTGTAATGATTTTTGGCTATTTATATGATATCAGAAATTATTCAGTTGTGATGATCTTTACAATGATGCATTATGGTACATTGTAAAGGCATTTCTTACATGTTGTAACGGCATCATTATTTACTTGGAAGTGAATATTCGAATATCAAATGGTAAAACTCTTTCATACAAGCCAGGCTATGTATACACACTGCGGTGTTATTTGTGTGCAGGTATTCATTGGAGAATAGCCCAACTATGCATGTACAGGTGGTCAAATTCAGTATCAAGAGCCAGCAGATGATGAGGGCAATAATCTATACTCAAACATTCACGAATATGAATATTTGCCGAACATTTGTTTGAGCCCTAACTTTAGTAAACACACGAATGATCGGTAGAATTTGATGGTTTTGTTAAATTCATTAAACAAAATAATCCTGTTATATTGTCAGTAGGCTTGAGAGTAAAACATGAGCTAAGGATCACATGAGCTAAGAACTACTATAGTGACGGGAGATGGACACTTACTGATCTTGACTCAAATAACCAGTTACTTGATCCATCATCCTCTACTTTATTCCACCATCTTAGTCCAGCCAATAATCTACCACTGACATTCTTCACTATCCAAAAGTCAATGGCTAATAATAGAATGATGGATAATACACTTGCTGTGAACTGTAAGGGAAGGATGAAGTTGAAGATGTAGAATACTAATGCTAAGCTTCTGAACAACAAATGAAATATTACAGTCAGTGGATGCCTGTAATGTACAACTGAGCAGTAACAATTGTGACCACTGAAAACTATTATCCTTTACAATAACACTATACAATAAGACACGAAGGCTACGTTCCATATTCTAGTTAAGAGATTACTTTATAAACGAAGCTCCTTTGGAATCTTCAAAACTTCCTAATGTTTCTCTGTCGGCCATAATAAAATGTAATCCCACAATTAAAGGTTTTATGTTAAACGATGGAAGTTCGTAAGAGGCGCGTACAGGGAAGCCCTATTAATATTCAGCCACGCAAAGCAGATGATAAAGAAGATAAGAGAATTGATGATAAGTATGGTGCTACTGAGCTGAGGGGGTCATTTTGGTTAACAAGAATCGTGTTTATCAGGAGTTTGGGGTTTGTCTATTGTAAGCGCCTCCAATTACGTAATAATTATTAGAGATGGGATACATTACTAGTTGTAGCATTTCTGGTGGCGCTAAATCAAAATGGAGCATTACTAGGAAGCAAAGGATTATTGCCAGTACCACTTTATCTCCAACGTGTTAAACAACATCTCGGTATATGATGTATGTTACTGTAATGTTACCATGGTGATGTTTGTATAGGAAGTAATGCCGCTAGTAACTGGTCATTATTCTCAGCCATACCTACAGTACTATGGTGGGTTGACGATGATCATATTGATACAGCATTAGACATGATAGCCTGGTGTGGATTACTACTATCAGCTGTTACCATAGTGATGGGCTCCTGTAATGTAATAATATCATCATTGCTATGGTTACTCTATCACTCCCTGGTCAATGTTGGACAGAGATGGTAAGTCACATGATCATGATGATATTAGTCACATGATATTATTGTGCTTGTATGTAGGTACTCGTTTGGTAAGCTACTCATTATTACTACTCATCATCCTGTTGCTATGGTGATGATGCAGGATGGGAGTCACAGTTACTGGAAACTGGTTTCCTAGCGATATTCTTGTCTCCAGTGATAAGTCTGCATCAACTGCCACATCATAGCCCCACCCATCCTGTGATAGTATGGGCTTATCGTTGGCTGATATTTCGTATAATGATAGGAGCGGTAAGTGTGTACAATATCTGCCCATTGGAGCTCCTAGTGATGTATCGCTGCATTTGTAAAACTGTCCATGATGGTAGATGAAATGCAGTTTCTTCCTTTAGTCATAGACACAATGACAATATTCTATTGGCCCTAATTTATGGGATCATTTAATAATTAAGTTCTGATACTGATGCCAAGGCTGGATAGGCACTTACCAATTATGCCAGGATAATTTATTAGCATAATAAGCACCAGAAGTGTTTTATATGCCAAAAGATTGGAAGATACTCTAATATAATCACTTTACTCAATAGTTATTGTGATGTGTAGTCAGTAACAGTAGTATGAGTATCGACCATTTTAATCATTTTGGTATCAGCATTGGTTTCTACTCCGAGCATGGCTATAATCAAGCAAAGTGATATTTCTCAAAATGCCATAAGGGCAGTTCTTCCAGTGACATTGCAATAATCATATCAGCAGCTATTAGGCCGACACTTGTACAAGTAGAGTGATTTTGCCTTTGCTGCACCATGGCCTGGTATATACAGCCAGCCTATAGTACATCATCATTCTTAATAAGCAGTGCTGTTGTATCATAGGGGTTGATTAAACTGAGGGGTGATCAGTGCTGGAGAGATTTAACATGTATGAATTATCATTATGAAACACAACCAGTACCCAATCCATTAAGTTACTACCTTCATCATGCACCCCCGACACTTCATGCCATGGAAACTGCTGGTAATCATTTCGTAGAGCTTGTTGCTCCGATCCTTCTATTGCTGCCACGACCCTTACCCATTGCTGGAGGATTAATACAGATTGCATTCCAGGTAAATCATCATTATTATTATTATTCCAATAGCACTAAAGAAATGTTTTGGCAAAATTAGAAGGTTTCTGTATGCAATGAGGACCCCCTGAATGGTTAGTTGTAATGAAATCGTAGGATTGCAGGTTAACCAAGAGGCCATATTTCATGCAAACATTGAGGTTAATTAAATGTTCAAAGAAGATGTTAGCCATCTATATAATTATATGTGTGTAAAGATTGCCTTTAGCAGTTGGAACTATAAAATCCTCTTCTTAACAGTCATTTCTTACTATACTGGATTTGTAGTGACCTAGACAGACGGCCACAATTCAAATATCAAACAGCCGGAATATCCTCATTTTTGCACATTTATTTTGTAGGGTTGCACCAGTTCTGGTATCTGTATCGGTATAGGACCAATACTAGTATTTTTTGGTGGTATCGGAATCGGTAAATGTTACACAAGTACCAATTCTGTTATTAGTGTGTTATATCTAATATTTATATATGCTTTTACTTTTACCGTATAGCTCCAAATTTTCGTGATCTTAGCTGATTTTTGTGATTCATCATTATTTCATGGTTTTGAAGTGTGAAGCCCGGTGGTATAAGGAAATTTTCGTGATTTCTGCGTAATTCACGAAAATATTCGACCGCAAAAATTTGGAGCTATACGGTATAGCCTTAGCAAGCCTTCATAATAAATTATATTATGAACATAGCAAATTGTAGCTAAGGGGAATTTGTAAAGAAACACTATATAGTTCATCTTAACAACTATTGTAGATATAGCTACTAGCCAGCTATGTTCCCATCCCCAGCAATAAGTAGCTAACTGCTAATAAGTTCATATGAACTAGCAATTACAGGTGATGTGCATGGCCTCAAGCAGTTTATAGTAACAGGGAGGTTAAACATGTCTGCATTTATTTGCTTATCAAAAGTGATGGCAGTTAAACTATTGGTAGACAAATTTATAGCATCCTTCCGTTTTTAGGATAGCCGCTGTATAACATGGGAAACAAACAAGTGTGCAATGTATGAACTAGCCTGTGGTTCTTTACAAAATCCCCTTAGCTACTAACTTATTACGCACATGGGTGGCCTAGATGGCTAACCCAGCCAGGCCATCCTGTGTGTGTCATTACCTCAATGTTTGCATGAGATGCTTATATGTTTATTTCATTGCTGATTAGTATGAGGGATTAATGATTGTTTATTGGTTGTTAATATAATTGTCTACAATGGAAGTAGATGGCTTGGTGAAGTCACTTATTTTGTTAAGCAGCTTAGAGGCCATAATTACTTCATACAAATATTGATGTTAATCTATAGATAACTAATGGTGTGAAGGACTGGTTAGATGCATTATATGATAACAGGTGATTTTGATAATTAGTGGCAATCTCAGTTTCCTCAACTGGCTCACTATTCTACCGAGCATCTTCTGCTTTGACGATGCCACACTATCATGCTTATTCTCTAAAGCAACAAAGAAGAAAGTTATTGATATTAAGAGAAGTGAGCAAACTGGAGTTGGTCACCCATGGGGTAAGAGGATGTCTTGTGTTGTTAGAGATTTGCATGGCTTGTTGCTAAGGTTACTATGTCCGAAAAGTGTCTGGCTGGTTTCTGGCACTGTTGCTAGGATACCTTAGTATTCCAGTGGTAATGAATTTATTATCATCCAATCAAGCAATGAACACCTCATTTGATCCCCTGAGGATAGTTAATACTTATGGAGCATTTGGCAGGTGATCACTAATACTATAATATGATTGGTTATATCAGTTGTCATGGTAGCATCACTAAGGAACGTACAGAAGTAATAATAGAGGGCAGCCTTAATGATTCACTGCATGGTGGACAACAGTGGATTGAGTACGAGTTTAAATGCAAGCCTGGCAGCATCACTAGGCGGCCATGTTGGATATCACCTTATCATTATCGACTGGACTGGTTAATGTGGTTTGCAGCATTTCAGGTAATAATATCACGTGATCATCATGACATAATGATGATGTAATCCACAGCGTTATCAACATAATCCATGGCTGATACATCTAGTAGCTAAATTATTAATGGGTGATAAAAATGTGTTATCTCTCCTATCACATGATCCATTTCCTGACACACCCCCTAAGTGAGTAATGCGATCAGTGGGTACTAATATGATTGATCGGTACACACACACACACACACAGGTTCATCAGAGCAAGGCATTACCTATACCAATATACTAGCCCTGGTAGTAAGGAGGCAATGAAGGGTCAGTGGTGGAGGAGAGAACTAATAGGAGATTATCTACCTATAATAACATTGAATAGTTTGTATCCAATTCTTAAGGAACAAGGATGGTTAGTAGAGTGATGATAGTTGATATATAACACCTGTTTGTACTTTATAATATGTAATGTTACCACTGTTATCAACTATTGCATATAACAGTATAGATGATGATGAGGTCTCCATGGTGATCAGTTGACTCTTGTCTGGGAATGGGTCTGACGGCCTGTTCAGTTGCCATAGTAAAATATACATCATTTATTAAATCTCACTTAACAACCAAGACACGACCATAGGGAGTACCAAGTTGTGTCTTCTTAAAGCTCTTATGGTGTTTATAAACCTCCAACATTTTCCTCTTTTCTGATTGGCTAAACAATAATTATTACAAGAAGTGGATGACATCATATTACCTCTTGTTAATGTACACGACAAATCCTACTCTCTTTAAATGAGCATACACCTGTGTATATATAGTGTATCATATGATTTCACATGATCTCACATGATCTCACTCTTATCACCTGATAATGTTCTAAAGAGAGCCCACCATTATTCAACATTATCATGTAAACCTGTAATGATAGAGATGTAGTACCAGGGGAGGAGGAAACAGTTTTACATAAAGCATGGACACTTTAAAAAGGACTTCCAAAAATCTTTTGTTGTGATTGATTATTATTGGTTAGGTGACTGCCTGCAGGCCTGTATGAAATTTCTCATTCACAATTGTAAAAGTGGCATAACCACACTACAGTAAATTATACTGACCATTATAACCACACTGTATTGGACTGGAGACCTAGAGCATGTCATTGTTACAAATTGCTTTGTGTAAACACACTGCCATGTGTACTAAACTACTCCGGTACTACAACTATAATCGCTGTAGCTGAGACAACCTCAACCAGCATATTACTATGTATAATGGATTACTACTTACCGTATAGCCAAGGTTATCGCTCATTGAAAGGTAAATTTTGAGGATCTACTACAGACTACCATTGTATATCATTAAGTACGGTAGTACTTATCATTAAGTACGGTAGTACTTAATAGTAGGGATCGCTATGAAAAACTATGGCTTCCGGAATTTTCGCACTTTTAAAAACAACCTTATAACAGGCTTTAGCCGAAAAAACCTACCTAGATGCATTAGTACTGCTGTAATTAGGCTGTATCTTTGTTAAACGTAGCGAAAAGTCTAATATTTCGATCCACAGCGAATTTTAAAATTTACCTGTATTTCGTCTGCCTGCCAGCCTGCCGTAAGACCCGGTTCCGCTAGGTGTATGGCTCCAGGTTTTTCACACAACAAAGGTAATCACGTCGGATTTACGAAAATGTTATTTTGATTAAGGTTTGTCCACTGCGCCATAGCTTGTCCTTTGTTCTATCTTCATCGATTGATCTTCCTCAACCGAAGGATGACGAAATATTACGAAGGTGTCAACATTCCACGCAAGGTGTTAAAATGAAACAATAAACACCTTGGATAGGCGCATGCTTACTGATGCAACTGAGTCCGTAACGCGTAATGAAGAATTCAGTCTTTCCCTATAGTTTCATCTTCCATAGCCACACCAATTTATTTGCACGCAGCTGCTTTATCGATCTTCTGAATTGTAAGCGCCGGATGTTAATTATAACATTAAGCGCTTATAATCGGACGCCTATTAACGACCTAGTAGCTGCGTATTAAATAAAATGGTCTGGCTACGAGTAGAATATAGCCCTTCCTTCACAGTACAAGTCGTTTTACCATATAGACACTTGGTATTGTGATGAAACGAGTCTGTTGTAAAGGTGGGCGTGGCACATACGTAGCGAGCCATTGTAAACTATGTAGATATCAATTGCTAAGAAATAATTCCAGTCTTGAGTGCCTGTAACAGCTATCTATAAAAAGTAAACAAACTAGATTTTTAAAAAAAATTGAATTTTAAAAAGGGGAGTAGGGATCGTAGCTCAGTATAAAAAGTAAGGAAACAAGTTATTGATCACTCACCACCCAGCATATTGCATGTGTTTACTCAAGTATACAATTGCAGCTGGGTAAGCGTTCATACATGCACAAATTAAACACATTCTCTAGCACTTCTACAAGATTTAATCCCTACTTGAATGCTGGCTGCCAAAGTAGGGATTAAATCTTGTAGAAGTGCTAGAGAATGTGTTTCATTTGTGCATGTGTGAACGCCTACCCAGCTGCAATTGTATACTTGAGTAAACACATGCAATATGCTGGGTGGTGAGTGATCAACAACTTGTTTCCTTACTTTTTATACTGAGCTACGATCCCTACTCCCCTTTTTAAAATTCAATTTTTTTTAAAAATCTAGTGTACTATAATATTTTTGAGGAATTAATTTTAGGCAGGAGTTAAATCTGCGAAAACTAAAATTTATTGTCCTTGAATACAATGAAATAATTACAGTAAGCATCAGTTGATAGTAGGGTTGGGCAGTATAACAATACCTTCTTACGGTATACCTTTATAATCAATACCTCGGTATGACTAAAATATTGATTCTTAAATATTACTGCATACAACACTTGATGTACTGATATGATTGAATGACACGATGACATGTTTCACACAAATGCATGTAAATTCTCAACACCAATAATTAAAACTTCAAAATACATAATAAATTACTTAAATATATTGAAATAATACCTAAATACGGTATTTCGGTACATAAAATCCTAGCCGGGATCAAAGTGATATTGCAGTATGACTAAAAAGTCGGTATATTATCACCCTATGCTAATAGCATTCTGTACTATTCATTTGATACTGCTATCAATTTGCAGATCTTAGTGGTATCGAAAAGTATCAGGTTTGATAAAAAGTATCTATCGGCTCCTAAATTAGTATCTCTTTGTATATACTATTTTTATCATCTAAACAGTAAATTTGTGTTAAGAGTAGATTGTCTGTGGAAAGGGTTTTATTAGTGAGAATGTTACGACCCAATTTAAAACTTGACCAGATTTAAAACCAGTCTACTGTTTTAAAACTCTACAGCAGCTGACCGGTTTTAAAACTGGTCAACTTTCCATTGACACATTTTATAACCAGCCGATCACTTGGGTTAACTTACTGAATTGGCCAGTATTAAAATTAGCAGATATGTAACTATAGCTACAGTCATGTCTCTTTCAGGTAGTTTTAGATCTGCCACAGCACCACCCATGCAAGTTCATGCATGGCTCCGGCTTTTAGGCAGCTGGAAATTTTGTCAGTGGGTTATAAAGCAACTAGCTAGCTATTCTGAGAAATATTCAGCAAATTTCATTTTTGATTTGTCTGCTCAAAAGTGTCTAGTTATAGCTAACCTGGGATCATTTGTTATGGCCTTCCTGCTAATTGGCTCTAGCTAAAAGCGTTCACCATGTTTGTGTGTGCTAGGATTTGATGCTGAGAGAAATGGATTTTGTCTGTTTCCATATTCAAGTTTATAATAGTAAAGATTTCCTGTTTCAAAACCAGTCAACCCATTATGAAACTGGCTAACTGGTATAGTAGATCAGTAATTGGCATTGGTAGTGATATTGGCAGGTATTTGGTATCAGAAGTATTGTAAAATGTACATAGAACGTTATATTGCTATTGCTTTATTAACCTCCTCTAAAGACATCACGTGATCATCGTTGGTAACGATAAGGTTTCCCTACAGCAGCAAAGTTAATACAAAACATGGAGCGTGCAAACTAACATGTTCCAGTAAGTATAACGCTTCTAGTGGATTAAGAAGTAGCTCTCCTCCGATCACGTGACCATGTGTTAACCACACGTTCCCCTGTAATTACCAGTACACTAATTTAGTATGCATCACATGTGCCACACCTTAGGACTGTCTACTAACACAAGTCTTCGAGATGCTAGCCATTTTCCTAAGGATGCGCTTTTTCTGGTAAATAAGTATTCACAATTTTATTTATGACGCTCTTATCTTACCTGTGTGTGTTAACGTTACGTGTCAACAGGTCTAGTTGTTGAGTTAATTGTTCTTCAAGTATTACTACGTCGTGTTGACTACCTTGTAACTGAAATGATTTAGAAGGTTTTGCTGGTAACGTTTGGTTTCTCGCCATGACATCACAGTGCGCATGTATTAGGTCACGTGGGCTTGCATTGTTGTTATTCCATAGATATCTCTTACAAATGTTTTGATGTGGTGTATTGCTCATAATGGCATAGCATTACATAATGATAGCTTGAAGGCCACTGGCTAATGATAAGGTATCAACTGCAGTTATCATATCAACAGGTTAATGAGGCTGCATCATAGATCTATAAATCTATGACTGCATAAAGTTAATACCTGTTTAAGTTATCTGAACAAGCCAGACCAGGCCTTTTTAAATGATGTTAAGATGTAAAGCTTAGCTACTGAGGTTAGATACTGAGGCTAGCTGGCTATTTCTATTATTTCTATGAAATAGTTACTGCTTTTTGTATGGCTCCATGTAGTGTAATTTTTGATGCGGAACACTGTATAGTTGGTTTTTTGAAATACTTAAATTCTGGTTTTCAGCTTTTCACGAATGATCTAAAACCCAACTATATTGTTTTTGCTTAATTTTTATTTTCAAGGACTTAAAATTTCACGAACCTATCAATATCTGTGAAATTTACAGAATTTAAATACCTCGAAAATTGATATTGCAGATTTGGCACTAAGTTAGTAATCCATCAAAATGTTTCCTTTCAATAGTTTCCAGTAGCTATAGCTAACACAGGTGGCCTAGGATGATGTATGTCAATATTTTCCATCAAATTCCTTAGTAAAGTGTATCTGTCAATATTTTGCCTTGGCAAAAGGTAGAAACAGTAGTTGGATCATTCTGTACATGTACACATTATGATCGTATGTCACTACAAATTATGTATAAATGCATGTCGTGATATTTATCGTAACGTCAGACTGCTGTGACGTAGGACAGAAATGTGACATGCAGCTCTACAACTAGCTAAGGGATATTAATATATTTACATACTGCCAGTAGCTATATAAACCACATTCTCCTTGTATTGTCGCATCCCTCCCTAGTTCCAATGCTACTGTGTCATCATGGTGCAACTTATACATGGGCGGATCTAGGACCTACTGAGAGGGGGGCAACAAGGTGTCTGGGGGCACAAGCCCCTTTAAAGTTATAGGGTACTTTACGTAATGTTACAAAGATACTAGCTATAGCTCTTGACACTATGGGGGTGTAGATGGGACCATGAAGATGGCCCACACTAAAGAACAGACAATTTGACTAAAGCAACTATTCATAAATAGTCCATAGGCAAATATCTCAAATTGCAATGAGTAGCCTCACTAGCCTACAGCAATGCCACTGGCCAGTTTGTTTATTTAAACCCTATACAGTAATATGATGTAACAATATATTTATTTGTAGTAATTATTATTAATGGACTCTATATCACTTTTGTTTATACCACTAAAGTGTAATGACATAAAGTTGATAATTTCTACCACCTGATACATCCGCACTCAATAAACATTTCACATTTTTATTCTTTTGAAAAAGCAAACACACACATACATCAATTCTGGGTGGCAATTTATTGTTTACATAAGCCTTTACAAGGCTTCGCCACACACAGTACAGTTATGCGGCCCCCGGGTTGCTATGAAGTTATGGCGCATGTCAACCAGCCGCAACATGTGTGGTCCAAGTAGGGCCACAGATAAAAGCTCTTAACTATCAACAAATAAACATTTTAATTTTCCGACTGTCGAAATGTCTACGCTGCTAGGCTTGGGAACGGTTTGCTATCCTTCAGCTATTATCATCACCAACCCAATGGAAGCTTGCATGCAGAATGCAAATATCCTCCCCTCTACAATTGATTACTCCTCAGCAGCTGCTCTCTCCTTACTAGCTAAGGTTTGCAGTGGCAAAGAAGATGAAGCGATGCACCAGCCGCGACCTCCCTATTCCTACATTACCCTGATCACTAGAGCCATCCGCGACTCTCCGCAGCAAAAGGCAACGCTAAACGAAATCTACGACTACATCATGGAGAATTTTCCTTATTACAGAGACAACAAAAGAGGCTGGCAAAATTCTATTCGTCACAATCTGTCGCTCAATGACTGCTTCGTAAAGGTTCCTCGAAAGAAAGAAGATCCTCCAGGAAAGGGCAGCTACTGGACGTTGCGAGCAGACTATGCCAACTCGGAACTTTACTGGAAAACCAGCAGAAAGCGCAAGAACCGCAGTAGCAAGAAAGCTAATGAAGTTACCATCACGAGCGTGACTTTACCACAACGCAGTATTACTACACCTCCAGGAGTCCTCACTCCTCCCTCGAGCCCTGAAAACGATAAAGCTAGTTTACCTGTTGCTTCTTCTCCGGGTGTTTTGTTGAGTGAAAGGTGCAAAAGATTTGCAATAGACAATCTTCTTGACTAAGAGTGATCGACGTCATGATAATGTCCTCGCTTCATGATTATGACTGCTAGCTGGAATGGGCCAAGATGCTAGTCGCTTGCTTTGGACTGAAATTTTTAATAAATAATTTTGTATTTTATATTACGTAATTGTTTTTAAATTATTTGAAATAATAAGAATACAAATATTAAAATGATCACGAATGATGATTGATGGACTAGATTATATGCGGGATAGTAGCAGCGCGAGTTGTGGCCACTGATGCGCCCCAATAGGCATTGGTTGAGTGTAAGTTAGTAGGTGTGATATATTATTGGCAATCGACACTTTCACAGTAACAGCGCGCTCCGTTAAGACATCACAACAATGGAAGACGAGGAGCATTGCGACCTCACACAGCTTGATGGGCCATTGACAGCGGATGCAATACTGAAGACGCTGCAACATCGTTATGACCGTAATCTGTTGCAGGTGGGTGCTTCAGTGGCGGGCATTTGAGGCTTCATATGAAATGCTACCCATATCTCCCCTCATTAGTGCTGGATAGGACCAGTATTGCTGAGCATGACTGGTACAGTGACATCAGCCACACTAATACCCAGTGTACAGCAGATCATATCACAATCAGTTGATGAGCTGATCTATTCCAAGACACCACAATGTATAGTATTGACGTGAGTAAATCATCTTGTGTTGGGGAGGACAATTAGTTGGTTGAATGAGCCAGCCATGTTAAGTCATGCATCAGTTAATATTATCATCTGCTGCTTCAAGCTATTTGTGTCTTTTGGTTGTAATTACTTTTGAATTAAAATAGTTGTCATGGTGATATTGTCACTAGGGGTGAAAGTGGTAGTGGTAAAAGTCATCTTTGTGAGAAGCTAATGGTTGAAATACTGCAGAGAGAAAAGGTTACAGCTCTGTGGACAAAGGAGCTGTTTAAGGTAAAGCACCAGCTGATGTTGTAATGGTTACCCTCAGTTATGCTTAAAATGTTTAGAATGTTATAACATCCATGGTGGTTTTGAAGGCACTTGGCTGTGCCCAGACAGTGAAGAACAAGGATTCCAGTAGAATAGTATGCAATTGAATATAAACATGTATAATGCATTAAGGGGCGTGGCTGCTGTAGGGGCGTATGTTTGAAGTGTTATATACCGGCAGAAACATCACCAGGATCAAATTACACTGTTTCCATTTAGATCAGGTAAATGGTATCCACGGTAACTAGTAAACAATCATAATTGCTGACACTAGACAAGATTGGTCAGTCCTACAAGATCAGAATTGAATTATCAAATTTTCTATCAAATATTAGCTGGGCTCAGCACGGATGAACAAGGTATGTACTCACTACCCCCTACCACTAGGGGCAATAATTTTTCATCCTCTACTACAGCTAAACTGCATGTACAAGGTTATCAATGGAAGAATCTTCATTATTTATCACAAGCTTCTGAGCCACAAGATCCTGAAGCCAGACAGAAGGCTCTGTTTGAGGCATGGAAGGTATCGGCCACACACACATGTGATTACTCACAGTTTATCATTCCAACACTGCATAGTTTACTAAACTATTATTGCTCTTGTAACATTATATAAATAAACATTGACCACACACACACTCTGCCTACTTGTATGGCTTTGCTCTAGTCCAGTTTGGCTAAGCTGGGGATTCCCCTTAATGATGTACTCAGAGTACTGGTGGCAGTGATGTTGCTAGGCAATGTATCATTCTATGAATCAAAAGAACAAGAACTCGGCGTACAAGGGAGTGAAGGTTAAAAAATGTTCACTAATCATGTATGATTTATGTGGTACAAATTTCAGAATTGGCTGCAATAGCAGCTTTGTTAGGAATGAGAAGTCTTGTGTTGCAAAGAGGACTGTCATTTCGTACACACCTATCTAGTAGGGGTCAAACATCACAAGCTCCGTGTTCTGCTGCAGCTGTGAGTAATATGAGTTGTATGGCTTCACGGCACATCTTGCCCCCAGGCTAACCACGCTCGTGATGTCCTTGCCAAGGCATTATATGTTAGAACTGTATCAGCCATTATTAGAAGAATCAATTCCTTATTTAAACCCACTTCACAAGTCACCAGCCCTGTCAGCCCAGCTCCTGTATCAAGTCCTTCATCAAGAAATCTTATTTCTCCACCTGCCCCGATGTCATCAGGGAACCGATTGTCACAGGTCACGCCGCCTCTGGTGACTCAAGATTTGATAAGTGTGAGTGATAACAACATATACTGTAATAACCAACCGTACAGTGGGAAAGAGTTTTGGTTAGGAATAAGATGGGCACTAATAGATGGGTTTGGGAATCATATACGACTCACAAACTTTCCAGCTATGTGGCATATTTCACATCAAAATATTTACATGACTGAAGTGAGGAAATGACTCACAAATTAGCGATGAGTTTTTGTGTGGCCATGAATGAGATTACGAATAGCGATGGTTACCCAATTGGTTGTTACAAATTGTAAACAATCAAGTGTTGAGAGTGTGAACGATTATAATGTTAATGATGTCATCTACAGAACACGTCGTCTTTGCACGTCATTGACTTGTTTGGATTTGAGTGTAATGAGGTGAGTAGTTAAACTGACCAGGAGATATTGATTATATTGTTGCCAGAGTAACAGCATGGAGCAACTGTGCATTAATTGGAGTGAAGAATGTTTACAAGAACATTTTATCAAGTCAATGTTTTCATCGGTACTGGAGGATTGCAGTAAGGAAGGAGTAGAGTCACTAGTTGAGCCAATTGTGTTTGACCCTGCCCCTTGTATTGAACTGATCGGGAATGAGGTATTTACTTATTCTATAATTCTATACCACATTCCAATTCTGTATTAGCATGATGGTATGTTACAACTGATCAATAAAGAAACACTGTCACCACGGTAACAATTATCTTAACAATTTTACACTGGGTTGTCATGGTAATATTGTAGGGTACAATCACAAGATATTTGTGTGAGATTGAGAGACAAGTTCAAAGTTCATCCCAGTTATTCTGGAATAAAAGGGTCAGCCTCAACGTTCACTATACAGCATTTTGCTGGGGAGGTTAGTAAGCTAATTATTAAGATGAGTTATATGGCTTCCATCATTAGGTGGTATACGACATATATAGTTTGTTAAATGCTAACGCCGACACAATTGCTGATGATATTGTGGCATTGTTTAATGATAAAGATTGTAAATTTGGCTTTGCTGTACATCTTTTCTCACATGAACTAAGTCGGGATCGAAGTGGATCACATGATCACAGTTTTCCCCAGGGGCAAATGTGTCGTATTACTCCAATACGTTACATATATGGCCAGTGAGTTGGCTGGCATGGTAACAGAGATCATATGATCATTATACAGGACAGAATTTAAAGGTCCTACAACTTTCGTACAAGATTTTCAGGTATAATGTGAGCATGTTAAGTAATCATGTGATCCTTAGCTGTAGGCCAGTATGCAGCATGTACTATCAACACTACCAGTATCCACTTCTCATTTCATTCGCTGTATTCAAACAAGCCCCACCCACACTACTCCAGCTCAGTTTAATAGAGCTCATGTGAGCCAGCAAATCAGTAATCTAGTAGTTTTGGAAACAGTGGACATGTTATCAAACAACTATTGTTATCGTTACACGTTTGATGAATTCCTTAAAAGGTAATTGTTGATGAACTGCTCAAGTTGTTGTACATATGGTTACTATAGATACCGATCATTACTAAAGCAAGACCATGGACTAGTGAGGGCAGTTGACAGGTGTAAAACAGTCATGGAGGAGTTACAAGAACACTCATCCCTACATGATCCCATGGAAGATGACTGCTGGACAGTGGGCGTTAATAAGATATTTCTCACGTAAGTGGTACATACCATATAGTTGGTTTTTTCAAGGTACTTATATTCCCGTGAATGCCTGATTTTCAGCTTTTTCACGATTTATTTTCACAAATGGCCTTCCCAAATAGTATATATTTGGTGCTATTTTTCTACCAATATCTGCAAAATTTGTGGAATTTACGTACCTCAAAAAAAAAACCCAACTATAGGGTGTATACATGCACTAACTACTCTAATACAACAGTCAGGAGGCTTATATGAAGTTAGAAACAGCACACTCAACACTACGTCGCTCTGCAGCTGTGAAACTACAGAGTCATGTGAGACGATATCTCACTATTAAGAGGTGGCCCCGATCAGGTACCCCTCAGTCATCATATTCAGCTTATTCCTCAGTATCATCATCACTACCACATAATGGAGAGGTATGATATGATGGAGCATGGATCAACTTGTCAATATATATTGTCTAGGCATCATTACCAGGATGTCGCAATTATACTGTAATAGGTAATGTCAAGGTGGGGTTTCCCCAGTGGAGAGTAATGAAGAACAATTACCCTGGTAACAATTGTTTACTGTTACACCATTGCCATGGTAAACTATTTAATAGACAAATCACCATTACTAACAGCAGGACTGACTGTATTTGTAACTGGCCGATCACATCAGAGAGGATTTCTAATAGTTGAGTACAATCAACAACAGATACATGTACCGCATCAGTTCACAGAGCTAAAGGTACTTCACCCCTACATTACTATATTGTAATGGTTATTATTAGACACCCATTGTTGGACAGCAAGCAAGTCGAGCTACTAGTGATCTGTGACAACATAGGATAACATGACATCACTATTTTTCTACTCACCAAATTTGTTTTTAACAATGAAATGAAATGATTATTGTACCATATTGTTATAGTAATGCTTACAATGAACTATCGTGTGGTGTTCTAAAGTGTGATAGAACTAGTTTCTTGTGTGCTGGTATTTCCTGTATTTCAATATATTTCCAATATTTACCGGGGTATCCTGGTCGTGGATGAGTGACAAACTTGACATAACCTTCAACCAATGAAAATAGTGTGTGGTCCCTGCCCATACCAACCTGTAGGAGCAGATGATGTGCTTGTCAGTGAAATTACCTATCTACTCATGTTCTTACAAGGTTTATCAAAGCTTACATTTTTTCCAGAATAATATTTTGTTCCACGTTGTCTCATAATCACGTGCCCTGGCTTTACGTATTCGCCTTCCACCTTTTTCGCCCCCAGCCGTTTACCAGTTCTATTCTTGCCTTGATTTCTAGTGTACCCTGAGCCTTTCTTGCTGGCATGCCTTACACCTGTAATAACCGGTAGAAAACTGCATTGTGTTTTCTATTATACCTGCTGGTCTTAATGCGAGAAATTCCCAACTTCTAAATAGCGCCCGCCACATTTTTAGTGAATAACTGATTATGGGAGTAGAATATTAACTGTTACCTTGGTAACAAATACAGCAAAATGGACGAGTTAATACCGAGGCGAACCGAATGTACAGACGCGGCACATATTACAACATTGATAAAAGCGTCCACTACTCAACTATTTGGTCGCGTACATGTACTGGATATAATGTAAGTTAGTAATCTATAATGCATCACGTGCTATTAAGATAATTGTAGAGAGAAGGCAAATCTTGCGATAACATTAACTAATGGAACAGATGGAGGAGAGATAATGGGTCATGGAGCATTATATGATCATCCTAATAGTGTTACCCCTCATCATTGGGAGCTGTGGTTATCCAGTAACTATGATGTCTCCATGGCAACAGTAAGATGCAGTAATAGTATTCTAATATATTTATTCAGACCACAGCCTATGAATAGCTTATTTCTACACTTGCTGGTAACCAGTGATGTTATTAATGCAAGCAGTGTTATTGGTGAAATATTCCGGTGAATCACACAGTGTAACAAGATGATAACTTAGTAACATACTATATTACAGGACAACATTCACAACATTAATATCATTACAATATGTCTGGCTATTAGCTCCTGTTGATATTAAGCTTGGTAAGTACTTGATCATGTGATCCAGCCATGTCCAGCCACACCTCCCTGCAGATTCAGCTTTCAGAGAATATTTTATGCTGGTTGATGCTGCAAAAGGAGCCACACCCAGTCATCTACTTTATGTAACACAACGACATCAACATTTTCCAATGCTGCACATTAGAGATGCAAAGTAAGCCCCTCCCCATCATAATTATTGATGGCAGCCCACCCGTAGGATGGAAGATCATGATGATCTTACCCCAGTGTTTAATCAATGTACTGGCAAGCTTGATCAACAATATGGTAAGGTATACCCTATCTATTCAGATCATGTAACTATGATGATGATGATCGTGTAACTATGGTGACGATGATGAGGATGTTGTTGTTGTTGTAGGTGATTATTTCATTGCTGAACTGATTGAGGCTCAAGATGAGTCACACAGGACTATAGTAGCTGATGTTAGTATGTGTCACTGTCTCAACCAGTTGCCTAGTTTATTACACTCCCAGTTTTAGTGAATTTGAATTCTGTGTGCCTTTCCCTACAAAGCATGTAATGAAATTATGAACTAGGCTGTTTTGGCTCAGACAGTCAGATTATCCCCCACCCAATGGGGGTTACTGTGACATAACATGTTAGGTCAATGGCCGAGGAGTGGGGTTTCTCAGTATCACTACAGAAGTTGATCTTGATCTGCTGAATAGCTGTTTTGACCTTACCCCATATCATGGCTTACATAGACCATGTAATGATGATGAGGTGATATCTGTTGAAGGAATAAGTGAGCACACAATAATGTCATAATGACCTCCATTACTATTGTTTATAGTTAGTCAACCAACTTCTTCAGTATCAATGTTATCCAATGCAATACAGTAAGTCATGATATTGCCAACAGCTTATACCGGCTCATATCACTCTACAGTGCTGAAGCATCACAAGTTATTAATGTTCCTGCTGTCACCACCATAGCAAGTCAGTAAATCACCATGGTTACCATTGTATACATTATCCCTAATGTTAGGTAACTCATCTCATGCTAGCAGTAAACAAAGGTCAGTGCAATCATAGCCCCACCCACTACTTCATATGTTTATAGTAATGTGATGGATCATGTGAGCAATGAACAAGCTGAAGTTATTATACAAAGTAGATCAGATTATTAACTAGGGGGTATAATTATTATAGCATACATTACAGATAGTACTAGTAGTGCATCATCCATTGTAATGGAGCCACAACCACCAGCTGATCAATCATCAATGACTGATCAAAGGTAATCATTAACCATTGTTAATCATTATCATCATACCAGTTACTATAGCAACATGGCCGTAGGAGGACTCAGTAGCACATACAGCAATCAACAAGCTTCAGATGAATCCATTAAGGCATGTAACTAAGCAACAAAATCATCATAAAATTATTATTATAATGTGTAATTGTAGTCATCAGTGACACCTTCTGATCAACATGCATCATGTGATCCAGCTCCAACTCTATCACAGGATCCAGCAACAACTTTATCACAAGATACTATTACTGTATCACATGATCCTGCAGCTATATCACATGATCTTACAAAAGCAGAGGAACAAGCTGCTACTGCTGCTACACAGCACCATTATACGTACAAGGGTGACAGTAATGTGATTTGTATTCAGTTATTCTGTATGGATGAGGCATATGAAATGAGGTGATTATCATGCCCTCCACTAATATATCATATATTTACCATGATACAGGTCCTGTGATCTCCTACCAGGAATATTCCAGTGTTTTCCAGTAAGTTAGATATCATGCTAGTGATGATGGATCATTAAATATTAGGACAAGGATATGTTAGCATTAATGCAACCTCACAATCAGGCAGAGTTTCCATTGCTGACTAATTTTACAGTAAGTTTGAGCTCCTCCTTTCTTTAGCATATCCATCCTAACTACTCTATAGCGAGTCACTCCACGACCAAACAGTGTTCTATCTCAAGAGCTGTTTGTATATCACAAGTGTGCTTTAATAGAGTAAGTTGTTTATATTTTACTTTAATAGAGTAAGTTATCAGGAGCTTATAAGCACCGCAATGTGCCACTTACTCATGGTATTACATCATGTACACATATATTAATAGTTGAGACCATCATTTAGTATTGATATATTGACAATGAGTGACAAGGATATGGGGTGACAGTGACACATAGGGTGACAGTGTGATAGTGACACAGAGTGACTGGGGTGATAGTGACACATAGGGTGACAGTGACATACGTACTAGGTAACATTTGTCAATGACACAAGTCACATATAGGGTGATAGTGACACACAGGGTGACAATATATTCACTACTATATATAGGTCATTAACAGTACGACTGGTTGAGAGCAGTGATATTGAACAAGTTGAATTATTGTGTCAAGGCATTGATGGCTCTGATCAAGTGATAGCAGATATTAATCAGTACTTGGTTGCCAAGGGAGACCATATCAGCGAGGTTGGACATACCAATAAAGAATTTAATTTGATAAATTGTTTACAGGGAGCCACACCTATCTGTTGTATTGTTGCAGAATGTGTGGACCAAGTTGTGGGTGTGTGCGTCTTACGTCAAGAGGAAGCCATACAATACATCAGGGCTCATTACAATATTGAAGATTTTGTTTACTTTAATTGTCATCGTCCCGAGCAACATGGACACCTGTATCATTTGTTGTTAAGTCCAATCTTCTCGTCCCATTGTAAACATTTCATCAAGGTGACAATCCCTCTGGCTGCTGGCTATGATCATTATTATCATTATTATTAGGAAGTGTTGCGTCTTTCTCACATGACCTGTCTCTATTATCCATTATACCAACAAGGGTTATCCCCTAGACCACACCTCCTACCCTCACATTTATCAATACTAGTCAGTGTTAGGTTAGTATCATGTGATGCTAATAACATCATTACTGGATCATGTGACCCATTAGACCTAGGAAGCAGATAGAGTATCCTGATAAGGGACTAGATATTAATGCTCCAATTAGTGCCATCACAAATGAATTGACTCCATTTGCACTTTATCACACAAGCCGCAAGTTGAGCTTAGAGCCTAAAGTATCTACTAATTGATAATATGCAGTAATTAATGTACATCATTGTTAGGTGATGGTCAATCATAGGATTGTAGTAGTTGGAGCTAGTGATACTAGCATTGCCTTCCTTGAAGCTCTAGTGTTCTGGTGAGTGATGGTAATAGCAGATGTACTAACGTCACTAATAATATTATAGTCCACACTTACAGTTCAATAATTTACTGTTGGTATCTCCTAATGGTATATTGGCCCCTTGCTCACATGATGCATTCCTACCCAATACCCATTGTCATGGTAACAACTCATATTACTATCAATCTCTTCACACGTGGGTTAATGTAGTTCATGGTACTATGACTAAGATCAACCGGTAAGTGTTGCTATAGTAACATTTCACTGGATCATGTGATGCATGTCAGGGAAGAGAAGTACATTAGGGTGAATAGTGATCGTCGATCAGTGTTGATTCATTATGATCAATTATTATTATGCACTGGTACACAATATACTACTGACATTGGACCAGCCCCACCCACCAAAGATGTAGTTATTATTAACAACAGTATAGAAGCAGAAAGTGTTGCTAACTGGACTAGTGCTCATACAACAGGTAGGCCACAGCTTATTAAATACCGCAATGCAACCACACTCACTATAGAGACAGTGCTAGTATACGGGAGTGGCTTAGCAGTTTATACTGCAGTTGAAGGGCTTCTTAAAGAATCAGTTGATGCTGACAGAATTGTTATGGTGCAGCCACACCCACCCACATGTTTCAATGATAGCACAGTTGAGGATCATGTGAGCAAGACACTTGGTAACATTGGTGAGGTAGATATTGTTTAAGAAATGCCATTGATGTTGTCATGGTAATAGGTGTGAGGGTAATAGTAGGATATGATATTATAAGATATGATGTAGAGGATGATAGCCTTAAAGGAGTTATAATAAGTAACAAGGAAGAAGAATTAAAGATTGCTTGTTCCTTGGTTGTATGCTTGCATGACAAGCAAGTTGATCCATCAGCATTTCAAGCAGTCAATCATGCTTGTCTGGTATTTGATCACAGGCTTGTAGTTGATACTCTGTACCATACTAATGATCCTAACATCTTTGCTGCTGGACCATTGACTAAATACTCACGACGTTATCATTCTGAATGGTATGACCACTATGTCTGTGTCTGTCTGTCTGTGTGTGTGTGTGTGTGTATCTATGTCTGTGTGTGTGTGTGTGTGTGTGTGTGTGTGTGTGTGTATCTATGTCTGTCTGTTTGTGTGTGTATCTATGTCTGTTTGTTTGTGTGTGTGCGTGCGTGCGCACATACACATACACACACACATACACACACAAACACAAACACACACATGTACATGTATGTGTATGTATGTATGTATATGGACCGTAATAATGATGTTTTAGGAGTCATTGTGATTATAATGCTAAAGAAGTTGGTCAGAAGGTAACAGTAACACTTCTTATTCTTCCTTGTCTTATTATCATGTTTATTAGCTTGCCATGGCCATCTTAACATTATTTGATCCCTCACTGCAACTACCCTCATCCCCCAGTGAGCAATTGTTACCATCGTATAATCAAGCTAAGATACAGGCTGGAGTAATGCCTGGTAACAGTTGCTATTGTACTATAGCTAATAATAATAACTGACTGTATAGGTGGACTACATTATTTGCACTTGGACAAGCCCCACCCAGGAAATAAACCAATAACTGACCCTCGTGATCATGTGAGCCAATTACTAGCTATAATATAATATCAATGATGTTGTTAGGTGTTAGTGAGTGAGGATGATGATAATGGATACTTCAGAATACGTATTAACCAGTATGATATCATCGAGAATATTACTTGTCTTAGTAAAAAGGTATGTAAATTTTATGTCATCACTACCCCCTGTATGTCATCACTATAGCCATTTGAGGTAACAAATTACCTCAGCTTGTACGGAGTCAATGAGAAATGCGTCAACAATTTATTGGCTCGTTACCAAGAGAAGCTTATACCAGATTTGTACAGGTAATATTATAGAGACCATGTTATAATGGATACCATTGTATAGTCACTCTAGTCATTCCTAGCTGTCACATACACTAGCTAATATGAAATCCTTCTTAGTTGTTAAAACTGTAGTGTGTCCAGCTACAAACAATCATTTGCACCATCGATCATTACACACTGGGAACTGTACATTACAAGTAATGCTGTGATCATACTGTAATGTTTTATTCGGACATTCTTAAAAATGCCCTCCACCTGGGAAATGTCCTCTGTCATGTTATTTTGCACACTACAGATCATGTGATGTAATACTATTTAGTTGCTGCCATATGTAGTGTTTTTATTTGATCAGCTTTCTGAGGGAGCCGTGGTCAATGGCAATATATCATGATCGATTTACTGACTTACAACAGGAAATTGTTGAGTTACTACATACACCATTGGTGAGCCTACTCTCCTAGATCACATGATCCAGTATACACTGTAGAGTAATGATAGTCCATCATTGGAGGATAAGATTAGACAATTGATAATGGATTGTGATTATAGAGTGAGTTATGTCCTACTATATAATAATCTGTTGTCATGTCTTATCTACAGATGTCTGAAGATCAGAGGCTTAACATATTACAATTGTTCACTCATTCCTCAGCTAAGACTGCTCTAGAGCAGAAACTGCTTCAATATCTCAACCATAATCATTATCACTTGCCAATGTATGCTCGGCCGCAGTTACTATGACTACCAGTTAACAACAGCTAGAACAGTTATTGTGACCACTGTATGAACTATGTTTAGTCAACCAATATATTAGAGTCGTCTTTGTCTATAATGTTATCAAGAGTGCATAACATGTTATTTCTTTCCCACTGAAGCCATACATCAAAGGATAATAATTATCAGTAAGGTGTGAGGTGTTTACACATAACACATCAACAATTTTCTTTTATAACTCAAAGCTTTCTTGAAATCTTTGGTGAGAAAGAAGCCAGTTATATCATAGTAGTCATAGGATATCTTTGTTATTCTTCGCCTCAACTCAGTGATAATAAATCTCCTACTCCTACCGTGATATAACATACTCTTGGTGATGTGAAGAGGTAACACAACTGGCATCATGAGCTAGCTGTAGAAATCTTGTTTGTGAGGTATTACCCTTCCCTACAGTAATACTGCCCAAGTGAGGTGAGGTTTCCAGGCATCTGACATGCACCATGAATCCACTTGGAACATGCTTTGCTTTCTGTACAATTCTTTGAGGCATCCCATAATTGTCAATAATGATAGATCATAACTACCCAGCTACATCTTTATCTACACTCCACATTTATGCCCTATCTTATTTATTAGGCCATGCTTTGGGTAACAGGGTCTACCTTCTGTCGACACCCTCCAGCACATCGTGCAAGTTGCATAGACATTATCCGGATTTCTCGGAGATTATCCGGATACTACGCTTTTTGGTTACAATCGTAACACGTAACGTGATGCCAGCGGTTCCTATAAATTAGTACAGAGGACCGAAGATGCAGCAGCAGCAGCAGCAACAACAACAACAATATCAAAATCAGTAAGAGAAATTTATTTTATGAATCTTCGTTCACGTCTCATAACAGATATGCAAGTTACTACGGGCAACAAGCGGTAAGTGACCATCATTAACACAGCCGCCCCTAGAGGTTACTGTATTGATCAGTGTAGGTGGTACAAGGGCTACAGTATCCACTAGGCTATCAAGTCTATTACCATGGTGACAATAGTAAAAGTGAGAGGGCACCACTAGTGGACACGCAGTACAACAGCTCAAGTGATACAGAACGTGATTCTCCCCCACCCATACCCCCTGGGGAGGAAGATGTCACACCACAGACTGGTAGTAGCACATCCGTTACTAGTAGTAACCAGTGGGCAGCAGCACAAGACGGTAATGGATCACATGATCCAGATAGCATGGATCTTGATGAGGGTAGTGATTGTGAGGATAATACTATCCAGTATACTACTCCATATGGTAATCAGTATACTGCTCCGCATACTAGTCAGTATACTATTCAAAGTGGTAATCAATATTCAACTGAGAGTCAGTACCCTAATCATTATACTAAGGACAGTTGGTACAATGTACAGGGTAAGGATACTAATCAGCATACTACTCAGGATACTAGTAGATATAGTAACCAGTGTGCACCTCAGAATTCATCAAATGATAGTAATCAGTATACTAGTCAGGATACCAATCAGTATACTACTAAGGATACTAGTCAAATAGTTAGCCACCCAGTGTACTATGGAAATAATAGGTTGCCACAGCAACAAAGATGGGTCGGTCAGTGGCAACCTCTCCCTCAACAGTGGGTGGGGCAGGGTTACTATGGTAACAGCAACAATTGGAATAACTATTACCAGCAATACTACAGTCAACATGATACTACACAATATAATCAACAGCAGCAGAATCAGCCCCACTCATTTACACATCAGCCATATAAACAAGTTACCAATAAATCTCAACCGGTCAAACAACAAACACTACTGCAGTATGAACCTGTTCCTATGCAAGCAGTTAGTGAATCTTGTGATGGACATGTGTCCACTCCACAGAACAGGTGAAATATTAGAATAATAAGTATTATGATATGATCTGTAGTTTTAACAGCCAAAAGGATGGCGATGCCACACCTCCCTTACAGGATGACCATGCCCCTCCTTCAGAAGATCAGTCATCTAATCCGGAGAACTGGCCGACTGGCTTAAAGCAAGTTGTTTCATCACATCATCAAATGTTATCATTGTTATTGTAGGAAATATATTGAGCGTAGTTTTGAAGCATGTAAGAATGACGAAGATCGTGATAAAGTTGAACTATTTCTAAGAGATACATTAACTAGGATTATGAAGGACAAACAGGAACGTTCCATTGATTGGGACAATTATCCATTGCCCATGTGAGCTGTTAATTGTAGTCATCATTTGTGTTGCTATGGTGATGATGTTAGGAGGAAGATGAAGAGGTCGAGATGGGATACTCCTTCACCGCCAGTACCTGTTGCTAAGCAACAACCACCACCATGGACTTATGTATCTCAGTTACCACAGCAACAGATGGGAATGAATAATCCACAGTTTCAACACCAACAATGTAGTAAGGGCAGAGGTCAACAGTTTGGCAAGGGAAGAGGTCAACAGTTTGGCAAGGGAAGAGGTCAACAATTTGGCAAGGGTAGAGGTCAACAGCAAGAGTTCGGTAAGGGAAGGGGTAAAAAGAAGAAGAATAAAAAAGCCAATGCTGGAAAGTAAGTATGTATTAGAAAATTGCTATAGTAACATCCTGCTGTTACCATAGGTTACTAAATGCCTCTGTGATGTCAAGTGAGGATGAGATGAAGCTCAATCAGAGGGCACAAAGGTTTGGTAGGGAACAAGGAGGCAACAGAAAATATAAAAATAAAATTTCTATAAAGGAGATGATTCAAACTGTGGTGGGTGTGGCTAATGTTGTTATATTGTTGTATTTGATTGGTTACTATAATTATATAGACCGATGATACCGATACCAGCTGGTGGGGTGATGCCATTGAAGGGACCTGTGAAGAACTGGAGAAACCTTACCTACGGTTAACATCAGCTCCTAATCCAGCCACCATAAGGCCTCAACATATTCTTGAGCAATCCTTAAAGCTTGTCAAGGAGAAATGGAGACAAGAGGCAAATTATCATCAAGTGTGTGACCAGCTGAAGTCGATCAGACAAGATCTAACAGTGCAATGTATCCGTAATGATTTCACAGTATTGGTGTATGAGACACATGCCAGGATTGCTCTAGAGAAAGGAGATCACGCTGAGTTTAACCAGTGCCAAGTGCAGCTGAGAGCTCTGTATGAGGTCAAGCTTAATGGTTGCCAGTGTGAGTTCCTGGCATATCGTATCTTATTTTACATCTTCAATGGTGACGCCAATGATATGACGACATTGTTTACATCTGTCACAATGGAAACCAGAGAAGACCCTGCTGTGTCTCACGCACTAGCTGTGTGCAGATCTTGGTTGCTAGGCAACTATCATTCCTTTTTTCAGTTGTATTTGTATGCTCCAAACATGAGTGGGCATTTAATGGATCTTTATGTTACCCGTGAACGCAAGAGTGCTCTGAGGAAGATAACTAAAGCGTATGTAATATAGTGTGTAATCGTAGGTGTAGGGGGTGGGGATTAGAGTGGGCCGGCCTGTTAGGGGCATGCGGTATGAAGAGATGCAGTATGAAGTTGATGATGTGAGCGGCTGATTACAATGGTGTTGAACTGAACTGTGTGCTCTCAGTGAAGATTTTGATGTGGGGAATCCCAGTCATTGTCATGTGACTGGGTTGTGTATACACATCTGTTGCTATGGTTACCATGTTCTCTTGTTATACAGAAGGCAAGATGATCGTACAGCAAGGTCACAAGATGATAAGAAGGTGATCATAACAAGCCAAGGTCACAAGATGAAGTTAGAAAGTGATCATAGCACATCATAGTCAAGGTTATCATCAGAAGAGATGAGAAGCATCCTCATTTTAAGAACTGCTACAATCAATGTGAAGATGAAAATGCTGTTGTCATGGCTACCACTACTTGTACATGATAATGGGCATCACATTTGAGCAGATATGGCTTTGAAGGATATAGTTTAGGGGCGACTAGATAATTGTTAATATAATTGATATTATTTCATTACTAATGTGTGTCAGTTGTTGTGTCATTGTGTAGGTACCGTCCGTCAGTCCCTGTGTCATTTGTCATGACAGAATTAGGCTTCTCCAGTGAACAAGACACTAGAGCATTCTTACAACACATTAATGCTGCCATTAATGCTGATGATGTTAATATTAATTGTCAGCAAACTGCTATTAATATGTCCAACAGTGATAATGCTTAACACAGTATTTATAAATACATATACAGAATTTATGAAATATGGTGAAATACTATCTTTTTGAAAACATTTTCTTATTATTGTTACTTGTCAAGCTGGTCACTGGTCTGAGTGCTATAATGTATAGCTCATTATGATAATGCTAGGGGATCACATGATCTACTCACCTTGATCTGCTACCAATTTTGAATGTTGTGGATGATGGGCATGGCTGTGTATCACATGAGAATCATTTGTTAACTGTACATCCTGTAGGTTGCTATAGATACATGAACAACAAAAATTATACGCTTGTGGGATGGATAGTTAGGGGATGCAATGAGTTTGGCTATGACAGACTAGGTAGGCTACATACCTTAAGGGTTTAATCATGTGATCACCAAAGAAGATCACATGAGCAGAAATGCAGGGGGTTAGAGTAGGTAGGCACGCTCTAGTATCAGCCATTGGTACCTCTCCATTATACATCAGTAAACTATCCACCAATATCTACAGTGGGTGGGGTGACACAGTAGCCAGACAATAATAGATACCTACTGATAACTCCCTGACACCTCTATGAGGAGTCTTGGCATAGTTCCATAATTTAATAGCTCCCAATGTCACCATCGTATCAAATATTATATATACTCTGTTTACCTAATAAAGCAATGAGATCACATGATTATTATGGGCGGGGCTTACAATATCAGGTAATATTGGTACTAGCCACATGTGAGCTCCTTCGGTGGTGTCATGGTAATAATCAATCAGTTTATCAGGAGTACGTACATCAATGACCGGTCCTCCTAATGAATTGACGCTCTCTGGAAATGCTGCAATATCTGGGAGTGGGGCTAAGGATATGACATCATTATCATAAAATATTAGGATACTATTAGCAGTGAGTAATATCTGAGAGCCATCGTCAGCATACACTTCCAGTCCATTCAGTCCTACATAATAAGCGTCTCCCCAAGTAGTGAGTAACTGTAGCTCATATATGACTGGTGAGCATTATTAAGAATGATAACTTGTTTGACAACATATGAAGTTACTAGGATACAGCCTGTTGGCATGGTAACAGTACTCATGTTAACAGGGAAGGTAATGTAATTGTCCAATTGGATCACACTGCTATTATTAGTAAATGATATCATTTGACCGTAGTCATAGTAATCATGACCTGGGGCTACATAACACAATTTACTATTATCGTAACACTATGCAATAAACCTTGTCGGAATATCCAACAACCATTATCATTAATAATATTGCCATCGACTATGATCAATACTTCCTTCACCTGTAATAAGTTACAGTTACTATGATAACAGATAATAATGACATACCCCTCTCCTAGTATCCTCAGGGGATTTATTGTAATTCCATATTTGTAACCCGCTAATCATGGCTGGTGTTCTCAGTGTTATAGTGATCATATGATCTCCTCCAGCAGTGTACGGAGACAACCACATGTGAGTGTCACATGTTGTGACATTAATATTGTCAACCAATCTATAGGGGGATGTGGTGACAAAGTATGACACACTAACACCCTAACTTGTCCAAGGTGCGATCATCGTCGGTGTACTCTGGTAGATCATTGAGGTCACGTGGAATAGCTTGTATTTGATCAGCAGATAAGGGGAGTGGTTCCAGCCCCGCCCCCAATATTGCAAGCCCAGTCAGACCAACATAGTGAGGATCACCCCATGTTGTAATGAGTTTTAGCTGAACTACTGTAAGTCATGATAGCATTATAATAGCTCTTATTAACCATACATTACTAGTACAGAGGTTTGCAAAGTTCTTGCATCAGAAACTATATAGCGGAAATTATAATAGTGTGATATGATTGGCTATTATTTTATAAATAGCCAATCATATCACAACTTCCGCTTTTCAATTTCTGAAGCAAGAACTTTGCAAACCGTTGTACTTCTTACCATTAGCAAGTAATGGTGATGATGATTCAATCTGATTGGTGGTTTCCATGGTATTCTAAATAATGCACAATTCTTTACACACACATACTCACTCAGGCCATAACAAATAAATTTTATGTATCACACATCTGGCAGTGCACATTTCAAATAAAAATGTAAAAGAATAAGCTATTAGTAAAGTGTTGCTGTGAAGGTGCCCTGGTAAACATACGTAGTCACACCTGAATACAATAATCATATTTGTGCGACTGAAAAGCTTAGCAAGCGAGGCACCTGTCAGTGTTTGTAGATTGTTTAGTTGCAAGTTACTATTGCAATATCTATTAGACACATACACAGTCCAAGTGACAAAGAATAATGTAGTTTCCATGTTGGAAGGTGAAATATAAGATTTATTTGTTATAGCCTTATGAATGCACACACACACACACACACACACACACACACACACACACACACACACACACACACACACACACACACACACACACACACACACGTACACACACGTACACACACACACGCATGCACGCACACACACACACACACACACGCACCTCAACATAATGTGATCCAACAGATACTCCAGCTGTAGATGGACGAGAATATTCCTTGTCAACATCAGTATTGTTGTTTAGTTGTTCTTGTTGAAACAGTTGATCATAATTTGCTATTTTTAGTAGTATTTCATCATCAGTAGTAAACAGTATAGTCTATTAATAGTATACACACAATTATTACATCACTTAATATACATACACAACTCACATCACCGTAACTATTAACATTATTAGAATTCAATTCTCCACTAGCCCTGATTAATGGGATACAATATTCAAACTCTTACCGAAATACTTCATACCTGGCTAATTCACCATCAAACACAACTTGGTTGTCAAGAGTGATGATCATGTGACGGACTCCACGGCAAGAATGTATTCTAGACTTGTTATAATTCTGATAATGTAAATATAACCAATCAGAACAGAGTATGAGCCACACCCACCCATATCCTAATCATGGCTATAGTAGTGACATCATTTAGAGCAATATGGATCACATGATCCTCCCCAGGTGTGAATGGTGTTAACCACATGTGAAAATCATCTCTGATCATATTATGATAAATATGATTGGCTAGATATAAGGGTGTGTGACTGACCTTGTCATGTTGACACCATCTAATAAATTAGTAACTATCCTTGGATCACTATGGTAACCAGGTAGAATATTAATATCAGGAGGATGAGCAGTTATCTATTATGGGATAGTAATGAGGGTGTGTGGCAGGGGTGTGACATACAGCGCTGATCGGAGCAGGTGACCCATGATCGGTAAACACTTCTATACCATTAAGACCGACATAATGACGGTCACCCCATGTTGACAATATACTGAATGTCAATTGCCTTCCCCTGGGTAGGACTGGAATTGCTACTGTCCTATGGAGTATTGATGACACACAAGAGGTAATGATGACACACAGGGGGTAATGATGACATACAGAATACCTCTGATCAAGTTCAGTATTACTATTGGCAGTATCCAAGGTATCATCACCATAGTTACCTGATAAAGTATTACCCAATAACATGACTATAACTACATTATGATCATACTTGATGTTTCCATGGAAACTGCAGTTCCTAACCGCCCAAGGTGAGTAGCATCAAATACAGATAATGAAGCCATTAAAGTGTCCATGTCATATGATGCTACTGGATCATGTAAAGCAGGTTTTACTGGATCATGTGATGCTGGTGCTACTTGATCACATGATGCTAGTGATAATGGATCGTGTGATGCCAGTACTAGTGAATCATGTGATGGTAATTTTATTGGATCACATGATGCTTGTGTTGATGATATTTCTGAATTATGTGATGTTCCTACAGGATCATGTGATACTAGTGGACTGTGTTTAGCCATAGGATCATGTGATTTGGTCAGACGATATAATTCAGTAACATCAGTATCTTCAGCTGATGGTAAGCACAAGTCATTGAGTCTCCTGGTGATCACCTAATAATGGTAGACGCCAGATCATGTGATCATCCAATAATGGTTGGAGATGTGACAATACTGTGATACATTGATGTATCGCTGCGTATCAATCAATAAAATTAATGCTGTGCATATAATAGATTTAAAAATATCTTTTGTATGAGAAAAAGCCTTGTATATTATGGTAATATTTTTGAAAAGAATATCATTGCTTTCAAGTATTACCATAGAGAAAGCTCAAGTGTATTCTAAAGAGGTGATGTATCATGATACTTTTGGGATGATGCATCAATACTCCTATACTCTGTATCATCCCATTATTAGGTGGAGTACTATGTACAAATCAACTGTATTATTGTATCTTAATGATCACACGATCTACTAACAACAACAACAACAGATATACTACACATAATCCACTACACATGATCACATGATCCACTACACACGATCACATGGTCTACTACACACAATCACATAATCCTCTACAAATGATCACATGATCTACTATACATGATCACATAATTTACTACACATGATCACGTGATCTTACAGCAGTAGTTAGTCTAGGTTCTGTTGGCATAGCAACTGGTGTTGGAGCAGGATGATCCAAGAAGGTAGGAAGATGAGTTTCACTACATACAATAATAATTACAATCGTTGTCATAGCAACAGTTACCTCTTGGCCTGTAAAACCTTATCATTAATATCTTCTAATTGATGCCCACTACTCTTTAACAATCCTCTTAATCCACTAGTACGACCACTGGGTAGACGTGATGATGGTCTATTGTCTTCTTGCACACCAATAACATTAGATAATTTACTAACACTTTGACTACGCTGGATATGATCATTATTAAGCCAATCAAAAGTTGTCCTTCGTTGTGTCCCAGCACTACTTGGCAACTGTCTCTTAGCAGTAGGTGACTTATCCTCAGGTTTACTATAAACAGAATGGGAATGTAGTTTGGAATTTATGGTATGAAGATGAGGGTGAGCAGGAGTGAGCGGTGGAGAAGATAATTGCTCAAACTGTTCAAGAAATCGTAAAAGCTTTTTTTGTTGCCTAGGGCAATCAACAAAATGTCAGATAACATCAGTGTAATAAATACATTACTTGTAATTCATCATTTTCACTTGTTCTGTTACTATTTCAATTGTCTTTGCAGTAGAGGGTGTAGCAGGTGGGTGGGACTGGTAGGGAGCAGCAGCAGCAGCAGTAGTAGTAGTAGTAGTAGTAGTAGTAGTAGTAGTTGAGGTGATAGCATTATTCTCCAACTGAACAGCTAATAATACATCATCTAACACTCCACTACTCTCAGCTGGCTGTTTCCTTTGAACAGCAGAAAGTGATCGGGTTGCCTTGGACACTAGCATGATGACATCACAAATGTATCACATGATCACTGGAGAGCTCACCAGATGCACTATACATTGGAATAGGTATATGATCATCATTATCAGAAGAACAGCCAATAGAATCATCAGAACACTTATCACTCATATCATCATCTTGATCACCTATGGCTTCTTCTAGAGCTTCCCTCAATATCTATGCAATAGGAAGCCTTACAATAACATGCCCTTTAATCAAACACATGATTGTAATGGCATTCACAACACACAAGGATTCATAGTCTAGAGGTTAATTTAAATGGAACTGAAAATGTTATTGTAAGGATGTGGGTAAGTTATTGACCTGTAGTAAGGTGAGGGCACACATACATGAACAATGTTACACAATATCATTATAGTAAGTTACCTTGCTATTGTCTGTACTGAGGTCAAGTTGTATACTGGTTGGATTATCACGACTACTTGTACCCATGGTAACCTGTATTAATAAGCATTAACAATAACAGATAACACATCAAAGTTTACATATCATGATTCTAGCTTGTGGTATCACGATATACTTTGGGCATTGATACTGAACTGGTTATAAATTGGCTAATAATATCACCTAATGTAATTCCAATTCTTAATGCACAGTCCACAATGTTTCTATAGCACTATTCGGTCAGTTTTGTACTACAATGAATTCAAACATTTCAAGGAAAGCAGCAAACAATCTAACTGATTGCTACCCAGTCAATACCATCATTGTAGTATTACAATACCTTAGGGTGGAATTGAACAGTTCTACGGATGTATCAGCTGGAGTGATGGACAATTACAGTATACAGATGATGTCTGGTGAAAACACCGTATTAATATAATTGCTTTAGGCTTCAGGCTGCCGCTTCAATTTAGGCAACTTCAACTAAATATTATGTTTCTCAGGCCCAACCGACCCATAAAATATTAAAATGTAAACTTTTAAAATCTATGTGTTGATCACGTGAACAAATAAAATGTGCTGTAAGCCGCCTGTAACAGTGAAGCACAGTGTAAATCTTGTCTGCCAGAACAGTTGTCAGTAAGCTGTAGTCAGTTGTAATGTTGTAAAAGATATTTTTACTATTTTTTACCTACCTACCTACCAACCCTATATTCACCTAGTTTTGACCCGAGAAACATAAGATTTAGTTGAAGTGGCCTTACAGTACAAATTAGGAACAAACTGTTAACTTATATATGGCTATGTATACAAAAAATTTATCATACTTTATTATATATGTGATAGTATTATAATACTCACTTCAAAGTCATCCTCATAGTTACCAGTAAACTTGGAGTCTATTTTGTAAAAAGATCTCACATGATTCCATACCACCTTAGCAACACACCTGGTGCAGGAATATGTACCACATCACCATCTACTGCAGTAACATCACAAGAGTGACTACCCCATTTTAATCTCTCTTTCATCGGAGCAGTTTTTGCTCTTGTACCATCATCATTACGACTAGATTGGTTGCCATGGCTTCCATTAATTCTATTAGAACCTACAATTATTATACTAGGTAGTCATGACAACAACAAACAAGTATAATACCAGCTGTTTTAGTATTCCTGTTCTGTTTATCAGCTAATAGCTTTCTTACAGGTAACTGTAGACTTGCATTAGCTCCATTGAGATAAAGGGAAAAGCCCTGTTCCCTTTGCTCCAACATCCTTTGTTCAGAACTCTTATGTCGAAGCTTTTTCAATAACCTTTATGATAAACAAAATCCTTACAGGATTAATTGAAGTCATAGCAATCCTACATTAAGTCTGATAATAATTACCTGTTCTTTTCCTGAAGCTGCATCAAGTATTCATGACTGCTTCCCTGTATGGTCATACATGGTATCACTATATGTAATGAGTGATTAGCGCACCTTCTTAGCGCTGCTGGCTGTTAGCATGATGCTCTACTGCATTAGCATGTAAACAACTACCCAAATAATGCCCCCCATGGATACTAAAAGCAACATAACATCTTTAGGTAATAAAATAAAGCACATATTAACATTTACTTTTACACAAAAGAGATCTCTCACTCGTATCGTTACGTTAACTTGCACTTTCTGTTCCAAAATAACTGACCCGCGGTGAGGTGAGCGTTATATAGAATAATATGGCTGCCTTTGGTGACGAAAATGAATTAGACAATTTGGAGGATGCAGCAAATGCAGAATATTACACAATACTGAATGTTAGTAGAGATGCCAGCTGTGATGAGATCAAAGCTGCTTATCGTCGTCTCTGCATCTTGTATCATCCTGACAAGTATCCGGAGAAGGATAAGAAACAAGTAGCAGAAAAGCTATTCTCCAAGCTTAAAGAGGCTTATGAAGTGTTGGTGGACCCTAGAAGGCGCGCCATTTATGACAGGCGTGGTAAAGAAGGCATAGAGAATGACTTGCAGTTGACTGAACGAATAACTGTACCAGTTGAGCTGATGGAAGAATATGAGAAGTTTCACAAATGGTGGGAGGAGCGTGTTTATATTCAGAAATCCAATCCTGCCGGTTACTTTAAAGTTAATCTTGATGCTACCGAGTTACTAAGTGGATATGATGATGGGATTAAACTGAATAAGATGATGTTCAGCCAGTCAGTGGATACTCCTTTATCCAGCAGTACCTCTGGTACTGTAATGGCTGCTGGAGCTGTTAATCCACTCTCTTTGTTTGCTGGGTTACAATTTTCATTGAGACACATTCTGTCAAGCCGCAATTGGGTGGGTATAGCCTTCATGGCAGCAACTCAACCGTCACTAAAGGCTGAATTTTATCATGCTCTTAGCAACCATGTGTACCTACAAGGTAGTGGAGGAATTATCTTTTTACCATATGGAGTAATGGTGGATACCAGTGTGTCACTGACACACCGCATCTCCCCTCACACTACAGGTCAAATTACCATCAAGGATATTAATATGTCTTCGGTCAGAGCTAAATTAGTTCATGAATTCTCTCCCAAGCTAAAGGGATTGGTTGCTATAGAGACAGGTTTTACCCAGTCCTACACTAAACTACAGTTATCATATGAGGCCTATCCTCATTATCAGCTCACTGGTAGTGTGAAGGCTTACAGTGATGGCAGTTTATGGGTGTGTTATGGTGCTGAGCATGAGGTGGCGGAGATGACAACCATTGGAGCATACGTGGAGCTGCTGAGTACTGGAGGTGTAGCACTAAGGTTGAAGCTTAGTCGTACAACACAATCTTATTCAGCACACATAGCATTATCGGACAGCACGGACATTGCTACGATTCTTTATGCCACAATAATTCCTCTAGGTATCTTTGCTTGTGTAAAGGTGTTAGCTCTTACGCCATATCTCAGACACAGAAGGGAGAAGGAGCTGAGGTCACGTAAGGAGGCAATGACAAAAGAGATGGCAGAGAAGAAAAGGGAAGCAGAGCAAGCCATTGATCTTATGAGTGCCAGTATACAGAGGGTAACAAATATTGAGCAAGCTCGTCATGGCCTCATCATAAGGGAGGCATATTATGGGAGATTGTTTGATGCTGGTGACCACCCAGCTGGTGATGACAAAGTGATTGATGTTCATATACCATTACAAGTTATGGTGAAGGATTCCAAACTAATATTACCTGCAACATCAAAGGCTCATATTACTGGCTTCTATGATCCTTGCTTTGGTGAGAAGAAGCATCTTCGTGTTGTCTACCAGTTTAGAGGCACTTTACATGAAGTGACTATTGAGAATATGGATCCATTAGTGATCCCTAGGCAGTCTCATTTAGTACAAAGATGAACTGGTGTACATTGCATAGGAGTCATTTTTCAATTAACATTAAATCGGAAATTACACGTGAGGGGAAGCCCCTTTGGTTAGGCACGTGCGCGAAGTACATCAACAACACAGTCAGCGGAAACTACACGTTGTTTTATTTACTTGGTCGCGCGGAGCGTTTCGCCAGTTTAGCCATGGAGTCGGCCATTGCAAGACTGGAGGGTAGGGAATTTCAGTATCTGATGAAGAAGAAACGCATCACAATCGGCCGGAGCAGCGGGGTCGATATCAATATGGGGCCATCGCGGTTTATCTCCAGAAAGCATTTGGATGTGTTGATGGACAGTGGTGTGTTTTACTTGGTGTGCAGGGGCAAGAATGGGATATTTGTGGATGATTTATTTCAAGGCAGAGAAGCTAAACGCACTCAGTTGCCATTATCGTAAGTTATATTGATTAGTTATATCATGGCTTCCATACATTATTGTAGGTGTGTCATAAGGTTCCCCTCTACACAAATTAAATTAGCTTTCACCTCATTGGTTGAAGATCCAGCCACACCTTCTCCTGTAATGACACCACCTCCAATGTTCCCACTAAAATTGGATACAATACGATCACCGTTTGTGTCACCATTTGTGTCACCGGCACCCTCCCCCACTGGTACAATAAGGTACAACATTGACATGTCACATGATGCTTGATGTGACCATGTGATGCTACAGTGCAGTAAACTCGTGCCCGGCTAGTCCCAGTGGTAAAGTTCCAAGTTTTGACGTGATGGTCCGGTATGCCAGTAGCCTCCTATCTAACCAGCCGACCCACCCGGCGATAGCTGAGGAAGGAGAGGTCAATGCTAATAATCATCCAGCCGTGATTGGTGTGACCGACCATGAGGTGTCACATGATGACGCTAGGGGATCACATGATGAGGCTAGAGAATCACATGATGATACGATGGAAGACAAAGACTCGGATGATGACGGTACAGTTGTTATGGCAACAATACATATTTACATGATGAACATTTAGTGGACGGAGGTGCTGGTAAAAAGCCACCCTACTCGTATGCTCAGTTGATAGTTCAAGCTCTCCTGTCAGCGGCCGACCATAAGCAAACGCTCAGTGGTATATACGAGTTTATTAGTAGAAACTATCCCTTCTATAAGATAGAAGACAAAGGATGGAAGGTTTATAAATAGTTACTATTAATTACTTTATGATTTCATCACGTTACAGAATTCTATTCGGCACAACTTGTCTCTAAACCAGTACTTCACAAAAGCTCCACGGCAACCAATGGCAGGTAAAGGTGGCTACTGGTCGATGCATCCAGACTTTGAGGAGAAGTTAATTGCACAAGCTTATACTAAAAGGAAGAAGAAAGGAATTCCTGTGTTCCCAGCTAACAGTCTTATTTCAAAGTATGTTTCTCTCCTCCTCTTGTTCTATTGATACTTCTTGTTAGTGCTGTATTGGTATTTTTTATAGGGTTGGTAATTCTAATTCTAATTATTAGGCCATACAAAATTAAAAATATGGTCCTATTGTTGCCATGAAACAATACATTAACTGTACCAATGGTAGTATAATAGTTTTTGTGGGTTTGTGTAACAAATTTTATAATGGATGAAGGGAAATAATTCAATAAAATTTAAGTTTTAAGTTTAATTGGTCAATCTGAAGATCAGAAATAAATATTTGACTTTGTGCAGCCTAATATAATGCAATTGTGTAGTTTGAAGGTTTCAAGGAAACAAAAAACCGCAATCACATATTTATTATAAAAACAAATACAAATGATTTCATTGGCTAAACCATAGAGTTGTATGTTACATGGTGTGATGGCTTGTCAGGTTATTAATCTACATCATTACATCATCCTGTTTAACATACCCTAGGGGCATTGTTATTTGTCACATGACTATGTTATTATTCCATTAGGAGTGCACCATCATCTCCTACTCATCATGCAGGAATGACATCACACGATTACAGCATTGGTAGGGATTCCCCTCAGCCGCACACGTCACGTATGGTGATGTTACCTGCCACATACTCCCTGCCATCAAGCCCATCAAGAAATCATCGTCCTTTAAAGTTCACTCATCTCACCCTAGGGGCATCAACTGGTAGTTTACAAAGAGTAGATACTGGAGAAGATCCTCCAGCTAGTAAGAAACTGTGTTTAGACACCTCCGCTATGCCTAGTGAAGATACTATACATCATCCTCGTCCCGGTAAACTCTTCGGCACTTCATCTACGGCACTGTTAACAGCAATGCATCGTTCCATGGCAACAAGGGAAACCCCCACCATGCCCAATGTTAATTTAGGTAGCAAGATGAAGGATATGCAACAACAGCCGGTTACTGTTACTAACAATGGTTCATTTAAATCATCAGGTACAGCAGCAGTTCAAATGGTACCAATTTCTCTAGTCTCTAGTAATCAAGGTCACATGTATGTTAACATCCCTCCTGGAGTATTCAGTCAATCACAACAGCCTTCTGTTACTGCCGTCATGTCAACACAAGGTTTACTGGCTCCTCAAGCGTTTATCCCCATGGCAACCATACAACAAGAAGTTTCTAACGGATCACATGATGCAGACAAAGAGTCATGTGATGATGATGATGATGAGATACCATCTAACGAGCAAGAGTGTGATGACATTACATCACATGATGCCACTGTTCAATCACCTGAAGCCTCAAATGGATCACCTGATGCATCAGTAGGATCACCTGATGCAGACTAAACATATATATATATATTATACTAGGAGTCAATTTCTGTCACATTTTATAACTTCATTTCTCTACATGATAATATTTACTTTACTGCAGTGCCTAAGATAAGGGGTTTGTGCAGTGATAAAATATAAATTGTGCAGTATTAAATTGTCATCATTCATCATAAAACTGTTAAACACATCGTACACGCATAATTTAGTACTAGCTAAAATCTAACAGAGGGCTGACTTGTTTAGTGTGTGCCCAAATAAATTGCATGCAATCAGGTGTTTTTAGCTCTCACATGAAAGTGGGAGATGTAGTTGCATGGGATAAATGTAGTTTTGATTCTTACAACTCCAAACTCGAGATGTTTGCATTAGCTAAACTTTTGTGTAGTGTTAAAAAATAGTTTTTAGGCACTACTTTACTGCCCTTTGATTTCTATCACTGCTGTATAGTGCAGGGGCGGCTACTGTGAGGGTTTACATGAACTCTCTAGTGCTGCTAGCCAGCACTATCTCCCTGCATGCCCAGCTCTGCTAGACTGGTAACTGTTTCTATAGTAACCAACTACTGCTAAGCGTGATACAAATATAAACAACAATAACTATAGTAACCACTAGTGTCTCATGAAAAGTAGCTGTGTCCTAATATTAGTTGTTACCAGTTAACTCTACTATCCTGTAATCCAGTCTTCCTTAAACTTTACATACTTGATAGTATCCCTGTTATAAGTGTGTGATACATGTATATACCCATCTGGTGATTGTAGGATGGTAGGGTAGCTGTACTCATCACCAGACTTACCAGTCTCCAGGTCACGTGAGTAGCGCCATGTTTTCCCCTCATCCTCAGATAATGAAATGCGAAGTGGATATCGCTCATTGTGTGTAGGATTGTACACTATTGCAATATTACCACTCTGCAGAACTGTTGCTTGAATACCAGAATTGTTATTAGGAAGAGTTGTCTTGCTAGGTTTATTCCATTCCTTTCCTTCATCTGTTGAAGTTGCCTGATAAATCCACTCGGCCCTCCGGTCCCTAAAATATGTGATCAAATACTTTTCACCAGCCTTTGGTCGGATCACACTTGGCTGAACGAGATATCCAGAATCTTCATATTCTAGTTCATCCCAAGTCTTGTGATCTTGGCTGACATGTAAGATGGAATGTTGCTTGGAATCTGACCCACCTGCATACCAAATATGGCAATGTAGAGGTGTTATTACTGTATACAAGCTACCATGCATTAATCATTCACAATGCAAACATAATCAAATGGCAGAGCTTTGCTATAACTGACACTCAGTCACTGTAGGAGGCATACATTGGAACTCATGTTTGTAAAACTATCAGGTAAGCTTGACTGCAAAGTCATGTGATGAAATTATAAGTTACGTCATAAATCTCTTCATTGCCATTATACAGGGAAGAAAAGCTATTTCACTATTGCAGCAATTCTATGCCATCCTCACAACAAGTGGCTAAACCAATTTTGATGCATAAAAATTGATAAGGTACTAACTACATATAAAAAGGTAGTTCTCGAGTATTGAGCAAATCAGCCAGAAAATGATGACTCTGCATCTAAAACCACATGAACGAGCGCCAGGTGTTGATTTCCTGCCAATCATGATCAGGCTATTGATTCTAACTGGCTATATAGTAAGAGTGTCGCTAGGTCTGTAATAACTAAGTGATAGCTTTTATGATGGCTTAGCTACGTCTACAAATTTTTGAGCGGTGCTATTTGTAAATAATTCACTCAGTGATAGCATATTGAGTTTTGTATATGGGCCCACGTGACCAGATTTGGCAAAAGGTGCATTGTTCACACACAATGTGGAAACACAGATTTCACCGCCATTCGATAGCTACATTAATAAACTAACAGTGCATGTGTGTATGGATGCCAACGGCTCATCAGTCTGCTTTTGCTGTGACTGCTTTCTGAGGCGTGCCAGATGTCTACGAGTGTTCGGAGTGTCTTCAATTGGCTCTGGTGGCTGCTAATGAAAACCACCTGGCTGTAAATCACCACACAACTGGCTAGTGATGTTATCCATTGATTTGGCTACTTTTTGTGGTATCTACAGCACAAATGGGCCCATTTGGAAGTGTGACTACTTGACGTGAGTTTAGCCCACCACTATCGTGATTCCCCACCACCCCCGACCAACCACCCCTATATAATCACTTGTGGTACTGTTGGAAAACTATCTCAAATGGCAGGCAATTCAGCTAGCAAGCCATTAAACAGTGGACCCATTGAATTATCTTATATCACCACAGATTTGTGGAGAATTGTGTACAAGTAACTTAAAACAGACTCAAGATAATGCGAATTGAATATTTCAAATTGTATTTCTAAATATTTGTAAATGTGCGAACAATGCACATTTTTGCAAATCCGGTCACACCATACAGGCTCAGCTTCCTTACACAGCAATCATATGCCCTACTATATGTCCTGCTGTAGATACACTACTGTATGAATCAAGTTGTATACAACCTGCCTGCCTGCCAGTGTGTTGTATACAGTCATTACAGACTAGCTATTGATGTAGCAGTCCAGCTGCATGCCGGGACAGTTGAGCTTACCAGCATAATACATTGGATATAACCAGGCCCCACTCAGTGATAAAATGATCCTATTACGATCAAAGGAGCCATATTTTGAGAATAGCAAGTGTGGCTTAGTCCAGTTCAATCCTTTACCACTGGTATCCATCAACTCCCAAATTTGAGCATGGTCTTCACTGCCAACCTGTCTGGTCGGGCCATACTACCACACCGTGATAAGTTGTTATCATGTATACCTTGTCTTCTATACTGGCTGGTTGCTGTGAATGAAACAAGTGTAGTATTCCTGTCTCTCTGTCCTGGAACAGTACTGGGTTTTGATTAGAATATCCCACCCTCCAGGATACCACTCTGCCAGCCGACCATTGACTACCATTAGCAGTTAATGTTGCTATAGCAACAGAGCAATTGCTAGCCCCCTCCTTCTCTCCACTAAACCACGCCATCACGAAATCTCCCGAGATTAGCTGCTCCAAAAAGGAGGCGTGGTTTGACTTCTTTGGTGGTATCATGTATGCTTCATAGCGACCGTCACCAGTAGGACGTATTATTCCTGTGAGGCGAGATTACAATCTTCATCATGAAGTGTGTGCTTTACCGTCATACGCCACCTTACTGCTTGCCGCCACTACACGAGTCGCGTACAACATATAAACCATCAGGAGCATTTTGCACACCCTGTTAGCAAGATATTTATCTACTTACCAAAACCACCAGAACTCGCCTTAGTGCCATGCAGCCAAATCGTTCAGTTTACAAAGCAACTCAAAACAATTATTAGGATACGCTTGGTAACTACACGGTTATCTTTATGCATGCGCATGCGTGTATATAGCTCGTCACATCCGTCTAGTTTTTGTAATAATTACATGTACACATATGCTCCAGAGTGTATGCTCTATTTATACCACACATGAAGATATTCATGAACATCTGACTAGGTGTAACTTGCACTCACATGGTTGGTTTACACAAGGGGTTCACAACATACCTCTATTGTTAAGTAAAAATATTACATCTTTGACAATAATTATATACATTTGTGATGATAATATATATTACCATATGAACAGTTAAAAGTTCTCTTATTTAATGACATCATCATCATCATCATCATCATCATCATCATCATCATCATAATCATCATAATCGTTAGCATCATCGTTGATCATCGCCAACACTTGCTCATAATATCTACATAACAACTATTGCTATGAGCTCACGTGATCACTACTTACCTCTTGGCTTTGTAGCGAGATCTTCGTCTAATTATGATAAAGGTTACTATGACAACTATTAAAATAAATAGAGCTCCCCCAGCACACGACGGGATCAGCACAAAAAGATTAAGACCATCACTATGGCTACTGTTGTCCCCTGAGGATATGTTTAACATTAACATGTCAATTAGTTGCAAGAATGTGTGTGTGTGTGTGTGTGTGTGTGTGTGTGTATGTGTGTAGCGTGTGTGTGTGTGTATGTGTGTAGCGTGTGTGTGTGTGTATGTGTGTGTGTATGTGTGTGTAGTGTGTGTGTGTGTGTGTGTGTGTGTAGTGTGTGTGTATGTGTGTGTGTGTGCGCATGTATGTGTGTGTGTGTGCATGTATGTGTGTGTGCGTGTACGTGTGTGTGCGTGTACGTACGTGTGTGTGTATGTGTGTGTATGTATGTGTATGCGTGTACGCGCGTGTGTGTGCAGTGTGTGTACATGCGCACATAGAACGATTCAAGCACTGTTATAATAGCTAATTACAGAGTGTTCAGAGATTAACAACACGGAGGTGACATCATCATTACTACATGGAGGGAAGCAATGTTATGAACATGTCAGATAAAAGTCTCATAAGAACAATTAACTGCAGCATGTGATCCCTCCCAGTATGGCGACACTCACGTTCTGCTAGAGGGTGGCAATAAATACAGGTATCCATTCCTTACATCTATAGATAGTGGTGTCACTTATAGTAACTCCATGGTAACCAGCCAACTGATTTGTTGTTATATTCATATTTCAATGACTTTGTCTCAAATACAAACCATGTTTATGAGTTGTTGATTTTGTAGTGTTTCAATGTGCACACTACACACACACACACACACACGCACGCACGCACACACACACAGAGACAGACAGACAGACAGACAGACAGACATACACACAGCTCACCTGTAACATTACCACACATTGCTATACAATATGAAATGTTTTGAAATAAATATGAAGTCATTGAAGTGTTAATTGTTGAGAAGTGACAGTTGCTAGGTACCAGTAGACATGAATTATTATGATAATAGTAATAGTAAGAGATAGTCCCTGTGCTGCTGCTGCCATTACATATAAGTGATTGGTTACACACTAGACCACGTGACAGTAATAATACGAGCTGTGAACACCAGCCTCACCATAAGAACTGCTACACTTTACTGTTAATATCACGATGGCTATAATAATAATAATAATAATAATATAATAGTGATTACATCATAACATACCGCTCCAGAAGACTAATAAAGTTTGAATAATGCTACCTCGAATGTTACATATCTCCATCGCGTCATGACTCACGTGATGCGATTAGTACGCTAGCTTTCGGAAATTACCTAGGGTATCCCTAGATGCACGATGTCAGTTGAGGAAGATGATCCAGTCGTGTCTGAGGTTTAGCAATTGCGTAACTACAGCTTCACTGTAATATTGTATGTATAGGTTAATGTGTATGTCAGTCAAGCGCTCACGAGACATCTCTGCGTATTTCAGGTAAACCAGCTCAATGAATCAGTCATGGTATATTGTGCATACCTAGTATCCTAATCGACCGGCATGTTACGCACGTGATCAACAGGAATTGCTGAAGGCCAAAGTAAAACCAGTTCAAAATAAGGTGATCACATGAAATGTTATGAGTAGTATAAGTCATCATGTTATAAAATTGCACTTGTGTGATACGGCAACTGCAGCTGGAAGTGTAGTCTGCTAATGTATGCAATAAACAATCATAATGGTTGTAGTTACTCAGATGCAGTTGATTGGTCTCAATGGTGTTGCTATGGTAACCATGCAGGTAGAACTGGAACTCTCCTTACCTACGGATGGTGATAACTATAGCAACAGCAAAGGAGAGAGTATTGTAAGAAGAATTGAATGTGGAATGAATGAGAGTTCTTATAAAAGGTGTGTTGGTATCATGTGATCTCATCATGTATCATGTGATCTCAGGGGTAAGATAGATACACAGATTCTTACTTCGCAATCAGTTGACGTGGCAACCAACAGATATGCTATAGCAGTACTAAAAGACGGTATATAACTTGCGTGCATTCGTACAAGTTGGATCATGTGATCACTGTGCTGGTGTGTTAACAGGAGAGCTCCATTTAGTGCCACTCAAGAAAATAATACAACTTCATCCTGACTTTAGTTACCTTGATAAAGCAGTAATGGGTGACCAGAAGTTGGCCAGAGAACAAGAAGGTATCAATTGTCATTGTATATACGACCATTAATGAAACCCCTCCAGGAGATTGCTATAATGATGTAATTATGATGTAATCACTATTGTAATATCACGTAGGTACAGAAACAGAAGAGGAGGAAGAAGAAGCCAGACCAGTGCAGGTGGTTTATATGACATAGAAGCTCACGTGATGTTGAGCTCCACTCACTCTACAGGTGCAGATAGCTAGAGTGAAGTCAGAGAGGGCAGAAGCTGCTCGTAAGGCTTCATACCATTATCAACAACAATTACTACATGAAGAGCAATGGATACCATTGGAATGCTTTGGTCTACAGGTCATTACCATGACAACAATCATTGTATATAATATGTTACCTTACTCATAGATATGCAAACTTTGTATAAAGTTTGTACTGAAACACCTAGACCAGTTATTTGGTCACCTATTCATGATTTTTTTGGTTGCTATAGGAACACAGAGCAGATATAGAACGTGGCCATCTGTTTTGCTCATGTGATGATCAGTCAGTAGATGTGCAGGAAGTCAGCCACACCCAGTTCTTAAACTCAGTCTGTCCAGTGGACTATGAGGCAGCAACTGGACAAGTTGGGTTGAAAGAACAAATAAAGAACATATTATTAAATGGTACAATAACCATGGTAATGATCATGTAATGGTCATGTGATCCCTCTAGCTGTTGTCATAACATTCAATCAACTGTGCTTGTTGCTAGGCAACAATAAGCCTTCAGATCAAGTGCTACAATGTGTTGGTATCATGGCAACATTGGTACAATGTTGTTGGGTAGTAAAGAGGTGTGTAGGTGTGTGTACTATTAGAGTAATATTGAGGTGTGTGTACTATTAGGATAATGAGGTAACTAGTATTCTGGGGCATACTGTATAGTTGGTTTTTGAGGTACTTATTATCCGTGAATACCCGGTTCAGCTTTTTCGTGATTTTATTTTCAAGAATGGCCTTCCCAAGTGGTATGTATATATTTTGGTGCTATTCCTTATTTTTTGAGCACTTTAATTTCACGAATCTACCATTTAAGTACCTCGAAAACCAATTATATGGTAAATTATTGCTGATAATGGTGTGTGTATATCATTAGAGTAATTTATGTTGATATTGAGGTGTGCGTACTGTTAGAGTAATTTATTGTTCATAGTGAAATACTATACAAAGATGGTTCCTTCAGTGACTTTAATGGAATATCATGTGACATATTAAGATCAGCTAGAGATCAGATGGTAAGGAAGATTGCTGTGGCTTCATTTACAATGTTCATACCACAGCTCTTCTGTTTTACAAAATCCCATCTTGTCAAAAGAAACCAGATCAGTAACATCATTAATGTAAGCCACACCCCTAGTTACAAGTTGCTTAGTAACACCTCCTATAATCAGTTACCTAAAGAAGAGATGTTACAAATAATGGAGGGTGTGTCGATATGGCAACCTGGACAGGGCTGGCAGTTCAAGTTGGAATATGATGAACAATTTGCCACTCAATATCCGCTGGTAGTGAAACAACATGCTGACCAGTGGAAACTGTTCCACAATAAGTATGTTACTATGTTGTACTAAGGCCTCTATACATCTATTGCTGATCATTTACCATATCATGTTTTATGGCGGTAATTGGTAACTCCAACTGGATTACAGTTACTGTCATAAGATACGATAATACGATACCATGATCCTGTAGATTATTAATAATCAACTACAGTAGCTCTAGATACAGTGACTATTCCACAGGACTACTACAGGATCTGCTGCTGTTACAGTTGATAGTACAAAATCAGTCACCACTGGATCTGGTGATCAAACTGCTCCTACTGCTACTCATGTGACCAAACTCAATGCCACACCTTCCAATGTAGCAAATCAGGATGAACCATTGACAGGAGCAGATCTTGTTGCAGTTGTCAAGACTATTGTTGATCGTAGCATAATGAAGTTATCAACATTAAAGCAATCACATCAACTATTACATCATAAGGTTGATCATAATGACCTCATGGAAGCCTTACAAGTAGCTGACATTATTGAAATTGATTGCAAGGTGCATTAATTAGAGTAGGTGATACTGTATACACATACAAATTTGCGAGGGATGTAAAGTTTGTTTGTGAAACTTTAATCCTTAAAATTCAGTATTCCTCAGTATAAAATTCCACAGAGGGTCTACTATTAGTGAAAATATGATTGTGAAAATCAGCAAAAAACCTTGTTTGTGAAATTTGCATACCTCAAAAATTTGTATATTTGGTAATTCTATCCCAATATGTGAGTGAAACTTGCAGGGTGATGTTTTGAGTTTGGAAATATCTGCCTAAATATATTAGATTAACCTTCTTCTTGGATTTTTCAAGGTGTGAAATTTTTTTACCCTATCATCAAAGGACTGTGATGGAACCAAGTTATATATGATTTGTATCCCGGTGTTGCCTGCAATAACTCATACTAATAGTTCATACTCCCAGTACATTGAAATTATTTTAATATTTTAATGCAGTGGTTGACAAGTAACAAGGAACAAACAAGATTTTTCACTCGTCGTCAAGTTGGTGATTGTACGGATAAGGTTGGTATTAGGATGGAATGGGAATAGAATATTTAATGATTTTACATTCCAGTACCGACCAATATTACTTGAGTTACTACAGTGTAACAGCACAGTAACATACAGGGAGTTAGTTAATAGAGTTCAAGAGAAATTATCAGAGAAGCCACCAAGGGATAGTTTATTAAGATTACTAAAGGTACCTCTCATACACTGCATGATGTAATATCATGGTATCCCTTGCTTACAGGACACGTGTGTGCACAAGGGCACTTCAAAATGGACAATTAATGAATCAAGATGATTACTATACCGATCAACATGATCATTATAATCACTATACTATATAATTACTACACTAATCTATCTTGTTTTTTATCGGAATGATATTTCTTAGCTGTACGCCTCAGCCTGTCAGCTTTTCTTTTTCTATTGATAACTGCCATGATCACATGATCATCACATGAGACACATTAGCTTACAAAGCTTTAACTCTTGCTATAGTAGCTGAGGATGGCTGGCCTGGTTCCTCTCCTGCTTGCTCAATAAATGATGATAATTTACTCAATGCATCATCAAGGTTACGATGCTGTGTCCGAAACTTGTCTGATGCAACACTGATCTCACCGGCTTGATTAATACGGGAACTAAACTAATAATACATTGCATTAAGTGGTGTTTCTATTTTACCTACCATTTCTTGTAGACGACTCTTTACTCGGTCTGACAACCAGCCTGCTGAAGCAACATGGAACTTAACAAAAGCCTTGGTGTTCACTAAATACATCATTAGGAATGACTAGTCATCAGATTACTTCACTAACACTTGTTAACATTCTGGCCTCCTGGCCCGCCACTTCTTGTAAACTTTATTGCAACTTTATCTGCATATGATAACCATGGTTACTATCCAGCATAGTCAACAATACAGTTAACACCTCTTGGAATAGAGTCACCCTCGTTACTGCTGTAATGCGCCTAATAATTAACATGAGGGACAATTCGGATACGATATAAATACCTTCAACGGTACCAACGTTCGCTGTAACACATTACAGGTAGCGGCTAATCTACGAGCCAACATCATATCCCACAAGCAGTTATTCTCAATATTCTGTAGTAAAGGCCACGTGAGGCGATATAAGCGAACCGAGCCAACTAAGGGCGTGAGATGAGTGTGGCCATATAATCTATGGTGTGGCTGAATGTTGTCTAATTGTGTATTGCACTGCAGCAGTGACAAATGTTGTATAAACTGAATTCTATGGAAACTCTGCTGTAAGTTGGAACTGTATTATCGCCGGGTTGTAAAAGATAGTGTTTGCTCTACAGCATTCAGTAAAGATACTCCCTTTAAATAACATTTAAGTTGCATCCTAGGCGTGAGTGGCAGGATGGCCGAGCGGTCTAAGGCGCTGGTTTAAGGCACCAGTCACTTCGGTGGCGTGGGTTCGAATCCCACTCCTGTCAATTTTTTTCCATTTCATACTTTTGGCAAATGGGACCTTGTCTGCTGGTACAAGTACTCATGTGAGAAATATAATGAATCAGATTACTTCAAAGTTGTTTTTGCATCATCACGTTTTCATGTGAGCATTTGTACTGGAGACAAGTAGTACTGTGTGCACTAGCCATTTATCACTAACTACTAATCCTAAGAACTCTACTGCTAGTTATAGTACAGGGAGGTGTATGCTGCCTGAAAGCTGATGATGCTATTTTGCAATGTTAGAGCATTGTAGTTACATATCACCACCTCTTTATGATTGTAATGTCATTTTGGCAAAATAGGTCTCTAGTGGTGAAGTTCCACAGATCGAGTTGTACTTTTCCACCAAGTTTGGCTGGTAGCATGTTGGCATGGTAAAACATGCTGTTACCCACAAAACTTGTTGAATGTAACAGTACATATGGTCTTCTTCATGACTACAGCTCTGGAAACAAGCTGAAACATTTTTCCATGAGTACAACTCAACACTGTAGAACTTCACCACATTCTATTTTACTGACCAATGACGTCATAATGAAAAAGAGGAGGTGATATATAGCGGTCTGGCCCGTGAGACTTGTCAAACTGCACTGCAACCATTATACAACAACTGTTTACTTATCAGGGCTGCATTTCCGGGGGGGACATTTGCCTCTTCTAGGTAATTCTAGGTAATTCTAGGCTTTGGAATACAAAATTGAAATTCTATATAATTATGACTATGTTAGACTTTAGTGTAGTGCTGAGCGGTATTGATATTTTCATAGATGGTACGGTATTTGCTTGAAATATTGTGGTATAACTAAATCATTGCAGTATATGCACATGATCCTAAAGACTACGTATTATCACAACATTCACTGCTCTTTTAAAGAGATGTGGTGCTGTACAAAGGAGTTGATACATTTCTTGCCTTTAGTTACAGCTATAATAATATTCACAAATCTTAAAAAGAATTGTTCAAAGAGAATATTGTGCAAAACCGGTACTGCGGTATTCAAAAAGTTTATGGTATAAGAAAATAATATTGCAGTATGATTACACTACTTTAGTGCTTACAAGATAAGCCCCTGCAACTTTGATTAGCCCCTCCCCCAGCTGCATTTTCTGCCCTGCTTATGGTACACTTATTGCAACATGTTGTGTTCCAGTGACAGAGGAATTTAGGTGGGGCCAGAAGTAATGATCTTATGGAGCACTCGTAAGGTGTTGCTGCAGCCCATGGATTCCTGCTACCCTTGTGATATCATTTTGTTGCATCCCAGCTGCCTGCTTGTAGTTGTAACCATTGTATCAAGAGTTAGTAATAGTGGTTAGGTAATAATCACTATTATTAACTATAGCAAGAGTTAATAATACCACTATTGTTAACTCTTGATTGTATCAACCTGGAGTATAAATGTTATGAGCTGTAATATCAATTGTATTGTTTATAAAGCAGCTGATGGCTGTTTCACGGGGTAATGTGATGTTAATGAAGTCAATGAATGAATGCAGTTGTGAACACATCCTCCAGGAACTAAAGAGTGAGTAATCACTCTGACACCTGATAGCGTGACAATTGTTATCCCACTCCTCCAGCTGTTATCACATTACTACAGAAATCAAAACAGCCTGTTGAAGATGATCACAATCACTTGGTATCATTTTGTGAACTGTTAGAAGCTGCTTTCACTAAAGGACTAAAATGTGAGTGATCACGTGCACATGATGTCATGTGATGAATTACTGTGTCTACAGCTCCCAACTCCTTATTTGGAATAAACAAAGAAAGCTACTGGAATTGGATAGTGTCATTGGATCAGTACTACTTCAATAATAAGTAAGATTTGGGGTGTGTGGCTGATGGGGGTGGCTAAGTTATTGCCATAGGCATAATCCAGTTCTACAGAAGGCCATTGAACAGGTAACAGCCAGTCAACAAATTCACACGCCTTTGGGTCGTGGAAGGTGTTTCATCCGAGCTGCTCTTAATGCAAAAATCATTTCAGTACCAGTTGAGCAGTTAGCAAAGAATCATAAACTTACTAACGTTAGTATAGTTACCATGGTAATAAGGTGTATGGAAAGCCATTTTGTTGTACTTTTACGTTTGCCCCTGTTTGTCCGTGTACACCACTGCAGTTGTTGTTGCTATAGTATTGGTATGCTGCAGACTCTATCATCAACCATGACAACCATAAACGTCAGCTGAGTGATCATTGGTAATATTACTAGTCACCCAGCTACCTAGCAGGTTCCCTCATTTCTCTGATATTTGAAGTGACTGCAATAGAATTCTCACTGAGACACGATCACTCCAGTTTCCTGGATGAAACATGGATTATCCCGGTAAGTATGGTAGGCGGTATATGAGGAGCTTCTTTTGTGGCCTGGAGGCAAAATTTGTATAGCAAAATTTTTTGTCAGGGCAAAATATTGACGGATGCATTTCATTTGGTGGGGCAAAGTATTGATGGACATCATCCTAGGCCACCTGCAGTTGCTATAGCTACTGGAGAAAGGGAAAATTGTGACGGATTGTTAGCTTAGTGCCAAATCTGTCAATATTTTGCTCCGTCAAAAAGTTGCTCTATACAGATATATGTACATACAACGACATCTCAGCTGTGTACATATGTTGGGTAGTTTTTGAGGAGAGGTGCTCAGCCTACCCTGCTATTACTAATGCTTGTAATATTTTATGGAATATTTGTTCTAGACATACCAGCGGATTGTTCTGCCACCGTTGAAAACTCTGGACATGCAAGTTTGGTAAGTAAGAGTGTTTTATTGTTACCATGGCTACTAGTACACAAATATTAGTCACGTTGATCAGAGGATATTAGTGATTGCAATAGAACAGGGTTGCCTTGCTCAGCAGGTAATACTTGCTGATATTTTATGTTGTAATCATGGCAACGGTCAGGCGGGTGTCTCACCTGGAGATATTATTGATGAATTTGCGGGGAACATTCTACATAATCCCCCTCAGGGGAAGGTAGCCATGATTGTGTGACATTTAACATAACATGGATATTTTAGCTTTCAAAAATTGTGAAAAGTTGTTCTAGTGGAGTTGTTTTACAACTTGTTAAGCATCGTCTCCCTAGTGGAGACATCTTCCCGCCCATTCATAAAAGAAAATTAGTCTATGAGGAGAGCATACAACAAAAGAAGGGGAGAATCCCATCACAGTTGACATTGGCTAGAATGTTCTCAACTGTAGCTGGAGGCAGTAGCAGCCATCATAGTCGGTGAGAGGTGTGGCTGATAATGGGTGGGTGTGGTCTACTGACATGTTGTTACTAGATCCCAACATCATCTTGTGTTTCTTGGGCAGATCAGTAACATCCCACACAACAAGGTATATCACTATCTTTGCTCCTTCATCTTGTCATGATACAACCACAGCCGTCAGATCATGTGATCAATAGTTCAATTAATAAATTACTAGAGGAGGGTACTAGCAAGCCACAGGTATACTGTATGATGCAATGGATCACATGATCCCACTGTCATTGCTAGCCTGTAGTACTAAAGCTAAATGCCTTCCAGAGCATTTCATTGTTTGATAGTGACAAAGAGAAAGCAGTAAGTTATCAACCATGAGGAGGAGGTGTTGTTATTGCTCATTTCAGCTGTTAGCTAATTATGTATACAGTGAAATATGCTCATGTGCTGTCTCTAAGCAACAGCCAACATGTGTAGGAGTTCTTACAGGGTGAGTAACACCATGGATACTGCATCATGTCAACATCTACACTTGTAGACCTGGTGTTAACATATTGAGTGAAGTACCGTCATCTTTTACCTGCACAGTGCTAGAAGCTTCCACCCCAGACCTAGCATTACTGGTGTGTCAGCAAATTGGTAAATTTCCATCAGAAGAAATGTGTTAATATTATTTTACTATTTTAGCTGAAGGCTTTCAGAAGACGACTTGGTTTGTACCATCAAGTTAACAATTAACCGAATCCCACGCACAGATTAAAATTAATTATTAATTCAAATTGTTGCGCAGTAAATGGAGGTATTATTACAAGTAGTATTATCTATTGCAAAGGCGAGGCGCGATGGCTGCAAAGGCTACTCGTTCGTCACGAACTAAATCAGGTTGCGATGTCAGAGAATTATTCATGTTAATATTCCTACGTGCTAAACTGCAGGTGGCGGGGATAAGATCCGCTTTAAGTGCGCGCTGAATAATACAATATTGGATGTATTGCGTTCTAAAGGCTGGCAAGAAGTTAAGGATGAAACTAACGAGTGGGATTTCTACTGGTGTGATGTGAGCTGGATGAGAGAGCACTTTGACCATTGCTACATGGAAGAGCACCAAAGAGTTTGCCACTTTAGAAATCATTACGAGTTGACTAAAAAGAATTTAATGGCAAAGAATCTGAGGAGGTTGAAAAAGAGTCTTGAGAGGGAGTCAAAGGTGGAGGCATCAAAGTGTGACTTCTACCCGTTGACATATGAACTGCCGTCAGAGTATCATATTTTTGTGGAGGAGTTTAAAAAGAATCCTGGAACTATCTGGATCATGAAACCAGCTGGGAAGGCTCAAGGGAGAGGAATTTTCTTATTTCGTCGGCTCAAAGATATCATTGATTGGAAGAAAGAGGACCCATTCAACACTGCCCGTCGTGACCACAGCGACCAGTTAGCTGACAAGGAACCTCCAGAGACTTATGTTGTTCAGAAATACATTGATAATCCATATTTGATTGGTGGCAAGAAGTTTGATATTCGTGTCTATGTACTGGTTACATCGTACTCACCACTAAAGGTGTGGTTGTATCGTAGCGGGTTTGCTCGTTTCTCTAACACACGATACTCACTGGACTCGATTACTGACTCTTACATACATCTTACTAACGTCGCTATTCAGAAAACTGCTCCAGATTATGATGCTGAGAAAGGCTGCAAGTGGTCATTACAGGAACTGCGTTCTTACTTGTGTGCTAAGCATAGCCAAGAAGTTGTTGAACAAATTTATCAACAATTGGACGAGATATTTATAAAGAGCTTACAAAGTGTACAAAAGATTATTATTAACGACAAGCATTGTTTTGAACTTTATGGGTTTGATATCATGTTTGATGATCAACTTAAACCATGGATTATTGAGGTGAATGCTTCTCCATCACTCACTGCTAGCAGTCCTACAGACTATGAGTTAAAGTTTGGCTTACTGGAAGATGTACTTCATGTTGTTGACATGGAGGGTAGGTTGAGTGGCAATGAGAAGAGGATAGGAAGTTTTGACCTCATCTGGAACGACGGTCCAGTAGCAGCTGATGAAATTGGCTTGCACTGTGGTCAACCATTAACATTTACAACTAACAGTTTCTTAGGCTGTCATAACAACAGAGTTGAACAATTAAAACACTTGTACAAGCTTTCACCATCAAATAAATGTTCAATATGAAAATAATCAACTACATTAAAAGCCATATTAGGTAATAAAGAACGGACAATGATGTTGTAATATAGGACGGGTGATTAGTTCTCATAATATCATACAACCTCCTTGCTTGAGGAATGGATTGTCTCTCTTTGGCACTCCAGAAACTAGCGGGTCCGGCGTGCTCAAGCAATATTGTTTTAAACTATTAAAAGAGACAATATTATTATTATGAACTACTTTAGCTTACAACTTACTCATTGCCCGCTACTGAGACCTTGCTACGATCAATACTTAACTCTTTTCTCAATTGCTCTGTGGTTGCTTGTAGTCTTTCGGTCTGTCCGTTCATCCCTTGAGACATCTTTGTCAACTTTCCTCCAATGTACGAAGTATCGCCTCGACTGAACCAGCAAAAATATTTCGACGCCTCTTCAACAACTCGTGTGATCCTTCAGTATCACGTGACCGAAATGGATTCATCTGCAGGATTGGGCGATGCTAATGGCGGGCAATATTATGGAGTAGAACAATCTTATGGGTCGGATCAGTTATATGGGGCGGAATCCTCTGCCTATGGTGATATTAATGGTAGGCTGGAACGTTGTTAACGTGTTTTATGAATCACGTGTGGAATAGTGAAAACTGAAGAAAGGGAAGATAGGCATCGTAGATCACCTAGTAAGAAAAAGAAAAGAAAGAGAAGTAGGTCACGAGAACGAAAGCGGAGCAGATCACGGTCTCCTGGAAGGAAACGAAGTCGCTCACGCGAAAGACGCGAGGAAAGACGTAGAAGCCGATCACGTGAGAGAAGGAGGAGAAAGTAAGAATTAAATAAACATGCATTCAGTAGATATGAAACATTTGGTAGGTCAAGATCAAAATCTCCAGATAATAAACCACCTAAGAGCCGTCGTAGATGGTAAGTGCTAAACTTGCCACTGCTAAAATAATGTATACTGTACCCAGGCCATCCAAGTATTGGGATGTTGCTCCACGAGGCTTTGAACACATTTCACCATTACAGTTCAAGGCTATGCAAGGTGAGGATAATGTTGTACTGTTCATGTATGAAGTATGTGATTATTAGCGGCTGGACAAGTCCCTACAGCTGGTATACCTCCACCAGCTCTCGGCCAAGCTACAGAAGCCTTACCAGTGCCACCTCCGCCGCTACCAGCAGCTAGTCAAATGACACGACAAGCTCGACGACTCTACATTGGCAATATACCATTTGGTATAACTGAGGACCTTATGCTTCGTTTCTTTAATGATAAAATGGTGGAGTCCAACTTGTTAGCAGCTCCAGGCAATCCTGTGCTGGCCGTACAGATTAACATGGATAAAAATTTTGCATTTGTTGAAGTACGTGTGATGTGGCATGTGATTTTACATGTGATAATTATTTATTTTACAGTTTCGATCAGTAGAAGAGACGACTAATGCAATGGCATTTGATGGTATTGTGTTACAAGGGCAAAGTTTAAAAATACGTCGACCTAAAGACTACCAACCCATTCCTGGAGTAACCGGTAAATCGTGTTGTTGTTTAGTGTGGTGCTCACATGATCATTATTAGATGCTCTGCCTCGTCACATTCCTGGAGTGGTGTCAACGGTAGTCAATGATGGTCCTGACAAAATATTTGTTGGAGGTTTACCAACGTACCTTAGTGACGACCAGGTAGTTTTCCTCATGATGAGATTGTGGGATTTGGTTTATAGCAGGTTTAGTGTTAGGTGATGCAGCGCTGCCATCTCTACAGCTGTCGATCTGTTTTTTTTTTTTTAGCTTTTGTTCCCTCTAGCTTGTGTACATCGTGTGTGACATTTTTTGACCCTGTAGGTTCTTACCTGCTGTCTTGTATGTGTGTGCACCAGGCTCTGGAGCTCATGTGAGCACTGACTGGGGGGGTTCCCAGTGGTATGATTTGTTACCTTATTAGGAAGTGTAGTGGTGCTGCAAAGAAACACTGGTGTGCACCATTTAGGGGTGTAAATGTTTTGAATACAGGTTAAAGAACTTTTGTCATCATTTGGAGAATTGTTGGCATTTAATTTGGTAAAAGATAGTGGAACTTCTTTCTCTAAAGGTTATGCTTTCTGTGAGTTTGTGGAGAGCTCTGCCACCGACCAGGTAACCATAAGGTGATTGATAATATAGGATATGTGTTAACTTCGTGTTATAGGCTATTCAAGGGCTTAATGGAATGCAACTAGGTGAGAAGAAGTTAATAGTCCAACGGGCTAGTGTTGGTGCTAAAGGCGGTCTGCCACCAGAGGTAATTACATATTACAAGAATCTATAATATGTGATCCAAGTCTGCAAAAACAGGTGTTACCTGCACATTCATTCAGTGAATCGTTACTTCCCTTGTGATTAACATTCCATCATTTAGAGTCCTATGCTTAGTCTCTCTTGTGCCAAATTGTTATTCCTACAACTGTAGCTTACTCACAGAGTGACGTGTGTGTCTCTTCAAAATCTTACAATTGGATGTACAGTTTTTATAGACACGCTCACACATTAGCAATGAAGATAGTATTATATCCTACTGAAGCCATACATCAAAGAAACAGAGTGTGCTGTATAGCACTTATAACTGTGTAATAACTACCTGAGAGGTGTAATAACTACGAGAGATGTTGCTTAAACCTGCCATGTAAATTGACAGCAATTAGTATAAAGATAAAAATTTCACAGTATATATGATTTAAAAGCATTCATTCAACTTTAGCTTACTAAGTGCATTAAAAAGAAAGAGCCTACCAAGCTATAGCTATAAATAATTGTGATCAAAGGCAGTGAGAAAGAGAATAGCCAAACAGCTATAGAGTGTTAATTGTGATCAAAGGCAGTAGGATATAAGTCAGTTATATCACAAGCACTTATTGATATCATTGTTATTATACTTGGTCTTGTGTAATAACAATATCAAACTCGTGCTTGTGATATAACTATTGACTTATCCACTAGTAATGAAGATAACATTATCCACTATAGGCATTAATTGACTCAACACTAGTTGGACTACCTCAACCTATCAACATACCAGGGTTACCCATTGGTGCTGGTGGTAACCAGATGACCCCAGTATTGTGCTTGATGAATATGGTGGACATTGAAGAGTTAGAAGATGATGATGAATATGAAGGTTTTGTCATTACTAAGTGATGTGTGTCACCATCACCCCCCCCTGAACAGGCATTATGGAAGATGTACGTGAAGAATGTGGCAAGTATGGAATAGTGATGAATGTCGAAATACCTCGTCCCATTGGTGGGATTGAAGTGCCTGGATGTGGAAAGGTCGGTGATGCTAATGTTACATGGTGTTGTCATTGACTACGTGATAGATATTTGTGGAGTATCGTAACACTGATGAAGCATTAAAGGCTCAGCAGGCATTGGCAGGTCGCAAGTTCGGTGGCAGAGTGGTCGTCACTTCATTTTTTGACTTGGAAAAGTTTCGCAACAAAGATTTCATGCAGTAGACATGTACTACCACTACCACTATGTACTACTACAGTGAATTATACTAGAAAAATAAAAAGCATTAAACATAAGTTAGTGCGTTACTAAAAAAATACTAAATTAGTGTGTTACCAAGGATGAGCAGACCATAGCAACAAGTACAAATCATCAGGGTTTGGTGTTGGTGTAGGTTGATGGTAACGACCTTGTGATGTTATTGAAGGAACATTATATGCTGCTGGTCGATTGTCACAATTCTGAGTGATGCCATGGTAACCAAGAGCAAAGTTTACTAATAAATTATCATCTTGAGGATCGTGATGTGGCGAGTGATTAATGATTAATGAGTCTTGTTTTCTCTTCAGTGTGGTCACTTTAGCTTCACTGCACTGTCTCAAAACTGCCAGTGAGTTCACCGGACTAGTTTGAACACACATCACCCCATAGATAATCATTTTATCAACATCAACTGCAACAATAGCCCCACCCCTTGTTCCTGCATACAGTACATTGTTAATGCCGAGCATTGATGTGACGTGACACTCTACAATAATAAGCATTACTTCAATTATTGCCCACCAATGACTTACCATCATGATGGATAGTGGATATCTTCTCCATCATTGTCCCTGTGCAATCTAAACAGCTAATAGCATTAGGAATTTCTGCTGAACTCCATTTCTGTATTTTAGCCCTTGCAGCTACTAACACATAATCATCTACAGTTGCCATGCAACACGGTTGTGACATATCAGGCATATTATACTTCTTGTGGTTGTCATAGCAACCAGAGTTAAATACAACCAGTTCACTGTCTGCAGTACACACCCATAATTGGTTGATGATGGGCACTAATAAGGCACAAAATACTTCACAGTGCATTTCTATTTCATGCTCAGGCTTGACATCTTGTAACAATCGTTGTTTATTGTGCCATTTCAACACAGTGAAGATTAAGATTGTACTTGATTTAGTGAGCATTATTAAGGCTTTCTCATCACATTGCCCATAGGGTACTAATATCATCGTAGTAATGACTCTATTAGTAACCCACACTCCTATCAGTTGTCTGTTAGCCGCATTGTACACTTTAACTCCACTGTGTGATCCCACCCATAGGTAGTCATTGATGATGAGCATACACGTCACTGGTGACTTCATATCATCCATTGACTACAGTAACAGTATCATAACTCTCATTACCCTCCCCCTGCTGACTTCTCTATAGCATTTTGTGTGTGTGCGTGTGAAGGATAAGTCTAAGGGAGCATGTAACTCCAAACATCAGAATTCAGTTTTCAAACATGGTAGGCGCACCATGCACAGGTTGATTTTCACCTTTTGGACCTATTGCTAGGCTGCAAGGAATAAATTAAGGATAACGGGTATCCATTCTTTTACTTCCATGATACGCGCACGCACACACACGGTTAGTTCTGCAAAAATCAACCATGTCAGTGCACAAAATTCTTCTAGTTTGTTTTATCATCACTCACGCTATAGTTATGCTAACAAAACAAAATTTTTACCACAAATGCAGAATTTAATGGAGAATCTTTTGAAGCTCACAGATTGCAGATACCTTTTTTGGAACTGAAGATATTAACGAATATCTAACTAGGTGTAATTTGTGCTGACATGGTTGATTTTTGCAGACTCGATGATTGTGCAAACTGTTTTGTTAAGATGCTGGACTGTATTATATAAGGAGTAAAGGTCCTTAAAGGGTGCCCAACATGCTTGTGAGTTACTAACAGGAGCTACAGCCTTTGTCCTTTGGACTCAATAAGCTACTGGCAGGTAAATGTACTATCTTAAGTTCTGCCATGCCAACTCAATGTATGTTATGAGTAGTGCAGTGGTGAGAATCAGGGGTAGGGGACCAAGGAACTACTTCTGCTAAAAATGTAATACCAGTGTAGCTGTACTACTGCAATGTTTCATTCATAACTGACACCCCAGGCCCCGCCTATGTTAGGAGTTAATACAGTAATAACAGGAGTTACCTGACATGATGTAGCAGACTGCTGTATATCAACCACACCCACTATTCCATAATCCGTACCGTAATACACTTCAGCATTATCATCAACAACACTCTGGATACTACCTGCATAGGAGAGGAATGGCTCGTTATCACAACATTACAATATTAACTGACTGCCTGAAATCTGTTGAGACAGTTTCTTCTTAGGTGTGTCATGTGGAGTGCCTGAAATCGGTAGAGACAGTTTATGTGCATCAGATGTAGTGATGTTACAATAAGGAAAAGATTGACTGATGGATACTTCATTAGCAACACGTGGAGCTGTCCTGTAATACCTAACGGCAATGGCTGATACTAAATGTTTAGAAGGCTCCACTCTCATTGCATAATGTAGTCTAGTGAAGGATTGGGATAAGGCAAGCTGTCTAATGATGACAAATGACGGCCGATGATGAGGTTTACTGCTCCAACTCCATAACATCAACTCATACATCCACTCACAACTAGGTCGTTGCTATGGATAAATAACATCAAACGTTACTATAGAAACCAACTCATAATAAATAGTTCACACCTTGGATGACATGTCAGGACGCTGGCCAGCCTCTAGATAAGCTCGCAATGGTCGAATAATCTTCCCAAATGGTTTGTTATACGTGAACAAGTAGGATAACATTATCCCAAATGAGTATACGTCAATCTAGTCATAATCTTACTCACAGTGAGCATTAATAAGAACACAAATACCTTATTAGTATATGCTTGTTTACCTCCATGGAGAACAACTTCTGGGGGTAAATAAAAAGGCGTGCCCATCATTCCTCTAATGCCCCAGGGCACGACTTGTTTACTAATACCATAGTCGGCTAGTTTCACTAATACTTGGCACTGCTGCCCTCCCTGCAGTGGTACACGTGCATCAGGAAATTGAAAAGCTAACACATTAGCTAATTTGAGATCACGGTAAATGATCTTCTTGTGGTGAATATATTCCATAGCTGATGATACCTATGTAAGGATCACATGATCATAGGTCACATCCACGCCACACCCATACCACACCTGAATAATAACTTTTTGTAATGCATAACGATTTATTCTTGAATCATTGTCTTGGTAACGGTTAACAACATTCTTTAGAGAGCCAAGTGGAGCAAATTCCAGGAGCAATCTGATTGGTTGTAATGCAATGCCAATCAATTTCAATATGTTAGGATGTCGTAGAGACGCCATGATCCTTCCTTCACTATTAGCGTTCTGATAATGATGCCACGCTATCTCTTCTTTAGTCCGGCTACTAGAGGCCCCCTCTGACACTGTGTATGTCTTAATAACAACTTCTTTTGTGTCTCCGTCCTGTGTGTAGTGAATAGGTTACACTGTACTAGGGACACACTTATACAGTACTAAGGGACACAGTTACACAGTACTAGGGATCACAGTTACATACTCTGGAGGACACTGTTACACACCTTTAACTTAACAGAAGCAGCATATATAACACCAAAGCCTCCTTCATCAAGATATTGCTTCTGAGTGACATGTGTAGGACATACTCTCATGTTCAATGATAAATCTGCAAATATCTATAAATACACTGGATAATTAATAATGTATGAAATAATTAGAAGTACGAACCATATCAGGAGCTATTTGATCAATAGTAATGGCACCATGAACTGGACAAGTTAATGTTGTCTTCTCCATTACTGACACAGCAGATAACTTGACAGAGAACAAATACAACACTCTCTCATCTACACCATACAATCTACCAGCTGTCCAGCTAGGGACCAATGAAACAGTATCCTTCCTCTTGTTTGGTACATCCAAGGCATCAGCAGCAGCAACAGCTTTGACCCTCATATTAACTTTACTCCTATACATTGTCATTGATCCTAATATTGACCTCCTTCTCTTCTCCTTCAGTTTAGCTTCCTTCAGAGCTTTTGGTTCATCAACTAACCTCTTCTGGGCAGCATACAGGTCAGGAGTCAAATGTTCATAAACAGGTTTCATACAGTGCAAACACGGATCAGCTGCTACAACATTAATATCAATATTCCTTTTCCAGGCAAACTCTTCATACCAGTTCTCAAATACACCATTGATCTGCTCAACAGCTTGGTGCAGTAACCAAGTAGCCATTTGTAGACCGTTATTATCATCAGTGAATGCATTATCAGGTAGAATATCAACTTGTACCATTAAACTGTCGCCTTCATATACATTACGAAAATCTGATGATGATTGGACCAACTCTTTTGGGTGGATCACATGCACCACATGTATCCCTGGTAACGGCAATTTCATGGGGACAACACGAAATATTTGAATATGTCGCCACACCAGTGTGATACCATTACGCCACACCCTCCAGTGAGGACGATTTATCAATTGTTGATCATCTACAAGGCTATCAACTTTCAGTGACAATGATACTTGTTCTATCACATCAATCGCAATGAGACGAGCTAACAATCTCGGGAACATTCCATTGGGTATAAATGGTAGTATGAAGAAACGCACCAAACAATTAGAATGAGACCCCATCGGTATGGCTGGTACAGAGGTGAGATTGGCAGCTGGTTGAGGAAAAGTTGTCTTCAGTGAACGAGGGAATATCACACACGATTCATCCTCGACCACCGGGAGTAAGGAAGGAATAAGATAACAATTATTAGCCAATTCAAACAAAACTTCAAATTTCTGCATCAAATTGATACACGTGTCAACATGTTCCCGTGGCCCTAGGATACGACTAAGCTCATTACGACCAATAAACCCTATTGATAAAGTCAAGTGAATATATTAGAGTCAAGGGAATATATTAGAGTCAACCAACACATACCATTCTTATGATACGACTGCACCTCAGGGACAGCGATCACTTTAGCTAACATAGAGCAGAGCCATTGTGGGTCTACAAAGTAGAGGTCACTCAGTTGACCTTCATCATAATGTAGCAATATCCCTGATGAAGATCACATGATTATAATGTGGGTGGGGCTAACGTAGTACCTTTCTCATGCAGAAATTGAGTAGCTTGCTTGAGCTCAGTAGTATTCATTTTATACAATTTGTTGATACGCTTACTAAATGAAAACGTATAATTATAAGGTAACCATGGGAACAATCACTCACGTATACTCCAGATGTGTCAAAATAGGAATTTGTTTCTTCTCCCTCAACTCAACAGCAATTGCACGAACATTCTCCTCTAGTGAGACATAACAAGCCGGTACTAGCTCATCTAACAGAGGGGTAGAGTTCCTCTTGCCTGAAATATTTAGAGTCATTAGTGTATGCTAATATTGTGAGGAGCTCACTAGTACTGCCAGCCACTTGATACTCAAGAGCAAAATCATAAACTGCATCTCTTAATCTATTGATATGCTCTTTGTTGTACGTGTCAACAAAGAACAACTTCTCCAAAATTTTAGGATAAGTCCTACGTTGCCTCCTTTCACAGTCAATGTATAGCTCATTGAATTTCTTAGTAAAGGTTTCCTCAAGTGCTGCACGATGTGGAGACTGAACATCCCACAGGTCTGCATGAGTACCGACCACTATTACTGGTGCTCCCATAGCTCTACTCTAATAAATGATCACCACATCACATGATCATATACACAATGTCAGTCACCTCAATATTCTCTAGCCATGGCCTCAAGTTCTCTAGTCCAACAGTTCCATCTAATACATTCCATGCAACAATGTAGAGAGCATGTGAGGAGAGGAAACACTGATGAGTAGCATAGTATTCTTCCTGTAGTTAATATCCTATAGTCACTACTAGTAAAACATGTCACTAAACTACTGCTCACTTGACCACCAAAGTCCCAAGTCATGAAGGTGATCTTCTTACCAGCTTGTAAAATATTGGTCTGTTTAGCATATTCCCAGTCGCCAAGGTCTACGCCCACTGTTGATAGCGGCTTACGATTAACATTCAACCTGATGTCTTGATAATAATTGACTTTCCCTCTCTTGGTAAGAGCCAATAATAATGACGTCTTTCCTTTGTTACTCTCTCCAACGAACATCAACTTCATACGACGATACGGTTGAGACCTATGACTATAATAGCCACACCTACAAATTGTCATAGTAACTCACTTCTGGTGTAAATTCTTAAGATAATTTTTCAGCTCAGTAGCAGAGTGACTGTCCAGTATGGCACTAGGTACATTGGAGAGGTGGAGATTGTCAACGTTGATAACCCACAATTGACTCAACTGACTAATGCTAAATGGCATTACAGTGATCGGGGGATTATCTGATAAATTAATCGAGCTCAGCTCTGTCAGCAATTCTAGACGATCAGGAACTTTAACTAACTGGTTACTGCTAACATCTAGCACCGATAATGCTGGGAACAATGGATGAATAGTGTTATTGTGAACAGCAGCAACTTGCAGTGATGACAATCTATTATCCTTCAAGTTTAGACTACCCAGATTAGCCAGGTAGTCATGGTTACAGTGATCACAATGGCCTGCAGTAACCTCTGCTCCAGTTATCAGGTGTAAAATGTCACCACACAGCTGTGACGAACTCCTCTTCATTGAAGCATCCTTCAAACCACATGATTGCATATTGAGTGTTGTAATAGCAGTTGGAAGATCTTTAACCAAATCCATGGAAGCAATACGATTACCATTAAGGAATAATTTCTCAAGCTTTGGAGCAAGGCACACTAAATCTTTAGGGACACAAGTGAACCGGTTGCAGGACAAGTCCAGATGCTTCAAGTGACATAAGATAGCAGAGTCATCATCATCATCATCATCGTGTTGTGTAGTAGAGCCACTGTTATCATCACTGTCAATGTTAGTACTGGAGGTTAACCTCTTATGATCTTCATCAATGGTCTCCCGATATTGTACCTGATAAAATAACTCATCTAGTCTGGGCTTTAATGCCTTCTGATCAACATCACTAAGCTCATGTAGTCGCGACAACTTATTCCTACCAAGGTTTAGCATATACAAGCTTGAGCTGATCCAAACAGCAGTTGGCAGTTCCTTAATGCTGTTATAACAAGCATCGACTATTGTTAAGCTAGGAAGAAGGAATAGCCATGACGGTAGAGTGGTCAGTGAGTTATGGCGGATGGTCAGGCTTTTCAGAGCATTACAAGGATAACATTTGTGACCTGATGGGCCAGTGGGCAGCTGCTGTAGTTGATTGCTGGACAAATCTAACTCCTTCAAACACGGCAAACTGAACAACTCCTCCGGAACACTTTCTATCTCATTCTCAGATAACAGCAACGCTGAAAAACATTCAAAATTCAACACACTGATTGGCTCATCTATGTGCTGTGTGTAGTGATCCAGTACACTAGGACCAATCTGCTTTATCATTGCTTCAGTAGAATAGTCAGCAAAATTACTGAATACATCTTGCACCATATCAACAGCATCTGAGGCCAGTTTAACCCACACTGGCTCTACTCTGGGGAGCAAATAATGCCTCCATTCCAGCATTGCAGCATTCTCTGTGATACATTGCACACCATCTCTTATCATATTGACAATTCTGTTATAGAACAGTAGCAGTGCTAATGAGTCTCTGTTGTTAGCAACACATAAAGACTTCACCGTTCCTCCATGGACACCATATTTAATCAACACCTTGACGACACTAAAGTGTTTAGAAATCACTGCAGTTGGCAACAATGCATCGTTACTATAAAGCTCGGTAGGATCAAGGTAGTGAATAATTGTCTCTATTAGAATATCAAGACACTCCGCATGACCTCTAGTGATTGCCTCATCTATTGGACTGCTAATATTCTCTGCTCTTATCCAGAAATCTCTCTGAGTAGGACTAGAGCCAAGCTGAGGGTATGTTTTAAGAATATAATCCAACAATTGATGATGGTTATGCTTTACTAATACATGTAAGATATTCTCTCCTTCAGTGTCAACAGAATATAACTTCATATTCTTCAAATGTTGCTTGTACGTCACTGGTACTAGAGGAACACTGGGTATTGTATCTTCCAAATTTTCCATTAACAATTTCACTTCACTAGAGCTAAGACTAGTCGGTATGCTACGTTTCTCTTGGTGAGGGAGATCAATGGTATCTGTTTCTAAATCATTACTACCATCATTAGCTCTGCTATCCTCTTCTTCCTCAACAGCACCAAAATTAGGTGAAAATGGAGGGCTAGTCACACCAGTATATTTTAATGGAGTGGATGGTGGGGTAGGAGGTACTGGCTTCATCTCCCTCAGTGCCAGATTAAACAACCACTTGACATAGTCAATATCATTATTAACACAACCTAGATGTAATGGTATACGACCATGTATGTCTATGGTAGACAATAGCTCAGGGAAACGTTTAGTAATGCTAAATCTCATGTCAGATCTATTCTTTACAGCAATATGTAACATACTGGAGCCTTCAGAGTCATTTGAGTAATGAGTCATGTGCAAGGTATCCACCATATGTTCAATCAATTCCTGATTACCAGCCTTACATGCCCTACAATAGTACAGTTACCATGGTTACTACATTATCAACATTTGATCACCTAATAATCAATGGCTCATCAAATAACTCGTCAGCATTTAAATCAAACACTTTAGTAATTTTCCCTAATCTTTCCAACTCCTCTGCTGTACTCTTTGGCTTGCTACAAATTGTTATCATTTCTATATGAATAAATTATTGTACAAACAAACACTCATCACATCTAGTAACCTCTTCTAAGCTTTACTAAACAATCACCGTGTGCTTGTATCTCATCTGTATAAGAGTTCAATAGAACTGAAACCTAACATGTCAGGCAAATCTTACCATGACATTTCTTAATATAGACAACAGTTTCAGTATGACCACCCTTCTCAGCTAGTTTTAAGGCATTAACAGCTTCACCATCCACCTTGGCAGTTGCATTCAAGTCAGCCCCATTCTCCAGTAACAAGGCTACACACTCCTTGTGTCCCTTACTGCACGCGATAAGTAATGGAGTCTATGAAGGAACACGAGTGTTTGCAAAATAGAAAAACAAACCATAAACAAGTAACTTACTCGACCTGACCCATTCCTATACTCCAATTGCTCGCTACCTACCCGGTAAACATTGCACGAATTAGCGGGTGTGTCTCACTTAACAAATAAATAATGCGCGTACCATTTGGCAAGCCTATCACCCACCCGAGTCTATCTTTATCCCCGCTGCCTGCAGCCGCACACATAAAACTACCAACATTAAACCTGGTATTTTGTAGTTGGCCATGGCACGGCAACTCCATTTATACGATATCACGTGATTCAAATTACTTAGGTAAAATATCTTTTATACAATTGCCAACCAAACATTATGCACACAAGCACTGCTACTGAATTATGTAGTCTTTTTCGATAGACATCATTTCTCCTCACTAGTACAATAGAAGTGTCGGCAGTTAATTCAGCAGTAGGAATGTTAGCCATGCTAAGACCATGATGATCTAACTGATACTTGCTACAGGGATCATATTGCCATGACACTCCATACATCACGGCACAGCTTATGCTTGCTAGTCCTAAAGGAACAGTGATCATGTGCCAATGAAGTGGAAATGTTTTAAAACGTATAAAGTTAGTTAAGATGGCAACGGCACCCATTAGCACACATCCTTTGTGAAAGAAGTTTCCTATTCGTATCCATGATGCAATTTCAGTACCAAACTTATCTGGTTCAATAACAATAACCTATAATTGCTTACAATAATATTTCCATACTACATCACTCTTACCTGGTAACAATGCTCTAAGGCATAATCTAATTGATATTCTAAAGCACTTTCTGCTCCAGATTCATTTTGCTGTTCTATTGCTTTACGAATAATGTAGAAATCCCTGTTAATCTGTACTAGCCTACAATGTTATGCATTATGAGTATTAAGCACGTGTGTGTACCTAATTTATTAATTTCTGACACGTGAATAAATGAATGAATGAAGTGTCACTGAGAAGGATATTTAGTGGACACTCACAATAACCAAAATGTTATATGTGTATAAAATTTACTTATTAACATTTCTCACTTTCTGTTGTTTTCAAAAGATTCGTCTTTTCCATCATCTTGCGACATCCCGCGTCGCGTCGAACATCACGTGCGCCCTATTAGTAAATTAGCGTATACTTATATGGTAGAGACGTTTCGTTCATTGTAAGCGATCATTTCAGTATAGTAATAGATTACAGGATAAATATATAACACGTATGGCGTATTTCTTTGGTGGAGCACTATCTACTCCAGTCGGGCAACAAATTGGTAGGTTATGTGGTGGGCATTAATTGAAATAAAACTGTTGATACAGCTCGAGCTACTGATAACGCGGCGTCAGCCGGTGATCTTCAGTTACACTTAGACATTTGTGATACTATCAATGAGACGGATAGTGGGTAAGTAGAGAACATTTTAACTCATAGTGAGTATTAACGTCCATTGTTCAGTCCTAAAGATGCAACAGCAGCTTTAAGGAAAAGAATTACATCAAATTTAAAAAACTTTCATGTTATTAATCTCTCATTAACAGTAAGTGTTGCAAATCATGTGACCTTTAAAGTCCAAGGCAAATTGTAGGTACTGGAAACTGCTTCTAAAAACTGTGGAATTCGATTTCATGTTCGTGTAGCTCAGAAAGACTTTCTTCAAGACTTGTTGAAAGTTATTAGTGCAAAGGTGAGGATGTGAAATATTCATGTATATTTTATCATAACCATGACAACAGAACAACCCTCCTACCATAGTAAAGGAAAGAGTTCTCAGCTTAATCCAACAATGGGCGGATGCATTTCGAGCAAATCCTCAATTGTCAGCAGTTGTGGAGTTGTATAATCAATTGAAACAAGATGGAGTAGAGTTTCCAGCTCAAGATCTTGATAACATGGCACCTATCAATACACCAGACAGAGTAAGCAATATCTTGTGACTGTCCTTTGAGTATCGTGTGATGTACACAATCCCTCTGTGATGATTTAGTTTCTTTACCAGAATACACCCTCTTGATGTATGATGTAATTTTGAAATAAGCTTATTTTTATCATGTGATCCATGTTATCTTGTGGTTTATCATGTGATTCTTGTCATGTGATGTTTCTTATGGTTATCATGTGATTCTTGTTATAGCCTAAATCAGATACCCCAACTACTGCAAGGTCCAATCCTGTAAGTATTTTAACATATCAAGAGATTATCTTGATCATAATCTTGATCATAATCACTATCATTTCAGTCAGAGCTACAGCTCACACAAGCTTCATCACAATTACCTGCTGCTCAAGGAACGCCTCCAGGACACCACGTTAGCTCAGGAAGATCATCATTGTCTGGTACACAGCAAGCAAAGTTATTATCAGAAATTGATGTGGTGCAACGTAACATTGATGTAATGAATGAGATCTTGATTGAGAATCAACCGGGTAAGGAAGAAGAGGGAATGGTCACTTTGATGGAGGTGAGTCAATAGATTAATAGTTAAAGTTTGTATTTGTTGTTATAGGAATTGAACTCAACCACTCGTAAGATGCAAGAACGAGTTACTGAACTAATCGGTAGAGTACAAGACAGTGATATGATGGGTATGTGTGAAGATGAATGATTAAACTATTATTATCATTTCACTGTAGTTGGCTTATTGGTGTTGAATGATTCACTAAATGCATTGTTCATAAGATATGATCGTCACATGAAGAACAGACAGGCCGTGTTACAAGGAGGAGGTAGTGAACTACCTGGAGAAAGTGAACAAACTACTGAATTAGTGACCATGCCGACAACATCAGTAAATGCTGTGGTAATACTATTGTGTGTATAATCTGCACAGGATTAACTGCTGCTGTTATAGGAATATCCTTCAATTGATGATGAACCACCACCATATCAGTTACCATCTCAACCTCCACCATCATCACAACCATTACTAGAGCCTCTGATTGATCTCTCCACTGATCCTACTGCTGCTAGTACAACTGCTCCAGCTACTACTGGCAATGACCTGGCTACTCAACTTGCTGCCCTAGGATTAGACCAGCCACCTTCTGTAACAGCTAATACTGTTATTCCGACTACTACTACTGCTACTACTACTGCTCCCGACACCTTTGATGAGTTTGATATATTTGCACAGAGCAGGCAAGCATATAGTGATACAAGGTGTGTGTTGTACAAACCTGTTAAACCTGTTATGGATTGACTATTATTATAGTGGCTCTACATATGATGATAATAGAGTTACAATGGATGTAAATTTAGCTGATGCTGTTCAGGGTAAACCACTGCAAACAACTACAGACCAAACGTTAGTATAATGTCAACTGAAGCCTTAGTAATGTATTATTAAATTAACTGCCAGGATTTCTAATGATAATACTGTTAGTATGTTTGCTTGTACTTTGACTGCAGGCTGGCCAGCCTTGATGAGTGGCTGAATGTCACAGATCTGGTGAGTTTTCATTAATGGTCTACATATGATAATTGTTTTGTTCTCTAGAATTTGCCCCCTAGTGACAGTAATCCAGCTCCTGTTACTAAGGATGAATCAGCAACTAGTGCAGGTTGTTATTTAATATTGTGGTTACCATGGTGACAATTATGTTAATACAGAATTTGATCAGTTTTTGGCCCAACGAGTTACTGTAGGGACAAGCTTGCCTCCAGCACGTACAAAACCACAGATGCAGAAAGCTGAAGAACAAAATGATGAACTATTTGCACTGTAAACATAATAATTATACAAAATTTTATTTGCTGTAATACAAACACATTTCACCGTAATTGAGGAATTCTAATTAAACCCCACTCCGATCTGTTGTTTTGATGGCTTTGAAAGTTACGTGGAGCGTTACTGTTTCTATGATAGGAAGTTAAGAAAATAATCCGGATTGATATTTGGTGTGACGATATGTCGTCTGGCCCGTTTTTAGCGACAAACCCAGCGGCCGCCATTCATGTTGTTAGACGTGACCACCCATCCTCTCGCTATTCTGGAGCGCCTCATAGTTACCCACCAGCCAAGAGAGTAAGCCTGGCGGATGTGTTAAGAACAATGAAACTTAGTGGATGGTATTGGGAGGAACTGCCAGGGGAGAACGCTATTGAACTATTAAAAGATAAAAGTAATGGAACGTTTCTACTTAGGGACAGTTATGATGATTGTCATTTGTTCACATTATCGGTGAAATCGGTTGAAGCTGTGAAGTGTGTGGAAGCAGTTGTAAATGTCAGAGTTATATTTAGTCGTGGATACTTTAAACTTGACTCTGCTTTTCAAGATACTCCATTGTTCCCAAGTGTGGTTGATTTAGTTGATCACTATCTTGGAGATGAACAAAGAACATTTCAAGTTGCAGTACCGAACATGGGCAACTTTGCTGTTGCCCTACGACGACCACTCTATAAGAATGTACTGTCATTACAGCACATTTGTCGACGAACTATTGTTAAGCATTTACACTCAGTGGACAATATTGAAGCTTTGCCACTACCGCCTCACTTAATACATTATCTAATGGATTACAGAGTAAAATAAATTATTGTTTCTACAATCTTCCCCACCACCCCATGAACAATTTAATTGTTGATTTGTATAAATATAATGGCTCTAAGTCATGCTATAATTACAAACCACAAATAAAACATTTACAACAAACAGGTCATGTATGATTGTTGGAGAGCAGTGTCTTAGATGGTCGGTCTTCATAGTAAGGGCTTTTCAAAACATAATTCTCTTTCAGTCTTTGTGGAAGTGGCAACAGTTCCAACTTGTCTCTTGTATACATTTCGTGTAGTTTTGCTCTACAGTGGTATTGTAATGAGTGGAGAGTTCTGAAACGGTTAATTGGCTTCTTTAAAAATAATTGTGTTTCTTGGCCACTCCAGTTACTCATAACGGTGCAGACTGGTTCCTTATCAACTACTGAACGATGTATGCTGTGGTGCACGAGATCTGATAACTGTCTAAACAACGGTAGGCCAGTGTCGTCCAGACATAACGAAAACAGACCTTTAGCGTAGTCCACGTTGCACGAACCAAAACAGCCATTGACTTTAAACGTAATGGTATATAGTTCAGTTAATTTATCAGGGTCGTTACAATCTCTGACTAGAAACGATCCATTCGGTTCATTGCGTAACAAACGCTCGGCTTGTTCAATAGTAATATTTACATAATACCATCCATAATGGGCTAGATTTGTCAGTGTGTCCTTCAGTCCACTAGTTTCTTCAAGTGACGGGGCTGCCATGAAGGTGTACAACCTCCTCCTCCACGAGATCAACGAGCAGCACCCTTGGCTGACCGATCTGCAGACTGTGAAGCCTTACAACTGAGCTGAATCAGCTGTTGCCTCATCAGCTGCTGAATCAACATGATTATTTATAAAGCGATAAATTACGACATTATCCGAAGATCTGGCATGAAATTACACGCTTTTATGCATAGTCAGCAATCAGCGGTTAATTTAGTTAACAATAAAGATGCTGATAAGGCTGAGTGGAGGTGTGTTCTATCAACATCATGATGCCATTCCACACTGCCCCATCGATCAATCTACAGAAACATTCTGACATTGTATGATGCAGCAGTGAAATAACCTGAAATTCTGTTTCTAATCTAGTTAACCAAGTAGCTTGTGATACTGACAGTCTCGCCATGAACAAAGCCATAGCTAATATCAGTGACCCAGTCAAATCGACCATGTGTTGTAGCCCTAACAAGAACACATGGTGTAACTGGTAACATTGTAGCACACATACCAACATTTGTCCACCTATTCACTAATGATAGTACAACATGACTATCCAATTTGCTGACATTACCGACCAACCCATTTGATGGCTGGACATTTGCTGAAAACCTAAAATTTTAACATTAGCACATCCAGATGTTATTATGCCACATTAGCACATCCAGATGTTATTATGCCACATACAACCTATTCTAATAATGAATATGCTACCATAAAGAAAGTGTGATAATCACATCACAAAGGAATATACTTAGACATCAAGCTGTTAGCTAATGGCTATTAGTACACATAATATTCTGCAGTCAGGTTTTCCTTCAAGAATTGCTCAATTTATACAAGTTTCCCAGCTGTGTAATAAGTAATCTTTACCCTCTCCAGACCTCTCAACTCACCATGAAGGTTTTGGTCTCTTCTCCCTGTCCAGCAAGTCCTAACTCCTCACTGTGAACCTACAGCTCTGTCGTGGTGACTCATAGTCCCACAGTCTGAAATTAGGCCTCAATCTTCATCAAATACTTGCTTAAATAATCATTATAGGGTCTAATAAATGGCCTTATTGTAATCTAACTAGTCACGTGACAATAAATTTTAAAATGACTATGGACTACAGTACTGGGATGACTCGATGATGAAGTTAGGGCAGAAATTCAAATAATTGAGAAACGAGGATATAGTTACACAGGGTTTCAAGATTTGACTGCAGGCTTCCCACGTTTACGTTGTCTTCCGAGTTGAGAGGTTTGCCTCTTCCTCTACTAATCCATGTTATTATATAGACAACTGTGTATTACCGTATAGTGCAATGTTTTGACAGGGAAAATATATTGACAGATTTGGTGCTATCCATCAAAATTTTCCTTCAATAGTTTCCAGTAGCTACAGCTAATACTGGTGGCCTAGGATGATGTCTGTCAATATTTTGTTCTGTCAAAAAATTGTGCTATGTGGTAATTTTTGCTGGAGCTACAGAGTGGTCCCTTTATTGTCAAGTTTACTATCATAACAAATATTTGTTGTAGCCATAATCCCCTTATTGTTAGCTACACTGTCTCCATTGAAATTAATAAAACTGCATGATCATCTGATAGGTCAACCTCATAGATCGTATAGACTCCATAACAGTCTATACAATGATTACAATCTATGGTCTAAGTACCTCTCATTAAACCATTCAATAACAGGTTTCCAGTGTGTCTCCTGTAATCTCACTAGTTCATCAGGCTCATTAGCATAGTAACTGTATACAACATGTTAACAACTATTGTTTGACATGTTACTATGGTTACCAGAGGGTGTCATTGAGTAGATGCTGTTGTAATGAATTTACACTCAATTGCCTATCATATACATCATCAATTACTGTGTTACACAAGCTAGTCTAATTGATAGTATCCACTGAAAGGTTAACCTCTAATCTCACATTCTTACCAAATGCATATCAGAAGGAATAATAACATCCTTCTGAGCAGCCCACTCCTGGGCTATGCCCACAGCCAGTTGCTCACGTGGTACTATAAATAATTTTCGCAATGGAGTACGGAGGGAGTGAAAGTCCAGGTACACTCCAAAGCCAGTTCCTATCTCACGTGATTTATTATAGACATTACGTTGGCGCCTTACCTTGCTGATATACGCTCGCATTTTTATAAAATCGTTTTCTTCCTGCAATGAAAATTAACTATTTTGTTATTGCAAATATCACTGACCCCATAGTGCACCACTGCCAAATCTCCGACTGACCAATCGCATCACTTGCACGAAATTTTCAACTGCAATCTCGTGAGCCAATTGCGTATCAAATTTTTATTTTTGATTAGAAAATGCAAGACAAGGTTTAAAAAGGTAAAAGCTACAAAACAATTAGCAAATAGATTATACAAATAACACAAAACAAAAGAGTTTATGGTTGCCAGCGAGAAGCTTTTTCATATGGTTCATAAATTTCAAATACCTAAAAATATTGTCATGGTAACAAGCACAACAAATTAGAGTATAACACACGTCATCTTTGGATGGTTCGGTACGTTCAACACAGTCATTATCATGCCAAAAGCTTTTACACTCTACACAATAAGCTGTCTAAATAAAGCACAACAAATTAACACAGTTATAATGCTGTTGAAATTACTCACACCACATTCAGTGTTGGGACATGTCACTCTCCTTCTTTGGGATGTTTTCTTTTTGGTAGCAGCTTCTTTTTTAGCTTTGCTTTTCCTACTCCACCACAAGCCGCCTTGTTCCTCAGTACCCTTGGCAACAGCCGTACCATTGCTACTGCTACTGCTAGAGCCAACTTCAATCTCAGTATAACAGGTGCAGAAGATGTTATTCCCTACTGGTTGATAACACTCTGCTGCCTTCTTCTGGAATAGTTGATACTGCAACAGTTACCATAGTGATATATACAGCAACTCAGCAACATACAAATTTATCATTAACAAGGTAGAAATGATGAGGGTCCCTCACAGGTGACTCGGCACAACTAGGAGCTGTTAAGATTTAATAAATACATCTGTTGCTATGGAAATCATCATTACCTGGGCAACATATAGAATACCCTATGTTGTCAAATATCTGAAACTTCTCATTGTTCATCTGCATTTGACAGTAACCGCTAAAACACTGTAGGCATATGGTGTGTAGGTAGTCGCAACAAAATACAAACATCGTTGATCTAATCAGAGAAATAATTTATAATATCCTCTCAGATATCTGCTGTCTGTACACTTAAAAGAGGCACAAAAATTAAAATGCACAGGGAACATGATAGACGGCAATAAAGGGTCAACTCAAGAGTTGAAGTTGTAGCACATTTTAATAGGATATGCATACCTTGCATTACTGCACTTGATACAGGGAATTTTGTTATCATTTTTCTGTACATGCTTCAGTACAGCCGCACTGCTGTTACAACCTTTGCACTCATACCTCACCTGAGCGGTCACGACCTGTCCCACAGCATCATATTAACATATCACGCTGCTGCAGTGTGCTCTAACCTGCTTATCTGATGGACAATTCTCCTGTGTACAAATTCCATCGATTTTGTATTCCACCTCAAACATCTTAGCAGGCTGCTGTTGTCGTATAAATTTATTTTTCTATAAAACATAATAACAAAAAGATGAAGATATAATGTTAGTCATCTTGGAAAGACAAAGCATTAGTGCTTGTGAATTTAATTAATACGTGTTCACTTGGACTAGGGGTGAGTGATATTGATAAATACCATATCACAATATAATGTGATATGACAATCATATCACATTTTAAATATTGTGATATGGTATTTATCAATACCACTCACCCCTAGTCCTAGTGAACACCAAAAAAAAGTATTAATAATTAATACAGAATTATTAACATATTACACGCAGGTATTTAAATGTACTGCTTTAGCATTGATGTATTGTTCATTGATGTATTGTTAACAGCTAATGAATCAAACTCTAAATACTTACTAGACATTAAACAAAACTGTTGCAATTCATGAAGACTATGTACTCTTGGTACAAGACTGTATTGCTAAACAATCATTGCCCACTCCTAGTGTTCTTTTTAGAATTTGGTATAGCATAAGATTTTGGTGATTATTGATATTGCAATTAATGCACATCAACCAGGCAGCCAATATACCTGCATATATACTTGGTTGTGTCCGGCTTTGTAACTGAATAGATCAGAACTAGTTATATCTATAAATGGCTGGCTAGCAATGCATGGAGAAGATATAATAATTGAAAGCAGTGTACTAGTTGATTAGCCTAATAACTGCCTACTGCATGATTATGCAACTGGTAAGTTGTCCAGAAGCATAACTGGAAAGCTTCAGTTAAATGGTCATGGAAAAGTCATTAATTCCAAAATATAAATTATTGCAAGCAGCATGGTAACACAACCAGGCAAGTTACTGAATAGTATGTTATAACAGCAATAGACTGTACTATGGCCATGGAAAAATTACTTGAAAAAACAGGACATGACCTAGTAAGTTTCCAGGTAGGCCAGCTGGTTACTGCATCATGTGACCTAATGTACCTCACCGCCATGGCATACACATGCAATTGGTAATGATAGCCAAGCAATCAGGCAACCAGTTAAGCAGTCTGCCCAACTGCATAATAGGTCAGGTGATATTTACAGGCTATCCATCAGTTACTAGCACTACAATAAATTACCTCATTGCACATGCTGCATATTAATACTTGTCTTCCTTCAGCCATTCCTTCACACTCTTTGCAGTACACATAAATCTGTCCATCTAATAAATTCAACTCTCTACAATCAGTTAAGTTAACAACAATCCATACCATCAACTGAATGATCCACTGTGTGTCTCTTCGCTTCTTCAATTCCTACTTGTATTAAGTGGAGATCGGTAGCTGAGCGATTACCGATCGCGTCCTATAAAGTAATCAACTAAACGATGATATTGTGTAATTGTTGCTTCACTTGTATAGGCATATCCGGTTTTATCACATTGCCACACCAAAGTGCTGACAAACGCTGTGGACTAACATTGATTATCTTGGCCGCCTCAGCGATAACATCTCTTGTTTTCATCCCTTCCCTTAATTGTACATTAAATTTCTTTCCTTCATACGTACAGCACACCATTAGCAAAGTTGTCCTAGCCGCCATTTTACACTCTAGTGGCCGGCAATAAGGGGTTTTCCAGGTATCTAATTCACGTGATGAGTGTTGTAGTCTCGGGGGAAATTGTGAGGGGAATTACATGGACGGTGTTAAACGGTATAACAAGAGTTAATGTTGTGCACACACCTATCATATTATGCATCTAATAGACTAGGTTTGTACTAGTCGACCTTTGAGTGTATTATTATGCCTATTTACGCATGCGCAACCTGACTTTTGTAAGCGCCATACTATGTAAGAAACATCCCAGTGTTGAACAATCAGCTGCCATTGATCATCCTTCTCGTGATCTTTCTATGCCTCTGGCACAACAGCAGTACTAGTGTTTCATGGTGGCATGTCACATATCGAAGCAGAAGCACTGCTCGGAGATGATCAGGGAGTGTAAAGGAATGTAGATATGTGCTGACAGCTAAGGGACATGGCAAGGTGAAAGCACATTTACATCCACAAAAACAGCCTCTGATGATAGGTGACCATACAACCATAGATAGTATATACTCCATACTATCTATGGTATAACTATTTCCTTAATAATTAATCTCAACCATCTATAAAATAATTTTATATACAGTTAGTATTAGTTACATCATAAGGTATAATAATCTATGGTTACATTTAACATATGGCCTCATACATACCAGTAGGTAGCAGACTATGATGGCCTAGTATCCCCCAAAGCCTGATATTATTATATACTGGCCTAATTGATTTGGTTTATTTCCAGCATTCAGCGAAGCTGTTACAAGTAACCATATAATAATTATGGTAACTATGGTAACACAAGCATTTACACTATAATGTCATATCAATATGCATCTACGTGCCGGCAAGTGTAGCAATCTATACATAAAAATTACTATTGGCCATTTTGCCAATGAAAATCTTATACATGGCTATTAAATACATTAAAACAGTCCATAAATATCTCCATTGTCAGTATTAATGTCAATATCCATAAAACATGGTCTAGTTGGTAAGCCAGGCATTGTACTGATTTGTCCTATTAAAGGATAAAGGAAACCAGCTCCTACGGATGCTCTCACGTCTCTCACTGGAACAACAAATCCTGTTGGGGCTCCTTTTAGACTAGGATCATGGGAAAGTGACAAGTGAGTCTTCGCCATGCATATTGGTAAACCTCCAAAACCTTGGGATTCATATAGAGACACTTTATTTCTTGCATCTGGTAATAATTCAATGTCCTTTGCTCCGTAGATCTTTTGAGCTATCAGACGTATCTTGTCTTCAATCGACATGTCCAGTGGATAAAGAAATTTAAAGGATGATGGTTGAGAGCATGCCTTCATCACAGCTTCTGCTAGATCTGTTGCTCCCTCACCTGATACGTCATTATGTAATCCCTGTAACTATGGTAACAGGATATACCATACCTCCCTTCTCCCAGTGTTCACAGGTCATGGCATCGGTTGCTCCAGCCTCTAATGATAATTTCTGTACTAACTCCAGTTCTGCTCTAGTGTCGGTGGAGAACTTGTTCACTGCTACTACTACCGGTACTCCGTAATGTGATACGTTGTGTAAGTGACGTCTCATGTTAGCAAAGCCGGCTTCCACTAACCCCAGATTCTCTTCTCTGTATGCTGAATGTAATGGTTTACCAGGGGTCACAGTTGGTCCTCCTCCATGCATCTTAAGAGCTCTCACTGTAGCAACCATTACTACACAATTCGGCATCAGACCTGTCAGTATTATCACACCGTCTACAATATGGCCTAGGATGTGGCCTGTAAACTCACCACTGTATCGACATTTGATGTCAAAAAACTTTTCCATTCCAATGTCTGCACCAAATCCGGCTTCTGTTATTACATAGCCACTGGGGCCAACAAGCTTCAGTGCTATCATGTCGGCTAAAATGGAAGAGTTGCCGTGAGCAATATTAGCAAATGGACCTGCATGTACAAATACTGGAGTCCCTTCAAGTGTCTGCATTAGATTTGGTCTGATGGCATCCTTCATTAGCACTGCTAATGCTCCTCCCATACCTAACATTGCACATTAATTAGAATAAAAATACATTCTCTTTGTTTACCCAAATCATCAGCTGTCACTGGTTCCTTCTGCTTGTTGCTAGCCACTACGATGTTACCGAGTCGCTCCCTCATGTCTGACAAGCTAGTTGTCAAGGCTAATATTGCCATTATCTCGCTAGCAACCGTTATGTCAAACTGACTCTACGGTAGAAGGGTTAATGTGGTGAGTCACGTCACTCAGCTCACCTCTCTGCTACAACTCTGCTCACCATCTGATTGTCCGATAACTATTTTACGTAAAAACCGATCATTGGTATCTATGACTCGTTGCCAGGTGATAGTAGCGGGATCAATGTCAAGACGAGAAAATCTTTTGATCTCATCATTTGTGAGTGATGAAGGATCTGTTTTAGAAATGTTCAATTTCTTTAGTCTCTTCAACTGAGAGTTGGAGAACTGTCCTCTTTGTAGCACCAAATTCTTGAACAAACTCTATACATGGAACACAATGATTATTACTGTATGCTTCAGTAGTAATGAAAAGTTGAACATCCTGAGTAGCCTATTATAATATGTTGTGTATACAGCAGCAGGCATTTATTACATACATTAGATAAGTGTTAACACTTTAGCTTGTTCCCATTGCATAACAATGCAGTATACAATAATAAGATCAACATAGAGAAGCTGTGGTGTGAAGATGATGATGTGATGGGGATCATTAATTATATTTCATGTATGAATGGCACACATGTACTGTAGAATTGCTCCATACATTACAAGAATATCATGAATCTTGTTAGATGTTGACTGTTCTATTAGAGTACATGTATCGAGGCATAGGAAGATGAAAGTTGTAGGGGGAGGGCCACAATTATAGTCCAAAGCTTAAATGATAATAATTGTACTCTAAACTAGGGGCCCTATTCTTACGCCCCTGTATCTTTGATTAATGGATTAGCAAGTGAGAGAAGAAAAAGCGAAATGAAAGCAGACTAACAAAACTGTTGTACAAGAAACTAGATTTTAAAAAGAAATTAAAAAAGGGAAATAAAAGTAAGGAAACAAGTAGTTAATCACTCACCACCCAGCATATTGCATGTGTTTACTTAAGTATACAATTGCAGCTGGGTAGGCATTCATACATGCACAAATGAAACACATTCTCTAGCACTTCTACAAGATTTAATCCCTACTTTGGCAGCCAGCATTCAAAGCAAAACATCATGCAGCCAAAGTAGGGATTAAATCTTGTAGAAGTGCTAGAGAATGTGTTCATTTGTGCATATATGAACGCTTACCCAGCTGCAATTGTATATTTGAGTAAACACATGCAATATGCTGGGTGGTGAGTGATTAACTACTTGTTTCCTTACTTTTTATTACGTTCCCTACTCCCCTTTTTAAATATTTAAAAAAAAACTAGTTTGTTTACTTTTCATAGTACACTTTAGTATGGCTGCTAGCTAGCTATTTAATCTTCATTAAATTGCATGGCATTATATTTCAGTATCTATAGGTTTAACACCTTGAAATTTACAGGCACTCAAGACCGGAATTATTTCTTAGCAATTGATATCTACATAGTTTACAATAGATCGCTACATATGTGCCACGCCCACCTTTACAACAGACTCATTTCATCATGATACCAAGTGACTATATGGTAAAACGACTTGTACTGTAAAGGAAAGACTGAATTCTTCTTCCATTACGCGTTGCAGATTGTATCAGTAAGCATGCGCCTATCCAAGGTGTTTATTGTTACATTTTAACAACTTGCGTAAAATGTTGACACCTTCGTAAAATTTCGTCAAGGAAGATCAATCGATGAAGATAGAACAAAGGACAAGGTATGGCGTAGTGGACAAACCTTAATCGAAATAACATTTTCGTAAATCCAACGTGATTACCTTTGTTGTGTGAAAAATCTGGAGCCATACACCTAGCGGAGCCTGGTCTTACGGCAGGCAGGCTGGCAGGCAGACAAAATACAGGTAAATTTCAAAATGTTTAAGGATCGAAATATTAGATGTGTTTAACAAAGATACAGCCTAATTACAGCAGTACTAATGCATTCAGGTTGGTTTTTCGGCTAAAGCCTGTTGTAAGGTTGTTTTTAAAAGTGCAAAAAAATTCCAGAAGCCATAGTTTTTCATAGCGATCCCTACTATTAAGTACTACTGTACTTAATGATTACTAGTAATGTTAACTACAAAGATGGTACAAAGCTATCATGTAAACACACCCTCTCAGGCATACTGTAAGGCTAAACCAAAACATCTACTCATTCATTTAGCAGGGAAGCCATAGATTACACCAGGAAGACCATTAACCAATACAATCGCAGTTTGTATATATGTTGATCCTATAATTTCTGTTGTGATAGAGTGCACAGCATTAACACTATGAGCAGTAGCTACTTAGTCAGACAATATGTCAACTGTCTCACTATAAAGCCCTCCATGGCATACTCTGTAGTTGTGTCATGTAGTTAATGTTTGAGTTATAGTCACCAAATGATCGGGCTACATAATATGATATTGCAGCTATTCACTATAATATCATACACACACTCACTAGAGTGAGTAACAATACTCAGGACTGATTTATAACCCAAAGAGGCCCTGGCTGTGGTGCCCAAACAAAGTTTAACTTCTTTACTTTGCAGTTGCTTGTAACAACTAAACAACAAGAATATGTAATCACTTTTTTAATGCTCTTGCAACTGAATTTATAAACATGAAAAGTCTAAGTGATTTGCATAGATGTAGTAGCTACAGGAATTATGTCTACATTTGTATGAAGGCATGGTGGGATGACTAGGTAGCTACCTGGAAAGATTATAATTTAACAGTTTGATAACTTAAACCATCAAATTAGAATCCAACTTAATGTAGCTACCTGAAGCCATCCCGCACATAATGATCGAGTGCAATGACATAATAAGAGTATAGCAAATATCATCAGTTAGGAAACAGGAGGTGTCCAAGGTGCTGCATGCAGCAGCTATTGCAGGTCACTCCATAGGAATGTGACTATATGGTTATTATAGTATCCCAAGTAGCTCTAACAGCTGCCAATACTCCTCTACATGGTAGAGCATCTTACAATCTTTCTACTTAGCTAGTCAAGCATGCAGTGCTTCTTTTTTATTTTGTCACAAAATTTGTTTATTTTTGAGTTTCATTTATAAGGCTTTTGAATTAAAAAGATATCTATACATACATAGACACGTAAAATAGTTGCTATGATATGAACATTTACTAAGCACATGGCTGTTAGAATCTCATGCTACAAATGGTAAGGAACTTCCTCAGAACATAACTATAGTATGACCATGTTATGCTAAACATGTCACTCAACATGAGCGGGATGAACTTTTATTGGCTCAGCAATCAAAGGCAGTTTCTAACTGTCACAGTGGTTGCTATTAGTGACTGATTCCAATGAAATGATGTAGCTGGGCTAATATGATTCCATCGGTAGTTATGTAGTTTTACATTCTACAGGTAATCACTAAGTTATAAATGTAATGTGGTTAATCAATTGGCTTGTTTACTGTGCTCATGTGGTGACTCTATTTATGACAGACATGCTCATCTCTACCATCATGATGTTATGACAGTGAGTTGCACATTAGCAATACTCCATGAAGGATACTATGGTTACCATAGTTACCATACATACCATATCAGATTGAGTAGTCTCATGAAGGATACGAGCATCAATAGCAGCTGCTAATAAATTATTACTAGCTGTAATGGCATGAAGATCTCCAGTAAGATGAAGATTAAACTCCTCCATTGGTATCACCTGAGAGTATCCTCCACCAGCAGCACCACCTGGCCATGTGTTACCATAGTAACAACACTAATACACAATTCATACCTTTTATCCCAAATGTCGGTCCTTGTGATGGTTGTCTGATGCATGCAAATACATTCTGTCTCATGTGAGCTCCCAATGCCTGACTTAAGCCAATGGTAGTAGTGCTCTTCCCTTCACCCAGTGGAGTTGGATTAATGCTGGTTACTAAGATGTAATTGCCATTAATGGATGTCTTTAATCTGTCCAGTACAGACAATGACACTTTCGCTTTGTACTCGCCATACAGTTCAGTCTACAGCAAATGAACATACAGTAATACCGCTAATGCGAGCTAATGCCGGCCCGCAGATCAACGATCGGCCAGCTAGCTATATTAATATATTCGCTACCAGTTATTCAGTAACTATGGAGTACCTCGTCATGTAATATTCCGATCTCATGCGCTAACTCAGAGATTAGCTTTGGTTGTTGTGAACGAGCTATGCAAATATCGGTAGGGACTGGAACGAGTGGCACTAGCGGTAAGTGACGTGATCTCCATAGCTCTACCTGTCAAGATGCAGCATAGAGCTGGTGACAGCATAATATTAATATCTAGGACACTCACTTCATTTTGACTCCTTATCGCTGCACGAGCACAGAGCAAAGCGTTCTTAATCATTTGTTCTTTTCTCTCAACCAGCGATTTAATACTTGCCGCTCGCGGGTAATTAATGTTATTTAACACTATGATGACCGGAAGTATACGAATAAATCCGCTATGACTAATAAATACATTAAAACAGTCCATAAATATCTCCATTGTCAGTATTAATGTCAATATCCATAAAACATGGTCTAGTTGGTAAGCCAGGCATTGTACTGATTTGTCCTATTAAAGGATAAAGGAAACCAGCTCCTACGGATGCTCTCACGTCTCTCACTGGAACAACAAATCCTGTTGGGGCTCCTTTTAGACTAGGATCATGGGAAAGTGACAAGTGAGTCTTCGCCATGCATATTGGTAAACCTCCAAAACCTTGGGATTCATATAGAGACACTTTATTTCTTGCATCTGGTAATAATTCAATGTCCTTTGCTCCGTAGATCTTTTGAGCTATCAGACGTATCTTGTCTTCAATCGACATGTCCAGTGGATAAAGAAATTTAAAGGATGATGGTTGAGAGCATGCCTTCATCACAGCTTCTGCTAGATCTGTTGCTCCCTCACCTGATACGTCATTATGTAATCCCTGTAACTATGGTAACAGGATATACCATACCTCCCTTCTCCCAGTGTTCACAGGTCATGGCATCGGTTGCTCCAGCCTCTAATGATAATTTCTGTACTAACTCCAGTTCTGCTCTAGTGTCGGTGGAGAACTTGTTCACTGCTACTACTACCGGTACTCCGTAGTGTGATACGTTGTGTAAGTGACGTCTCATGTTAGCAAAGCCGGCTTCCACTAACCCCAGATTCTCTTCTCTGTATGCTGAATGTAATGGTTTACCAGGGGTCACAGTTGGTCCTCCTCCATGCATCTTAAGAGCTCTCACTGTAGCAACCATTACTACACAATTCGGCATCAGACCTGTCAGTATTATCACACCGTCTACAATATGGCCTAGTATGTGGCCTGTAAACTCACCACTGTATCGACATTTGATGCCAAAAAACTTTTCCATTCCAATGTCTGCACCAAATCCGGCTTCTGTTATTACATAGCCACTGGGGCCAACAAGCTTCAGTGCTATCATGTCGGCTAAAATGGAAGAGTTGCCGTGAGCAATATTAGCAAATGGACCTGCATGTACAAATACTGGAGTCCCTTCAAGTGTCTGCATTAGATTTGGTCTGATGGCATCCTTCATTAGCACTGCTAATGCTCCTCCCATACCTAACATTGCACATTAATTAGAATAAAAATACAATTCTCTTTGTTTACCCAAATCATCAGCTGTCACTGGTTCCTTCTGCTTGTTGCTAGCCACTACGATGTTACCGAGTCGCTCCCTCATGTCTGACAAGCTGGTCGTCAAGGCTAATATTGCCATTATCTCGCTAGCAACCGTTATGTCAAACTGACTCTACGGTAGAAGGGTTAATGTGGTGAGTCACGTCACTCAGCTCACCTCTCTGCTACAACTCTGCTCACCATCCGATTGTCCGATAACTATTTTACGTAAAAACCGATCATTGGTATCTATGACTCGTTGCCAGGTGATAGTAGTGGGATCAATGTCAAGACGAGAGAATGTTTTGATCTCATCATTAGTGAGTGATGAAGGATCTGTTTTAGAAATGTTCAATTTCTTTAGTCTCTTCAACTGAGAGTTGGAGAATTCCCTTTTTCCATCTTTTACTGGTACTAGTCTCTTGTATAAAGCCTTAAAGGAAAACATCAACTATGTAACCATAATTACCACTGATAACATCTACTATACTGACCAATTACTCTCATGAAGAATATGCGTCAACCATAATATGCATGGTTACCATAGTTACTATACATACCATATCAGATTGAGTAGTCTCATGAAGGATACGAGCATCAATAGCAGCTGCTAATAAATTATTACTAGCTGTAATGGCATGAAGATCTCCAGTAAGATGAAGATTAAACTCCTCCATTGGTATCACCTGAGAGTATCCTCCACCAGCAGCACCACCTGCACCATGTGTTACCATAGTAACAACACTAATACACAGTTCATACCTTTTATCCCAAATGTCGGTCCTTGTGATGGTTGTCTGACACATGAAAATACATTTTGTCTCATGTGAGCTCCCAATGCCTGACTTAAGCCAATGGTAGTAGTGCTCTTCCCTTCACCCAGTGGAGTTGGATTAATTCCCGTCACGACTATGTAGTTGCCATTAGCAACCTGTTTTAGTCGTTGTATCACTGATAATGAAACCTTAGCTTTTGTGTTACCATAGAGATCAATCTATTATTAACACATGGCAAGATGATGAATGTAGACAGAGGATTAATAATTACTTCACATGGCATTAGTCCTATCTCAGTCGCCAGATCAGAAATCGGTTTAGGCTGTTGTGACCGGGCAATTACAATGTCAGCTGGCACAGGAAGTAGTGGAGCAAGTGGTATATACTGCAATTTCCATTCATTGGTCAGTTGCTGAAATCAGTGGTGCATAATTCAAACTAATGATGTAATGATACCTGTTGTAGAGTAGTACACTTGACAACATTACGTAGTAACATTGCAACTGTCATTGGCCCTACTCCTCCGGGAACAGGTGTGATCCACCCGGCAACATGACGGCATGCCTCATAATCCACGTCACCTAATAATGATTTACCAGATTTCTTGCTATCATCTGCTACCGACGTTATACCACAATCAATTACAACAGCTCCTGGCTTTATCCAATCAGCTTTGACCATTTTAGGTCTGCCCACAGCAACCACTAGTATGTCAGCTTCTCTAGCAATTGTTGCAAGATCATGTGATCTCGAATGACATATTGTAACAGTTGCATGTTCCCACAATAACAGCCTAGACATTGGCGATCCCTAGTTACAATTATACAATAGACAACAGGATCACATGACCCACTGCATACCACTATCTTACTGCGGCCTATCACAACGGCTCTTTTGCCTGCCAGCCCCATCCCTGTGTGCTGGATCAACTGCAAACAGCCAGCTGGAGTACACGGGATTAAACAATCCTGGAGATCTCCACCAGCCAGTCTGCCTATATTCTCATTACACAATCCATCAACATCTTTTACTGGAGCAATTTGATTGGTGCATTTGTCACTGTTAATAGTTGTGGTAGCATCCAATGGTAGTTGTAGTAAAATTCCGTGCACTGTTGGGTCATCATTGAGAGATTTGATACAACTGATCACTTGATATTCCCTGGTATCACGTGGTAGTTTCTTATGCTCTACGTCAACACCAACTTCAGCTCCTGCCTTAATCTTCATTCTGATGTAAACATTTGAATCCTCTCTATCGCCGACTTGCAAAATTACCAGTCGTGGAATAAATTCAACATATTGTTCGCGCAGCTTTATAATTTGCTGTTTTACACTCTCGCGGATACTCACAGATATCTCTTTTCCATTTAATATTTTAGCTTGCTCGCTACTGGTCATCCTTTGTTAATAGCTACGGTACACGTGTTAGAACTGCCTTGCGTGTATTGCGTTGACTATGCACGTGAGCGCACTGGTGTGTGAAATAATGGGAGATGTGATGCACCTATATATCAATGTCAAGCCCCACTCCCCCCCTCCCGCGCATAGCCTGGATTTGTGCGTCTTCTGTCAGAAATATACCCGATTTTGTAATTGTAATAGAACTCAAATAGCATAATATATAAATACAAAGCTCCACATTGCCCCAGGGTATTGGGTGCATCTAGAGAGGGGCATTGTAAAAAATAATTGCCCCTGGGGTGTGTCCTTTGACCAACAAGTTGTACAAATCCCCACCTATGCCCGGGAGGGGGGAGGGGGGCTTTACATTGATAGGTGCATAACACTGACTTACCCGGCGTAATGCAGTTCCTTTACAATTGGTCTGTTTTCCTCAGAAGGAACTACTCAAGGATATCCTTTAGCTATGGCCATATACTCCATTAGTTATACGCGCTCTCAGTTCAGGTTTCTGGGATACAACAGGTGTGGTTTGCTGATGATGCTACATTGCTACTGCTGCTGTAAAAAATAAATATACTCTTAGTTAGGAGATAAGGTCAGGGAATGTGAAAAAGGTGATCAAAACTGACAAAAAGAATTATAAAATTTCTAATTATTATTGTGCATATCACCTAGTCTTGTGAACCAGACTCTATTTCTCCACAGGGCGCTTATCGATTGGAGATTATAATCTCTAATCGATAAGCGCCCTGTGGAGAAATAGGGTCTGGCTCACAAGACTGGTGGATATTCCACCAGATATTGATACACAATCGTTACCATGACGACTAAGGCAACTAAGAGGACAGAGAAGTGATCACGTGATTATCAGTTATAGCGTAAAATTTTCGAGGGGGAATATTTTCGTGGATTTATGAATTTTGGTGTTTTCTGGATAAAAATTTCGTGGATAACCGAAAGTATTGTATTGAATTGCAATGGAAGACAAAAATTTCAAGGTTAAAATTTTCGTGGTTTGACAAAAATCCGAAAATTTTCTCCCTCAAAAAATTTAGGCTATACGGTAGTCTCACGTAGCCAGACCAATTTACGCGCCAGCCGCTTATCGATGTCCCGATTATAAGCGGATGTATAATCGGGACATCGATAAGCGGCTGGCGTGTAAATTGGTCTGGCTACGCGAGACTATAATTAACATGCAATACATAAAAAAACTAAACATGGTAGCCATAGCAGCAGTATAGTAGGGTTATTCCACAAGATACTATTAACCTACAGTAGCTAATAGTTGGACCTTGCCAGGATGACATAATTTACAGTTTCATCAAGCGCACGTGATAAAGTGTAAATGTACGATTGTGGGAAATGATGATTAATGAAAAAGTGTGAACATACTCGATTAGAGAAGTGGACGATCAAGCTAATATAAAGGCGCGTTATGTTCAGTTGGCTAAGACACGCGTTTGGCGGCGGTTCCCATACTGAGGCACCTCCGATACCAGTTAGGTCGCCAGTCAAACACACCGCATCAGCGCCTGCGCCAAAACCAGCTCCAGAGAAGCGAGCAGATACGCCAACCAACGACAATGTCCAAGATCGGTTTATACTTAAGAAGGTCAGTTAGAGTAAATTGTTGAATAGTTGTGCATTAAGAGTTAAGTATAAACGTTTGTAGTGATAAATAGTAAGGTTACTAAGCAACTATTGAGATAGTAGCATTGTACAAGGTCTTCACAGTATCTGTGGTGTCACAATCCGCCCTGTAGTTGTATGGCTTCCCGTCAGTTGGCGGTTATCTTCATATTTTTCCACAGCAATGTAGCCATGGCTTTCCTCTGGCTCCATCTTGTATGACATTTGATAACTTCAGAAAGTTGTTGTTCATTGGTACGGCAACTGGAGAACTTAGAGTGTAAGTGTGGCGGCCATTGTGTACCAGAGTATTGTAACATGACATTGTGTAGTTATGGCCGTCCTGGAGTGGAGATGTCACAATTGCATGATGAAGTGACTCGTGTTGTACAGATATTACCACTAGAGACTGAGGTAGCATGTAGAGTATTATATTATTGTTATTAAACTACTCATCATATTAGGCATCAGTGATTACATTGTGCAGTGATAATATCTTGTACAAATGGAGCATGTTAGATCAACAGGGTAATCCCCAGTTGCAAGTACAACGAGTTTATCAATTCCCAGGTGGCCTGTAAGTTGGTTACCATAGTGACATAGTAGATAGTGATGATGTTTCACAGGGCAAAGGCAATTACAGTAATGGCACTATGCCCCTCTGGGGAATGTATATTTGTTGGTACTCTGGGCGGGGTAACATACCCTCTGGATATTAGCTTTGATGGCATGTCACCGGAAGTGTTGTCATGGGCACGAGCTCGTCATATGTAAGTGCTGCATGTCATGCAGTGTGTAATGTTACCATGGCAATAATCAGTCTAGGTTATGAGGGAGAAGAAGTACCTGGTGAGGTGAGAGCATTAGAAATAAATCCAGTCATGCCACAACAGGTATGCCATGTTGATCTGTTATGGTTTGTGTGCCACCAAAATCTAATACCTTAATTACATCCTCAGTGTTATATAATTACTCCTTGTGAATGTTTGATGTCAATAATGTTGATTACTATGCATAGATGCCTTCAGGGAATACTGCTATGAAAAACTATGGAGTGTAGTGCTATGAAAAACTATGGCTTCCGAATTTTTTGCACTTTTAAAACAACTTTACAACAGGCTTTTGCTGCAAAAAGTCTAATATTATTTCAAGCCACAAAAATTTCAAAATTTACCTGTATTTCGTCTGCCTGCCTGCTGTAAGACCCGATTCTGCTAGGTGTATGGCTCCAGACTTTTCACACAACAAAGGTAATCACGTCGGATTTACGAAAATGTTGTTCTGATTAACACTGTGCCATACCTTGTCCTTTGTTCTATCTTCTTCATCGATTGATCCTCAACCCAAGGATGACGAAATTTTACAAAGGTGTCAACATTCCACGCAAGGTGTTAAAATGTAACAATAAATACCTTGGATAGGCGCATGCTTACTGATACAATCCGTAACGCGTAATGGAAGAAGAATTCAGTCTTTCCCTATAGCCTTCTATTTTGTCTTCCATGGCCACACCAATTTATTTACACGCAGCTGCTTATCGATCTTCTGATTGTAAGCGCTGGATGCTAATTATAATATTAAGCGCTTATAATCGGATACCTATTAACGACCTAGTATCTGCGTATTAAATTTAAAATGGTCTGGCTGCGAGTAGAATATAATCCTTCCTTCACAGTACAAGTCGTTTTACCATATAGACACTTGGTATTGTGATGAAATGAGTCTGTTGTAAAGGTGGGCGTGACACATACGTAGTGAGCCATTGTAAACTATGTAGATATCAATTGCTAAGAAATAGTACCTGTAAAAGGTGTTAAACCTATAGATACTGAAATATAATGCCATGCAATTTAATGAAGATTAAATAGCTAGCTAGCAGCCATACTAAAGTATGCTATAAAAAGTAAACAAACTTAAATTTTGAATTTAAAAAGGAGAGTAGGGATCGTAATAAAAAGTAAGGAAACAAGTAGTTAATCACTCATCACCCAGCATATTGCATGTGTTTACTCAAGTATACAATTGCAGCTGGGTAGGTGTTCATATATGCACAAATGAAACATTCTCTAGCACTTACAAGATCTAATCCCTACTTTGGCAGCCAGCATTCAAAGCAAAACATCATGCAGCCAAAGTAGGGATTAAATCTTGTAGAAGTGCTAGAGAATTTGTTCATTTGTACTTGAGTAAACACATGCAATATGCTGGGTGGTGAGTGATTAACTACTTGTTTCCTTACTTTTTATTACAATCCCTACTCCCTTTCTTAAATTCAAAAAATCTATTATATATATATTATTATTATTATTATTATTATTATTATATAGTAGTTGAATGCCCTCAGGGAATAATTTGTTAACAAGGCCTAGCCTGTAGTATGAACATACAATGAATAGATTACTCTACAGTGTGTAGCCTGTGTGTGCAGGATGAGTTCACATCAAGTTGTGTGATGGTTGGCAGTAATCGTTGTTTGTTTATTGGGTAGAGTGTAGATATGACTGCATTGAGTGACCTCAAGAGTTTATAATAGTATCAGTGTAATTATTATATACTGTTTTGTACACACATACACACACACACACACACACACACACACACACACACACACACACACACACACACACACACACACACTACACACTACACACTACACACACACACACACACACACACACACACACACACTAGGATTGTGGCCTGGACAACATATTGTAATCGATCATTGGCCACTCATAACCGATCAATTATTGACATTTCATTATTCGCTCAATAATCATCATTACTTCAGTACATGCAGTAAAATATCTTTCCTACTGGGTTGATGACTAAGTTAAGTAATTGCAAATGCAATTATTTATGAAATGCATTTGTTGCATTTACAGTTGCTTATCTTTCTCATAGCCACTTGAAGCGATTCATATTGAAATATTAGTCTCTCTACATGCTGTGGTGATAGCAACTCTATCACTTGTCTCACTGCCAGGTAGACCTCGCTAAAAATGCCAATAATTGATCGCCTATGGTAATAATCGGTTAAATCAACATCAATTCACAGGTCTATTAGTGAATTGTGATTATTGCAACAAAAGACATACCAGTGTGCCATTGTAATAACAATCTGTAAAAACTTGATCTGTTAGTAAGAATGTGATTTGACCTTTCAGCTCTTATTTAATTATGTTACTAAGTTACTCCCATGTATGTTGCTATAGTTACTGATTGGTTATGAACATGGATATTTGGAGATGTGGGATTCACTTAGATGGTTTCCTCTTCAGATTTTTACTGCTGTAGAGGTGAGGTCAACACTGTTGTCATAGCAACTGGTACTGCTATATATATAATATAGACTGGAAAATATATAGAGAGAGGATACTCCCATACACCCTGTAGCGTAAAGTTAACTTAACATTTCTCCATTTACCCATTTTTCCTGTATATTGAGTGACATCAGCAACTGAGCATAGTATCATTTTAAAATTGATTACACTCGATGGTTTAGCATACAACTGAAGCTTAAAGTATTATACTAATTTTGATAATGGTTGCACCACAAAACTAACCCAGTACTTACTTGAAAGAGAAATGCCATTAAGTCCTTGGATTGCCTCGTGTACTGTGTTTCTGTCTTGTTACTATGAAGTCATGTGTGATAGCTCATTGTTGCTACTGACATTCTTGGGGCTTCGCAAATGTCACAACGCCACTACCATCGTTGTTACATCATAACTTTACACTATGCATTTCTTCACTATCTGCAGGGGTATATGGGAGTAGGATACTCTCCTCTACCCTCTTGATGATAGTGTGACATGTATATATACAGGCAGCATTGGGTCTTGTAATTTTATTGTATAGTCATTTCTCTATAAGGTTATTTTGCTATTAAAACAGAATGATAATCTTAATGTTGTTTACTGCCTTAGGCTGTTGTTGTTTATTACCTCAGGGGGTTGGTGATTTTACTACAGCGTCATGGCATCCCAGTGGTGTAAGCTTCTGCACAAGTCATGTTGATGGTTCAATAACATTTTATGATTGTACTGATCTCAATCATCCCTCAGTGGAAACAAAGAAACACTATGGTAACTATGGTGACCAGTTGATTATAATATTAGTGTATTCTGGCAACAGAGGGTGATCAGTTTCAAGAAATTCATCATGTGCTTTGGCCCGGGTAGGTACTTATAATGAAGTGTGGCTAATAACTAAGATGATTTCTTATTGCAGTGATAACCTACTAGTGTTCAGTGGAGGAATTCCAGTAGATATGATTGATGGAGACAATGTTACGGTAGTTGATGGACACGAGGTTATAACATTGCAGTTAACATCCAGTGTTCGAGCAATGCACGTGCTTGAAATGGCTCAATCAGATATGGATAGCGGAATGGTTGATGCTGCCGGCAGTGCTGAACCATTATCAACTACTAGTGAGCATTATTTAGAATTGTTTATTTAAATGAGTTGCTATTTGATAATACAGTGAGAAAAGTTTTGCTGTTGTTATTGGAACACGAGGCATTGTTTATTGAGCTGAGGTTACCAGAGTAAGTGAATGTAGTGTTATTGCAATATTATATTGCGCTCCATATACACCACAGTTTACCACAGCTTAAGCCGCCATATTTGTACAGTGTGCATAACTCACCAGTAAAGGCCGTAGATATTTACAATAATGTTCAATCTGATGTATGGACGCTATTGCAAACTACTGGGGCATTGCAAAATAATTCTTTTTATCGAGCATCAAACAAGGTTAGAAGTTGTTATTCTAATTGATGCTCATCGTTTATAATAGGTGTGGCCTATTGATGGTGGTAATTTGTTAGTCAAAGAAACGACCACATATGATTTGTTGATCACGGGACACGAGGATGGCAGTGTAAAGTTTTGGGATATCCGAAGTGGTGAGCCTAGTCAAAATATATCATCCAATATATCACTTTGCATACTTCCCTAGTGTCAATGAGTCCCATGTTGACGATCCGCTCTTCTGAGTATTTTGAGCAGTTGGAAGATATACGTTCTCCTAGCCCCACCCCTCAACAATTGATTAGGTCAATAGGATTATGGGATCCTCGATGTGATGATGATCGAATTATTGTAACTTGTATCCGATTGGTTGGATCTGAGCTGTTAGTTGGCTTCCAAGGTGGGCAGTGTCTTGTGTTAAAACCAAATAACCAATCAGCAACATGCTCTGTATCCGTAAGTGTGTTTCATTGCATAACATAATAGTTGAGCCCCACCCACTCAGGTTGTGGATGCACCATTGATGTCTGCTGAAGATCAAATGAAAACTGCTCGTAGAAAATGGGAGGGTCCCATTATGTTGAAATCAAACCAATTGGAATGTCCCCCTGGTTACCAACCAGAATTGTTAGTTCAATTAATGCCTCCTTCTCAAGTCACGGCGATGGCTTCAGCTCCTGAGCTAAATCTGTGAGTGATGATTGGTTAATATGATATTTGAATGATGTGTCTCTTAGCATTGCATTAGGCTCAAATTATGGTGTTGCTCTGATCGATACTCTGCAGAGTAAACTAGTATTGGTTCATTCAACATTTGATGCCAGTGAGACACAATGTTGTTTAGTATTTCACACTAATCTTGTGTTAGGTATGCCTGAGGCTAATTATCATCGATTACAATCAATACGTAAATCATTCCGACAGTCAATGAGGAGATTTAATCTTAGTCGGAGTATGAGGGCAAGTCAGAGTGTCAGTCGACCAGTCAGACCAGGGCAGGAACGGTCTCGTAGTTTCCGAGGTGCTGGTTCTGCTGCTGGAGCTATGCAGTCATTAACGTCAGAACCAGTATTAAAACGTGACGGAGTAAGGATACTCAACTTCACTCCTCCTATATGCCTCACTGGTACTCAAACACATTATACTATGTGGGTGGGCACTAATTTGGGAGCAGTTTTGCCATATAACATTGAGATACCAAACCCTAACCAACGTCATGACAAGCCTGTTCTAGCCCATCCCGTCGTCAAGGATTATTCTAAGAAGAAGAATTTTGGTGTGTTGTTCATTGGTGTGTTGGATGGTTGTCATTTATTGGAGTGGAATGAGAGAGGAAATGTTGGCAGCAGAGGACAGTATCTTGTGGTGTGCACTGAGGATCAAGTCAAGGTGGATACTCTGCAGTCAGGCAAGAGGAGATATAAAGCTCGGTTCAAACACAATGTTCATATGGACAATGAGTATCGTTTGATGTCAGCTAATTTTCTAAAAGTTGGAGGTTAGTGGATATGCTGTGTGTGTGGTTGTTATGTGTATTGTTGCTAGGCATGGCTTCTGTGATGTGTTTGGATAGTTTAGGATATGTACACATACTGTCATTACCGGACCTAAAGCCAATATACAAAAGATTTTGTGTTGATCCAACTGATGTAGCGTAAGTGTGTTGTCACTTATGACTTGTCACTTATGACTTGTATTAATCGTCAATATTCCAGCGGGCAGCGTAGCTTAGTATCTACTACTCTCGGGCTCATTATGTATTTAAGATCTCCGTCGGAATTTAGTCGTTACTCTATTGGAGAGGAAACTAGGTGGGTGTGGCCAGCTCACATGATCAATATTTTATCTCATTATGTGTATAGCCTTGATATACAGTTTAGCATAGCAGCTAAAAGAAAGCCAATGACTATGAAACAAAATGCTGTTACCATGGTGAGTGTTACCATAGGAACCAGTAGATGTTACCCTCACTTTTAAAATGATCAATACAGTCATGTGAAGTTGTAACTAAACCAGATGATGTAACAACTAAACAAGATGATGTAACAACTAAACCAGATGATGTAACAACTAAACAAGATGATGTAACAAGTAAACCAGATGATACAAGTAAACAAGATGATGCAACAAGTAAACAAGATGGCATAGTAGAAGACAAGACTGACGATGCTACTCAACCAAATGAACTAGATGCTACCACTGGTGATGTTACTGGGCAAGATGGCAGGGAGAGCAAAGAAGTTACTACAGGTGAACAGCAAACACTGGGGACTGGAGATACTACACAAAATGTCATAACATTACAACAGAAAGAGAAGATATCAGAAGAGAAAGATGCTGCTAGTTTAAGTGAAGGAGTTGATGATAAAAGAATTAGTAGTGATGGAGTTACTAATCCGCCCATCTTGTCTCCTCAATCGGTTACTTCACAAGGGAGCAATGTGAATTTTGAAGAAAGAGCTCTTTAGGAATTATGATACCATAATTTTTCAATAATTTTTCAGTTCTTACATTTCATGTAGAGTAATAAAATACCACAATTAAATGTAATTGGTGTGCATTATTTGGAGTATATCATCAGCGATGGTTAGTGGCGTAGTGTTTGTTGTACCCGTTAACTCCATTCCTTGGCTGTAGATAATTCGTCTTCAAACGAAAGACGGCGTGAAGAGGTTTGAAGTTAACGCTAAGGATACGTTACAACAATTGGCTCTTCAGGTAGTATAACATCGTAAAACATCGTTCCCAAATATTCATTATTGCAGATAGTCAGCAGATTACAGTTGCCTAGTAACCAAGCTATACATTTGTTTAGAGACCAGAAACAACGAAGTGAACTGCAACAAGATGACCTACCAAAATGTCTTAGTGACATTCCGTTACAGTAATGCATACTACAATATTGTGTATAGTGATCAATATGTACCCTGGTAGTCATGGTGATATGTTATATCTGGATGCTGTAATGTCACCACCCAGTCAGGTTTCCATGGCAACACAACAAGTTAAACAAGATGAAGTGGATAATATTTTACAAGAGAAAGATGGCAAGATATATCGTGAGATTAATGCACAGCTGTGAGTAGTGTAGATAGAGTATTGTAACTAACCGTTGCTATAGTAATATAAGTAATGTAACTAACCGTTGCTATAGTAATTGTTGTATCCCCTCCCCTTAAAGTGGTTACAATGGTGAATTGGTGGCAACATCAGAGCAAACCTTAACAAGCCATTCCTCAGTAATGTCACATGTCTCATTGTGATGGACAAACCGTTGCAATGACTATGTTAATTTCACGTGGCCAAACCACTTGTTGGAAAAAAGGGTCTGGTCATCTTACCACAGAATTTTTGTGCTGTAGAATCCCCAGATTATGAGGAGCATTGATTGCTGATAGTAAGCCAAAAATACGTGTTTAATAAGCGGAGCAGAATATCATACACTGGTTTGAACTATTGATCTGCCTACAGGTGGTGCTTGAGAGTCACCTCAAACTTGCATGTCTTGCTAATCATCCAACTTTGCATGAGGTCTATATGGAAACAGAGGTGGAGGAACAGGTCCGGCAGACCCGGCAACTGCCGGACCAAAGTTAAACAGAAACCCACAATTTAAAATATTTCACTGTTGTGTAGATACATTAACAGTTTTAATTAACAACGAATCAATGATAAAACTACTGTTTTTGTAAAACAACTGCTCTATTATAATAATAACAATACTAAAAACATTTACTAGTTGTTCTTCAAGCAACAATCTCGTACCGAATTAGGTGCCTCTAAAATTAATTTTCATGTTTGTTTCCAATTGGAAGGCTGTTTCAGTATATGGTTTAAAGCAAATAACACTGTTATAACACTAACTGTCTATATAACTGTTTTACTTATAATTCGGTTTTTATGTATGTCAGATCCAAGTTCCAGATAGCAAAGATATTATATTAAATGATGTGTAGGTCCTCATATATAAATTAGTTTGTAATGACCAAGAGATAATAGTCAACTATAGCTATATTTAGAGTAGTTGTGAAGAAAAGTAAAAGAGATGTCATGGCAGAGCACTGATGCTCCAAGACCAATTGCACTCCGGCTAACATTAAGATCCTGCTTGTATTTTGCCTGACCAATGTGAAATTGCTTCCTCCACCCCTGGGAAAGGCTTACCTTCCACTCTTCCATCCAATAATTTACAGAGGCCAAATCACATGTGTTGCTATAAGTGCCATAACTTTCATCTCTAAACATGTGTAATGTAATTGACATAGGTTAGGTTAATATTAATTTTATGATAATGAAGTTTCAAGTTGATATTTTACCATCTAATAACCAGGCAGTGTATAAGGTTATCTTTAATATTCAATTATTCACAGGAAGTTGCTAGAACAAAGACTCATCACTAAGGAATTAACACACACAAATTTAAAATTTTGGTTTAAACCACCTTTATCTCCAGTGATAAAACATTTTTATTCTTACCATAACAAATTAATATTACTGATAGTCATGTCACTGATACCTATTGTGTATCTAGTTGCTAAAGATTTAATTTGGTTACCAGGTGTCATCATGGTTCTCAGGGGAAATGTCTCAATTGTGCGCCATTGGAGGTATGTAACCATGGTTACCGGTGACCTTGCTAATATATAAACATGACAGCCTTGGGATCCAAAGTATCTTGATACTCGTGACCCACCAATCAAACATTTATCATTTCATTCTTACCTAAGAAAGTTAACTAGTGGAATTGACAAGTAAGTGAGTACTATTATCACTAATTGCCATGAAAACTGGTTTAGAGGAAAATTTGTGTACTTGGAGGATATCAGTTGTAAAGTGAAGGATAATTGTACTGACCATGCCCCTTGGCCTCAAGGTATCTGTTCAAAGTGTCAACCGTCAGCAATAACTCTAGCTCGTCAGGTGATCACTTGGTAGTCATGGTAACATGTTTGCTATAGATGTAGTAATTGTAGACATATCGTCATGTTGATAATGTAATGTTTGAAGATGGAGCTATTGTTGATCAGTTTATACAAGCATGGAGAAAGTCTGGCAAGCAGGTTTAGTCCATTGTGTTTTGTTACCATGACTACTTATCATGTGTGAAAATTTATAAATAGAGCATGCCTTGTAAAAATACTGTCGTGCAGTTATTAGAATAATATCTACGAGGCATAGTTTTGTACATATTGTATCATTATTAACTGGATCGTAGAGCAATCTATGCTTAACATTGTTGTCTGATAGACACGTGACAGTGTTGGGTTTGTGAATCTTCCACTGTAATAACATTAAAATACCTCTTATTTCTCTCCCACAAAGAAGTAAATGAAATTATGTTCTAATTAATGCTTACTACAAAACAGCAGTGTATAGTAATGCAGTGCTTGAAATAAGGATTACAAATTGGTTGACCATTTATTGAAAATAGGTACATATCATTGGATTCCCCATTGGAAATGTACAGCAAAGGTGTCCTAGCATATCAGTTTTGGTTGGCCAAATCCTGAAATTGGTTGGAAAATGGCCGACTGCTATTTCAAGCTCTGTAATGCGACTACAAACTTTTCATACGTATATGTGAAGTTAGTATGGATTAGTCATTGTTGCCCTAGGTGCACCCCTATACTGTTGTACAATGCTCATGTGATCCCTTACATACTGTTGTACAATGTTCACGTGATCCCTTACATACTGTTGTACAATGCTCATGTGATCCCTTACATACTGTTGTACAATGTGATCTCTTACAATGCTCATGTGATCTCTTACATACTGTTGTACCATAAATAATATACTCCTATGGTTGTACAGTGCTCGTGTGGTCTCTTACATACTGTTGTAACGTTGCTCATGTGATCTCATGCAGAGGATAGGATATTTGTATGGCAGATATGTTGAGTATGACGATGTTCCACTTGGCATCCGTGCTGTAGTCTCTGCCATCTATGAGCCTACACAAGTTGGTTTCCATGGATACTCTTACTATGTAATATACTTGTTATGGTAACAGAAAGGAGAAAAGTTTAGTGTAGAATTAGGGAAGGATGCAATAGAGGATGAAGTGTCACAAGTTGCTAGTTACCTTGGATTACGCAAGGTTGTGTAGTTGATCATGTGATGCCATTATGCTCATATGATCATATTGAGGTAGGTGGGATGGATATTTACTGATCTAGAAGCCATTAAGAGAAGTAGCCAGGTTCATCACAAGAGGAGTATTGTGAGTATGACTGGTTGTCATGTCACATTGTGGTAGTCAAGGAGGGGAGGGGGGGACTACTGGGTGACTATGTATTCTGTAGATGAGGTAGATTATCACTGTACACATTATAGTCTCCATTAAGTGACTGCAATTATTTAATGCCTATGCACAAGTACCGTGTATGAATTTCATTGTAAGTAAATTGTCACTCCACGTGAATGACAAGGATATGTCACGGAGTTGATCGTTATACTGTAAAGGATAAAATTTTGGCAGTGAATGAATTTGACTAATTTTCAGCAATTCACAAAATTTTCATCAGCAGCTGGTTAGAGCTGTCAAAGTTTTACCGGTCAAATTTTCTGCACCCAAATCATCATAATTTTCACAATCAAAACTTTACTACAGATCCTGTCCCACAATATAACATGTGATATGGGTCTCATATCATAGGGTTACTACTTTTACGTGTTTGTAAGTATTGCCATTCTTGTTTGTTCAATCTTGGTCATTACTAGTCAGCCATTGATGTGGACCCAGTTCTAGTTCACTTTGTGAATTGTGACAGCTAGGTCCCCATCTAAATAGTGCAGTGAAAATATTAGAATCCTCAACTAGCATGAATGATGTCATTTGGGAGTAAGGCTTACCCCAAAGATACTGTATACAATCTCATGACTCACTGGTTGCTATGTTACTGTAGGAGACTTATCTACTCAGTGCTGAAGAATGTATCATGGCGGCTGATTTGCAAAACAAGCATCCTAATCCATGTTGCCTAGCAACAAATGGTACATTTGGCTCTAAATTTGTTACCATTGTAGTATCAGGTGTGTCACTGGTATAAACTGAAGAGTGTGTTATACTGGTATGTGGGGTTATCCTGGGAGTAATTATTTTGTTATTAGGAAATGAGAATAATCAGATAGATCTCCATGGTTACCAAGTATCCAATCAGTGTGCAGCATTAGTTAGAGATGATTGCCTAGTACCATGTGTCGACACTCCAGCTCATGGTTACATTAGGGAGTCCAGTGGAGAACAATTTGTACCTGACGTCTTTTACACAGTTAAGCATGGTGTGCTATATTTGGAGTAAATCATGTATTGTGTAGGACAAGAACGACTATGGCAACACATTAACAAAATTAGCCCGCCCTTTACCACTAGAATATCTTATAGTAGAGGTTACCACGACAACACCATTAGAGCCACAACCTTCTCTTCCTGGAGGCCGTGGTAACAAGTTTCCTATAGAAAATCGTGCTGACTTGGGAGAAACACAGGTAGAGTAACTAATTCATGTGTTTGCTGTGATTGGGTAGTTTTGTTACAGGACTTCAACTCATTAACAGATTATCTGCAACGGCAAGGTCAAGAAGGCTTCTTACCAGCAATGTCTGATCTTCACTTGTTGATATTTCTCTATACTAACAAGATAATACCATTAAAGGTGGGCAATATTTAGGATCACACTATTAATTTTCTTCATTTAGGCTCATCTGGCAGATTTGTGTACAGCTGTGGCTAGTCAAGATGCTTTAGCCGCTCATCGATGGAGTCAAACTGAACAATGGAAGAATATAGAGATGTTGTCAAGGGCAACATGTTAGTTACTACCAGTTATTATGGTAAATTGTCATTGTTGTCATAGTACCCAGTCCAGGTAGTCATCCAGCTCCTCATCAATTATTCCCAACAAATTCAGCCAATGGGATGAGTTGGGTGTGTCCTCAGTGTACTCTGAACAATAATGCATCCAGTCAAGTATGCGAGGCGTGCCAGCTGCCTCGTGTACAATAAACTACTACTGTATATTATGCTCTAAGTTTTTAATATCAGTGATCAATCAATTGTATCTATAATTCTGATCAACTCTATAACTGGATTTACACTTGCAGAGCTCTGAACCTTTTAGCATTAACCAAGTGAGAACATAGTTCAAAAAGAGCGAGATTGGTGTGTTCAGGTGTGAGACATGCTGACAGAATTCAAACTAGCTAGCTAGTGAGCTGATAGTAGGTCAAATTTGTACAAACAAGTACTACAGAACTTACCATATTAGCTACTAGGTACAGAGAACTACAGAGCTTATATTATTAGCTACAGAGCTTATTATATTTAACTATAGCTGCAAAATTAACAAGTACAGCTAACGATAAACCACGTGATAGTAAAGTTTGGCACACGTGATTAATAAGCAGTGTGTGAGATTCTGTAAAAATAATGTGTGAGGTGTTACTACAGGCGTGAGACTTGTACACGCACCCTCAGCTTGTGGTTGACCTATAGTTCTGTGACAGTTATACCACATCAAAGTTACAAAATTGAATACATGTATAAGACCCCCTTTTTCAAATCTAATATAACTCTGATCAATGATTACAATTATTATTGCAATATTATTACTTTGATCACAATGTTGTTTGATTTTTCACTTGATTGTTTTGTCTCTGATCACTGGTGATTTTGACTTGATCCACACTGTTCTGTTGATCAATACTCAGTTGTCTTTGATCAAAATTGTCATGATGTTGATCAAGATGATGATCTTCATGTGAGAAACTGCTACTCTCCAAAAACATGTTCAATTGTTGTTGATCAGGTGATCGTGGTGATACAGTAAAGCTGCCCAATTGATCCATCTCAACAGCTTTAAATGGTAACATTAAACTACCGTCATCATTCTTACTAGCAAATTGCATGGCTTCTTCATTTACCAATGGTGACGTTGATGACATTGATGTCATGTGATCATGTGATCCTCCCACTGGAGCATGTGGAGATGACTTATCATTAACAATAGTCAACTTAGAATAATGAATTCCTTTAGGACGATTGTACCCTGCCGTTGGTTGACCTGGTATGTCTAACATCTCACAAATATTACTCATCTTAGCCAATCGGAGGCTTTCTCTCTTGTGACTAAGATTCTTCTTGGCTGCAACACAACGAATGTGATCATCAAATCGACAATGAGCTGATAATGATGGTAACTTCTTGCTACTGGCACGATGTACTGTCATGAATATTGCACAACTGTCGGCTGGGTCTGCTGATATATCTGTATTCTGCAGCATGGATCACCATGGTAACTGTAAATATTATGCTCCTCACACTAGTCACCTGTAGGAAGCCTATAAAGTGTACCACGCCACAGCCAAGATGATGCCTGCCTGGTTCAACTAATAGTATCTCCATATTAGTCAATACCAGGAACCTCCTCATACTCCTGTAGTGGAGCCTTAATAATCATACTATTACTAGTTGTCGTCCCTACCTGTGTCCTATCGTAACCGTACATGGCAACATGTCATAATTGTCTGTGATGACATTGTAAAATATTCATCACTATGGCAACATATACTCACTTAAATCTACAAGATCCCCACATGATGCAGAATTAGTGGGCGGGGTCAACGGCATTTGATGATCAATACATTTAGTTAACTTATGATACAACTGACGAACAGCAAAGAATACCCTGAGGGCCTTTATAACAATAAATTTAAAACAATATAATGCACACAGACACACCCACTCTTCTAGTCTTCTCATGTTTGCCACAGGGCAATCTCCTAGTGAACTCTATTCCTGTAAGTGGTGTCTCTGTTGGCAACAGTAACACAGCAACATCCATTAAAATTAGACTTGGCTTCAAAACAGCACGCTACAGCAGTTACTATGGTAACAATGATGAAATGATACAGACTACCTGATGCATCCAATACTCATCCTCAAACAACTCCAGGAATATCTCATCATGAGCTCCCTATATCTGATATGGTTACTATGACAACATGGTATTGCTCACCTGATAGTGAAGCCGTAGAAATAACTTACTGCATTCCAACAAGTTCTAATAATAGTAACATGGTCACATGCGATCACTATAGTAACAATATAAGTTACCCTAGGTACCATATACGTAGTTAGTACTGTACTTATATTCCATGAATGCCTGATTTTCAGTTTTTTTCAAGATTTTATTTTCACGAATGGTCTAAACAACCAACCATATGGTATTCTAATGTTTTTGTTTACTTTTTATTTTTGAGGACTTAAAATTCACGAATCTATCAATTGTGGAATTTAAGTACCTTGAAAATGAAGTTGCATAAACACATGCACACATTGAAGTACTACTAACTGTTATGAGCACATGCATAATTTGTATTAGTTAAAGCATTGCCGCGAGTGCTATACGTGAAATAAAGCACGAGGCGTGCGGCCGAGGTGCTAATAAAGCACGAGGCGCAGCCGAGTGCTTTATTAGCAACGAGGCCGCACGCCGAGTGCTTTATTTCGCGTATAGCACGAGCAAGGCAATGCTCTAATGCTTCGATACAAACGCGCTCGCTGGTTGATTTAAGCTTGCTTAACCGTCAGTGGTGGCATAACCCTCACATCACTTACGCGTCGGTGTTTTTAACGAATCTTGCAGCTAGATCGTGTTCTCTCTCGTTTATATTTGTGTTGTATTAACAAGATAGTTGGTTTGTACAAGACGCCTTGAAATGAATTGGAAACAAAAAGCTAGCCGCATCGCGTTGTTTACAGCCTACTGGTATGTAACACATTCCAATGAGTTGTTTACTAAGGCGTTAAGAGTTCCATGCATAACTGTACTTTATAAGCTTTGAAGTTTCATAAAGCACTGTTGGTGGTTAAATAAAGCACTCTTCACACCTTAACAGTGCTTTATGGAAAATAAAGTACACTTTTGCCCTTTGATCCTCCTACGCAAAATACTATAAGTATTAGGTAAGGAACTTGATTATAGGTGAGTATTGGAGCAACATACAGAAAGGCTACTGAACTGTGTTGTGTAGTATCACTGAAAGATGACAATGACAATATCAATAAAGGGAATGTTACCAAGAATGATTGAGAAGATAACACTATATACGAGTTCAGTTTAACGAGATCAGTAATAATTGATAATGCAATTATTTGCACGAAACAAGCAGCAGCGAAGCAGCATCTGGGCTACCTCGAGATCTATCTTTGTGTGACAACACGTGGACCTTTGTCCCATTTCTATAGCCTTTTATGGCGCACTCTATTTTTACCATAGCCTATAAATAAATTGCATGTGTGCTAAAATTATCATGCACGCGTGCATACAGTAATCGACCACATCCACCGACCACGTGATCCGTGAAGGCTTGTTAATTTAAAGCCTATAGCCAAGAATCCGAGGGGTCTGCAACAAGCCTGAAATCTTGTAGATCGTTGCTGAAATCTGGACAAGTTAACGATAAATTGAGATCTTATTGGAAATCTTGAAATCTCACTTGAAATCTTAAAGATTTTGAAATCTCGTAGCTGATTTTGCTTGGTTGTCGACCCCTCGTCTGAATCAGTGGAGTATCGCTAGATGTATATACTACTGTGGTTGAACAGAAGCTATCGCTATCACTTTTGTACATCGAGAGTTCATCAAGAAGTGAGGAAGGCCAAGACGAACAGCAAATGTCACCATAACTTTTGAATAAAGCATTTGCGGCAAAATCCACACGTTTCATTTGTTAAACTCGCTAAGAGAAGCCTAATGGCACCTTACTTTCAACCTATAAACGAGGTACACAACAGTTAAAGTGGTAACACAAGACAACTACTGTAACCCTCAGCGCCCCGAGGGTTAAAAACCTACCGTATCCATACAGTACCTTGTGCTGGGGGAAATTTATTTGTGCATGTATGTATGTTTGTGTCTGTTTGAGTGTGTGTGTGTGTGTTAGTGTTGCTTTAGTAAGACCTTGTAGTGTTATAGTAAGTTAGTTGAAACATTTTAGTTTTAGTAAGTTTTAAATTTTTAGTTTTAGTTTTATGAAACATTTTTAGTTTTAGTTTTAACTTTATAAATTTGTTTTAGTTTAGTACAAGTTTTAGTGCTGAAGTGAAATGACTTAGTTTTAGATTTATTACTAAAATTACTTTTAGTTTTGATCAACTAAAACAACACTAGTGTGTGTACATGTGTGTGTGTGTGTGTGTGTGTGTGTGTGTGTGTGTGTGTGTGTGTGTGTGCATGTATGTGTGTGTGTGTGTGTCCATGCAAGCATGAGTTTAAAATGAAATGCAAACAAAATGTAAGTAGTGTACAGTACAATTTTTCACAGGGAAAATTGACAAATGAGTGACAAAATTTTTGTAATTTGTCAGTTATTTGCATGCAAGGCTGACTGGTTCAATTTGTCAAAATGTTGTATGACATTATACGGCATCCCAGAATAATCTGGGGCAGGATTTTCAAAAAAAATTCAGGACTTGCACTGACTGTTGAGTGCAGCTGCTGAGTTTATCATTGAGACCAGGTTCAGTGGCTCATGAGCTCCTGTTGAGACCTAGGGAATAATCATTTCAGGGGATTCCCTTTGCCTCCCTATAATAATCCCTGACCAGGCCCGATCCCATATTACCTTATGTACCCTGTTGCTCTATTGGATCACATCATGAATGCTCGATACCACAATTTCATTATTTTCATATTACACGCTTACCTCTAATTGGGCTAAGTGCTCATCTATTAGAATAACATCCTTGGAAAAATCTAAAACTTCTTGCAGCAACTTCATACACATTGCCATGGTGACCAGGCGAACATCATTATCAGATTTCGTACTGGTTTCTAAGATATGAAATAACTTAGTAACCAATGTGTGATGGTATGCATCATTTGAGAGTAACTGGTGCTCTTCTAATAGAGTATGATCAACTCCTATACAATATTCAAAGCATCACATGATCCAGATACCTTTCATTAATATTACCATCATTACTAATTATCCCATCTAATAGACAAATAGCAAATAAACAAGAACGATCGTCATTTGAGACTTGAAGTTCATCTAAAATGGTTTCCATAGTAATCACTTCTCTTTTACTTGACAATGATCTACTTAACCAATACAATAACATATCCATGGCGACACATAATTACTTGTCGTCGTATTGCTGGGGATCATGTGATCCTTGTTGTATATCACTTGAATCATCCTGTAGATCATGTGATCCTTGTTGAGGATCATCAAGTGATCTGTTTGATTCAATTGTACCGATCAAAAGATATTCTTCTTTAACATCAACACCAACTTGTATGTCAACAGGACTAATCAGTCAGTCAGTTACTATGGTAATAACGTGTTGCAATAAACCATTTACCAACTTACGTTACAAATCTTCTCTGAGTTGTCATGGTTCGTTGAGCAGGTATGTAGCCCTTTGCAGGTGGCTGACGAAATTTTGTTTCCAAGTTAACATCCGGCGGTAGAAATGCATGTGAATCACTCGGGTTGTCATCAATGCTCTGAGGAACAGAGATAAACATCTGATTGGTTAAAGTGACAGAGGTGACACTTAAAATGACATAAACAACATGGATGACAACTAACCTCTTCATATCCTTGGGGTAACTGACCAGACAGGATCACGTGAGCAAGCCTTGTTACTAACGTTGGAGACTGTATTATCAGAAACACCTAAAAGCACAATGATTTGTTCACATGTATGGATAGCACTGTACTAGTTATTAGAAACATGTATGGGATAGCACTGTATTAGTTTAGTCACTTGTATCGCTAGCACTGTACTAGTTTAGTCACATGTATGGATAGCACTGTACTAGTTATTAGTCACATGTATGCATGCATGCATGGATAGCACTGTACTAGTTATTAGACACATGTATGGATAGCACTGTATTAGTTATTAGCCACATGCATGGAATAATTGCCATAACAACCTGTGAGAGCAGGAACAAAGCTACCATTGAACTGATGTATGGCTTCTTATCTTCCTGAAATGCTTAATTACAACACTATCATTAATGGTGGCATGGCTGACCTTGCTGGAGGGCTGGTCAATGGTGATAGAGTGAACATATAAGGGCAGCAATAGCCTGCCCAATGTATGAGTGATAATGACATCATTAAGGGAGTGTATCCCCAGTGATAAGATGTCATTAAGGTAATGCATGTGATCTAAATGTTCTGCAACAAAATGTTCCAATCTTGATCTGTTCAAATGACTATATAAGGATAATAAACATTGTGGTCACCATAGTAACACTTACTCAGCTTGACAACGGATACATTCATCCAGTTCAATAACATGACTACCAATGAACCAGACAAGGTTAGAGAAATATGGAGCAGCTGTTTTGTTCCTGATGTAATCTAACATTGCAGCATCGTTGACTAGTGGCACACAATAATGTAATACTCTTATCACTATAGTAACAGTGTTTACCTCTGTAAACATTTAGTGTCAACGTCCTCACTGCAATGCGTACCATACTCTCGTGATGATTAAAGAATTTTATTGCTTCAGTGTAGAGGGGGAAATCCCTTAAGTGCTATACAACAACAATAACAACACTACCTGAGTCATCATGGTAACTCACCTCATTATAAAAGAAATGGATGGTATGAACGTTAAGTTTAAATGATAAAGTCTTGAGGAATGAAATGTAATATGCTAAAATCTCTTCATCAGAGAAGTCAAACTTATGGACAATGATGGAATTGATGTGATTATTGGATAACAAATAATCTGCAATAGCAGGGGGTGGAGCATATAACACACACCAACTATAAATACTTACAAAGAGATGTTTCATTCCTAATATTCTCATACATGATGTTCAGTGTTTGCAGTAGCTGTACACACACAAACTTGCCACATCGCTGTGATAAGATGCGCAGAAAAAAACTTTGCATGTTCTTCTCAAGAAAGAAGCTGACGATAACACAAATATACAGTGGCCCTGCTGATGTTCTAAATCACTCACTCGAACACTGAGTTATCATTTTGATCACCCCATATTAAAATCTCAGCTATTGAACGAAACGTTTCCACTATTAGTGGTCTATTGGCATCAGTAACTTGACTAGTACGCGACAATACCGCATAATGGTATCTGTAATATCATTCGTATATCATAAACCTTTCCTTCTCGCCTCCATCTTACTTTAATTGTTCAAGTGATGGTGCTTTCTTCTTAGGCCGCCATTGCTCCTGTAACCAACTCTTCCACATTTCCAATTTTGGTGGTGTGCACTATTTAAAACAATAATTTATTTACGTGAATAAGCTAATTACAACGGATGTAGTGGACATTAGAAATGTCGCTATATGGCGCTCAGAGGAGGACTAAACTACGTTTAACTGGTAACATATTCTATAATATTAACTTACTATACGACAATATGTTTGTATAGTACACTCAGCAAAGAATTTAGCGAAGAAAGATTTGTTCCGTAAGAATTAGTGTAGTCCACGATGAGTAGTGATGATGTATTGCACACAGGTCTGCCAGACTCATTCGCTAAGATAGTAGTTGATAGCAGCGGGCAGTGTCATACAACTGAAGTGGTAAAGACATCACTGGATCCCAAATGGAACCAGCACTATGACCTGTGAGTATTGTGGTGTGGTCATATGGCATATGATAAGTAGGGATTAATGCAGATGATGGCCGGGGCCCATGGGGAACATACATGTAAAGTAGCTGTAAAGGCGTGATAGCATGTAAGGGTTGGTAGGGACTGGTGTGGAGGGGTGGTGTGGAGATGACTGAAGTATTCAGTTTAGTTGTGGCTTCTGTCTGCATCATGTATAATAGTTTGTCATCTCAGACGAGTGTTATCGTCTGCTATTATTATGTTCCGTCTAGCTTCCTCAGTAGGACTGATTCCATCTCTATAAGTATTTGGAATTATAAGAAAGTGCACAAGAGGCAAGGTGCAGGATTCCTTGGTTGTGTTCGACTCAGTGCAAGCATGATCAGTAGGATAAAGGACAGTGGATGTAAGTAACAAGATATAATGATAATTCATTGGTCATTGATCATAATCAGATCAAAGACTGAACTTAGCCAAGAGCCAACCAGATGATGATACTATAGTCCGAGGACAAGTGATCGGTCAGTTGTGGATCATGTGATGATCATGTGATTATTCTTAATATGCAGTGAGTTTGACATCACGAGATCAGACCGGGGGTGTTTCAGTGGTAGACTCAGATGTAACTACAGCTCAATCATTACTCAATGAACAAGATGAACAATTACCTGATGGGTATGTTAATATATACTACTATATAGTTATCTTGCTGTGTTTAGCTGGGAACTAAGGCATACTCCACTGGGCCGAGAATATTATGTTAATCATTATACCAAATCTACCCAATGGGAACATCCTACCAGGTGGGTGTGGCTGGATTATTAACATTTACATACGGTGATTTGACAGGCCGGGATATGAGAGTGTTACATCTACTAATAATTCGGCTGGTCGTAACACAACGTTAGAACGTCACCCTGGCAGTGTGTCTATGTGTTCACATCCGACTAGCTTAGCAACCAGTTTATCTCCTGTAGCAACAACTACATCTTCTCAACCAGCTGTTAGTACACAAGACATACCCACTACTAGAACATTTTCTATTGGCTCAAATTTAAGAAGACGTGTTAGTACACCATGTAATCACCATAGTAACCACCACCCACGTCTCAGGCCTATTAGTATGGTTTCTATGACAACCAATTCTGATTTGCTGCAGGAAAATAGTAAGAGTATATATTTTAGTTGAGTATGAGTCACATGATCCCTGCAGGTGTTAGTGATGATAGTGACGATGTGTCTCATAATGATGCAAGATTGTTAAGCACAGTTGCTAGAAGACTATGGGAGAAGTAAAATGATTGTTAAAAGATGATAATGTTATTATTCTTGTTATTATGCCTTCAGGCAATTATCAGTTGATGATTCCAGTAAAGGTTCCCATAGTAACGCAACACTATCACAAAAAGTTAAACAACTTCGAGCACAACTTATTGCAATCCAACCAGCAGTTGGGCATTGTCGTATTGAGGTGCTTAGGAGGGATATTGTTAGAGGCTTAAGTATTGTGTGTACTTTGTGCAGGTGTCCAGGGATGAAATCTTTGAAGAATCGTATCGGCAAATTATGAAAATGAGTCCAAAAGATTTAAAGAAAAAATTGATGGTGAAATTTAGAACAGAAGATGGTTTGGATTATGGAGGCATTGCTAGGGAGTGGTTGCACCTGCTGTCGCGGCAAATGTTAAATCCCTACTACGGATTGTTTCAGTATTCTCGAGATGACGCATATACATTACAAATTAATCCTCACTCAGCTGTTAATCCTGTATGTCATCTCATTGTTACCTAACTAGCTCACATGATCTCTTGTACTTTACAGGAACATTTATCTTATTTCAGATTTGTTGGACGGATTTTAGGCATATCGGTGTTTCATGGCCACCATGTTGATGGTGGCTTTACTCTTCCTTTTTATAAGGTATTCTGAATAATGCACATCATAGCTCATGCCACCTGTATACCATATAGTTGGTATTTAATTAATTTTGTGAATTTCGTGAGTATTGATAGATTCGTGAAATTTATCCTCGAAAAAATTTAAACAAAATCACTACAATACCATATAGTTCACTGTTGACCATTCATGAAAATATAATCGTGAAAAACTAAAAATCAGGCATTCACGGAATTTAAGTACCTTGAAAAAGCCAAACCAGATATCTTG
>OZ005748.1:2500-105000 GCA_963930835.1 Spongia lamella | reverse complement strand
CACGTGACATCATTAAATATTCACTAGCATATACACACTGGCTGGTTTTTGATGGTAAAACATCAACTTGTAGACTGGTGGTTATAAGGCCATGACTTGCTAATGATGTTGAGTTGTGCAATTTACAGATGGCCACAGATCACATACATTGCTATACCATAGATCATAGATTTGAGTTTTACCCATTTCAGTTTATCATATAAAGGAGGTTAACAGATGGGTTGCCTGGTCAACAGCAAGCAGTCAATTTACTACATAATTAATGCTGTTTGTTATTACTATAGGAACAATGACATCACTGGATTGTTAGAACATACATTTTGTGCTAATTATGATCGGTTTGGTCAACTGTTGACACATGAATTAATCCCAGGTGGTCAGGAAATACAAGTGACACAAGAGAATAAGCAAAAATATGTACATCATTATGTTCAGTGGTATTTCAAGAGAGGAATTGACCATCAGTTACAAGCTGTCCAAAATGGCTTTAATGAACTTATACCTCGTCATTTGTTGAGTGACTTTGATGAGAAGGAACTAGAGGTGAGTAGTCACACCCACTTGTTGCTCATGTGACATCACATGATACCACATTTTAGCTAATCATTAATGGTGTTGGTAAGATAGACATTCAGGATTGGAAGAACAATACTAGACTAAAGCATTGTACAGCGGATACATGCGTAGTCAAGTGGTTCTGGCATGTAGTCACACAATACAGTGATGAGAGAAGAGCTCAGCTGTTACAATTTGTTACCGGCTCATCACGTGTCCCTATTGAAGGATTTAAAGCTTTACAAGGTAAGCAAAATGATGTGGTGAGATCCTGCGTGTACTCTGTAACCATCAGGATCTACAGGTGCAACTGGTCCTAGATTGTTTACTATACACTTATCACATAACATGTCAACCAATAGTTTACCTAAAGCTCATACCTGGTGAGTTGGAAGTAATATGATATTATTATTATAATGCTTGGTTGGGTATAGTTTTAACAGAGTTGATTTACCACCATATGAAACAATGGATAAACTGAAAGAAAAATTGACTTGTGCAATTGAAGAAACGGCAGGCTTTCATGTTGAATAATGATTTTGTATTATAAATTATTTTATTATTAATATAAACTATATAGCATGGGTTATAGACCAGGTAGAGGAACACGATTATCCCTGGCCCATTTCTTAATAGCTATTATAATAAATTCAGCTTGTGAATTGGCTGTATTTCTTAGTATCTGCATGATTTCCTTTAAACTCTCCCTGTAACACATCACATGGTGTAAGCTCTTAGATCATGTGATCCCTACTTTGGTTCATGCCCAGCAATGACTAACTGGAAGACACCTACACACGCCCCTCGTTTACCCTCCCAATATTCAGGATTAGGATCAAGCCGTTCTAAGATGTCAAAAGCTCTTGCAGCATAATAGAACTGACCCATCTTGTAACAATCATTGGCAATTACATTAAGCAATGAAAAAGAATCTCCTGAGGTATCCATCTTTAGATACAGCTCCCAGGCATGTTGAGGTTTACGGTTCATAATATCTACAGAATAGAATGAGTGGATAGCCACACCCACCCACCATAATACAACACTTACAGCATCTAGCCAACCAGCTGATGTAAACATAATCCATTTTAATCTTTTCTGAGCTAATCAGTAGGAACATCTACAGTGAAGAGTTATTACTACAACTACTACAGTAGCCACACCCACTTCTTCAGCTTCTTGAAAATTACCAGTAATCGCTTTTGCTTGTGCATAATTAAAGTTGAAGTTATCATCATTAAAGAAATAACTCTATTGCATTTACTGGAATAACACATAGAGCATATACATAGCAACGGTACCTTGACAGAGTTAAGATATATCAACACATCTTCAAACTGTTTAAGAAGGAAGAAACATGAAGCCATGCATTGTCGACCAGGAATGGTATCTTTGTGTCATAAATAAAAGTCGTCATATTACCATGGCAACAACTCACCACATTCAGCTCCAGAACTACCAACAAGTTGATAATATTGTTGAGCAAGTTTAAGATTTTCACGCTGATGAGAAGTATCACAATTATTGAACAGTTCAATTTGTTAATCGTCTCACTGAATTTCTCTCTTGCCCAATAACTGCATTAGCTATAGCCTTTAATATGTACTCTTGGGCAGTGGTAGGCTCAACATCTTTAATCAACTCATAAGCAATCTCATTGTCCCCTAATATAATATGCTATTACTGATAACATGACACATAGCCAGTGGCACCTTGTCTCAGATAATAAATCACCTACAATATAACACTGATTATTATCAAACGCTGGATCATTAACAACTTACCAAGTTCAGTCTAGCTTCAGGGATAATATCTAATAAACGAGGCAGCACTTGTAAGGCTCCTTCACCATTAGAAAAGATAACCTGATAAGATAACAAGAACCTATATCATGAACTATTGCTATAAACTATTACACACATACTCTATAGAGCAGTTAACTAACTAGAGACTATTACACATACTCTATTATGCTGCAGTAAATCATAAGCAAAATGGAATGAACTGGAGCTGGTATCTTGTAGTACTTTAAGTTCAGCCTATTATCATCAACATTATGGTGGGCCATATTAATATTGTCACATTACCTCAGCTGCTTTACCATTGTATAGCTTATAATAATTACATGCCTTCAGATTAATAGCTATTACACTATCAGGATGATGTTGTACATAGCCTGATAATACTTCCTACAGAAGGGGTGGGGCTGGTGATTACTGCAACAGTAACATGAGAAATACTCACTTGAGATACATCATAATAATCAAGTTTATGGTAACACATGGCCAAATACACATTCAGTGCCAACAAATCTCTACAAAAAATTGTATTCATTAGTGGTTGCCATGGTAATGGTACTCACCGATTCTCTAACAAGAGTTTACGATAGATGTCAATAGCCTCTTGATAGTGTGTTCTTAAATAATGTATTGCAGCTAAACTTAACTGTACTCATTCTAATTAATGATCAGTGTTTTCTCAGTGATTACCTGATCTTCTAACATATTTTGTAGATGTTGATGATAACTCATTAAACGTTTCTCATCATTGAACTACAGTAGCCATGGCAACTGGTATCAATATATTACACAACTTACCTTATGAGCTAAATGAAATTGGACTCTATTCTGTAAAGGACTGGGTGTAGCTATTGAAGAACACATAAACTTGTATTAGTAATAGTATGTAGGTAATACATTTTTGAGCAGCAATATCGGCTTCTTGATACATTCCTAACATGAAATAACAACAGGCAAGATTAATCCAAATCTCAGGAGTACACGTTTCGGTTTTTGTCAATTTCTCATACTCCTAATAACTCAATTTGACTTTGTTCATATTAACTATTGTCTATTTTACCTCACGTGCTCTCTGATACTTGCCCAAATGGAAGGCACAATATGCCATCCACTGACCTGCTTGTGGCGGAGCCTTCCCACTGTTACACTGGAACTATTTGGCGCCATTTAAATAATCTACTAGCTCATCTCTGTACCTCTAGTAAGGTAATGGCTCCAGTGTAGTCACGTGCTTGAAGAAATTCTTCAAGTTTAGGAGTTTTCTTTTTCTTCTTCTCCTTACCAGGCACTGTTTCGCTATTAGTAGCCGGCTTGGCTCTTGATAAAATCTGTTATAATTGTAGAAACGAATAATATTCGACTCTCTAGATCTCACCATTGTGTTGTTTATAAAAGCGTTGCTAAGCAAATCCTTTTAATGCTCACCACACTTTGAGATGGCAAAAATGGATGGGTATTTGCCTAACTGCTGTAACGATATTAATGACATGAGTGTACAATATGATGATGGCACTGATTTTCAATTAGGTGAGGTTGTAACCTTCGGATACTCCAAAGTGTGCGCGTCACAGATGGTAATTAGTGAAGATGGACTGTCAGCGCGCAAGAAGGATCCTGCTCAGTTTTACGCTTATGGCGTGGTGTATGGTGATAAGCCGCTCAGTGGAGTAGTAGAATTTGAACTAGAAATTGTCCGTTATGGCAGTGGGTGGTCAGGTACGGTAAAACTTGGTCTTGTTAAAGTGACAGAAGATAAAGAATTGACAGTTAGTGATGTGCCAAGATATTCACCGGATGCTCCAGGATACTGTGTATGGTGTGCAGATAAATTATACAATAACTTACAGCTGGTTGGAAAGTCTGAATCTTCATATGGCGGTAAAAACTTGGATAATTTAAGAGCTGGTAGCAGAGTTGGTTTAAGGGTAGATAGTAATGGAAATTTAACATTTTTAGTGGATGGACATTCACAAGGAATTGCTAGTAAGAATGTTATCAGTAAAGGTCACAAGTTATATGTAGTAGTGGACCATTATGCTAACTGTATTGAAACAAGAATAACTAGAGCTGGTGAGTTCTTTACCATGAGGTTATAAATAGTAACTGGCTAACCATCATGATAATTGCTTAGTGTAAGGTGAAATGATGTATTACTGTATGAAAAGTTATGGAGAATGTTATGATAACAAACAACTCCAGTAAGGATAGGTGATAATGAATATTAACAAGGAAGAGTTAGGGACACTGAGTGAGCTCAAAAGGTTGACTTTTATTAGTAAAGGTCTCTCGTAGCATCTGCAAAGAATTTGCCCTATCATCGGAAAGTTCTATATGGTGTTGTTATTGTGTGTATGCGTGTGTCTGTTTGTCTGTCTATGTGTGTCTGTATATGTGACCAAGTCTGTAAAAACAGGTCATATCTGCACATCCAATACACATTCCCTTGTGAATAAGCTAACAAGCTCATCATTATAGTCTTATGTTTGTTCTATATTGTATCAAATTTGTATACTTACAGCTTACCCACAGGCTGTGTCGTCTGTCTTCTAAGTCATATAATCTTCTAAGTCATATATCGGATGTGCAGATAAGACCTGTTTTTGTAAACCGGTCACGTATGTATTTGTGTGTTATACTCTTTGTGTGTGCATATGGTAGTAATATCTTTTTGATGGGTTACTTTCAAAGGTGGTTTATAGTCATGTCATTCATGAAATTATTGTAGAGAGTTACCCATGTAGCTAACGTTAATATATCCATATCATGAGCACATGATGTATAAGTAAGATGGCATTTTGTAGCATTGACCCTTCTTGTTCACTTAATTGCTGATATCTGCTGCATGCAGATGTTAATCTGTACGGATGGTCATAATTATGTTGATCATGATATTAACAAATTAATAGCTTCTAATGATTGAATATGTGCAGTATAATGTGTAAGGAGTCGTTAGTGACTTGTAGAAGCTCTGTGTTACCTGCCATACCCTTCCCAGCTGTATGTTAATACACACTGCATGTTTGTGTAGGATGGTCAAACTGCTAACACTGCTATACTCATTATAGAAGAGAGTAAACATTCTACATAAACTGTAAATTCTTCAAAACAATAAAAGTGTAATGTGTGGTTTAACCCACAATGAGTGCTGTGTGATGTACAGGGATTATTGTGTGAATGTAATGGCTCTATAGTGTCATGAAATAAGTTACATTTTGGCCTGGACAGCAAAGGTGTTGCACCATGACAATATCTTGGGTTGCTATATTAATTGTCTAGGCACATTATTGTGGAGAAAAATCACATTCCTGTGGAGTGATAGTTAGGGTGTTTCTGCACCCAGAGCAGCCCTGCTTCCTGCATCAATGTTGTATAGCGTTACGGCAATCACTGTGTTGTACAGCAGAACCTGTATAATATGGACACTTGGGGCCAACCAGAAGTGTCCTGATTGTCCAGGTCAGCTTATGTTAAAGCACTACTTGGGATCTGTGTGGTAATCTTCCACATTAACAGGTTCCACTGTATTATTGTAGATAACAGTATGTTAAACATTGACATTATGTTGTTATAGTTGTACTGGTTGAAGTGAGAAGATTACAAGACATGTGTTTGGAAGTTATACGAAAGATTGTACCCAGCTCCAATCTTCATAGAGCACCACTACCACAACAAATTTTACAAAAACTTAATCTTCTTTACCAATGATCACTATAATTATTATATTGTTTATTTTATATAACTACAATTGTTTATTTTTTGTAAACTAATATCTCGACTAATAATAGAATTGTTGATCAGCGCTGTAGCGATGAAGACGACGCGAGATGGCTGATAATGTTGAAGATCACCAATCAGTAGGGGAAGGGTAAGGCGAATTGTAGAACACGGAACATCGCGTATTCTGGTATACGTGATAGACTTGTAGCAGAAAAGCAAGTATCGTTCCAATTAAAGAGCTCTTGCCCAACAGCACCTCTACAAGTTACTACTGAAGGTAGTGTTGCATTGACCACAGCAAAAGTAAGAACCTGGATTATAGCCATCTGACGCGAGATTTTATTTATCGTATGCTTCATAGCTTTTGCTTTTGTGGTCGTCTGGTGGACAATTAAGCCTTCCTTACCAATGCATTCAACATGTACAAATTCAACAACCTATTTTTGGAGCCAATTACATTGAAGTTGCGTTGGTAGCACCTGGAGAAGGTTTGCTGTAGTGTTCATATAATCATATCATGTGATGTCACGTGAAAACACAGTTGAATGGGAGGGGCCAGCGAGGGTCCTGATATATTTTAGTTCAGGAGGTTGCATAGAATTTGCTAGAGCACTTGTAAGGTTGTCACAAGGTGAGTTATACAGGTCATTGCCACCTGCAATATCACTGATCTGCTACAGAGTGGACCACATCAAGGCAGTTAACACCTGAACAAGGTCAGTAGATTCCATAGCCAGTTGCAAAATTATCCACAACTGCAGATAGCCACCTTTCTGAAGAAAGCTTAGATGACAAAAAGAACAAATGACTTGTTTAGTAACTGAATTTGTTGGTATTCAGTTTATGTGCTCACCAGTGATTTGTTAGGTTTCTACAGACAATCCCGTCTATATAGCAATTGCTGATGCATTAAAATAGGAGAGTTGGGAAACGGCTTTCTTGGCTGATGGATGGCTCCAGCTGTACCGTAGGCCGTTGGCATGACGCATAAACCATGCTGATCGCAATGCCATGGGCTGCAGTGTGCAATGGCTGCTGCTTTATTGCCCATGGCACTACCCAGCATAGTTTACACGCCAGCCGACACACTCAACACGCCGTTGCTTTCTGATGGCTAGCTACAGCTCCAGTTAACAACTAAAACACCATAACACCACTAGCAGTTGAGTCTGGAGCGAATTGACTCAGTGTTATCACACGTCAGCGCTTATAAAGCGGCGTAACGACCTCTTGTCTGTGTGAACAACGGAGGAGTTGTGAAGCCCTAGCCATATTGCAGGCACGTGACTCGTTGAGTGCACATGCGACTGAAGCAACATGGCGGTAAGTAAAACGTGTAATTCTTTATCCTGTTAATCCTTTATTAGTGAGTGATTTTAGTGCTTGTATTTAATGTAGATATATTTATATTGTATTTTTGTTGTCGTTGGTGGTATAATGAGTAGGCATTGTTGTTATAGGATGTAGAAGAGAAGAAAGGAAATCCTATGAGAGATTTGTGTATCAAAAAGTTATGCCTAAATATATGCGTAGGAGAGAGTGGTGACAGGCTGACGAGGGCTGCTAAGGTGTTGGAAGAGTTGACGGAGCAAACGCCAGTGTTTTCAAAAGGTATAAATGAAACGTATGTCTTGTTTCATGTAAACATTGTACTGTATTTACAGCAAGATTTACTGTAAGATCTTTTGGTATTCGTCGTAATGAAAAGATTGCAGTTCACTGTACAGTAAGAGGCCCCAAGGCAGAGGAAATATTGGAAAGAGGACTAAAAGTGAAGGAGTACGAGCTACGGAGAGGCAATTTTTCTGATACTGGTAATTTTGGCTTTGGCATCCAGGAGCATATTGACTTGGGAATCAAGTATAACCCTAGTATAGGAATTTACGGAATGGACTTTTATGTGGTCCTTGGTCGACCTGGATACAATGTTGCATACCGTAGAAGGAAGAAGGGACGTATTGGTAGAAGACACAAAGTGACAAAGGATGAAGCAATGAAGTGGTTTCAGCAAAAGGTATGATGAATATTATTGTTTGAATATATAAAAATCGTTTTGTTCTTTATTGTTAGTATGAAGGTATCATTCTGCCAGGAAAATGAAGCCATACATTATTGTATTAATGTTAATAATGTATGCAGTACGAGAATGTTAATGTATGCAGTATGAGATTAACAAAATTGATGACTACATCACTGCTCTTCAAGATTTTCTAATTCTTCCCTTTGATGATCAATATAGTGGTTGATTTCGATAATCCGACTTCTGTTCCTCTGCAGCTCAGTTTCAGCTATACGATTGAGTAATTCTTTAAGATGAGTTCTTATTCGTGATAATATATTATCCTCCTATATACATAATAGTTGACTTTATGACTATATAGAGCACTGTTTCTTAGTTCTTACCTTTTCATCTATTTTCAGTAGATGAAGATCATGTGATGTGTTGATGGCATTCATTAGTGTATCTTTGTCAACAAATAACTACCAAATTAATGCACACCATTAAAACTTGACATTGATTTTAGTAGTTAGGGATAATAGATGTAATGTGTGAAGCATGCAAGCATCTCCCGGTTTATTAAATAGATGTTATGCATGCAACTGGTTCATCATGGGTGGCTATACATATTCCTCACTATTCTCAGTTCATCATGAAGATCTTCAGTCAGCTGATTTTTCACAAATTTCTCTAACATTTGTAGAGCAATATCAGAGAGGTGTTCGTGATGTGAGTTCTCCACATCCCTACACTGAGTCATGGTAAGGAGAATGGGTTAAGGTGCATGATAAGCAGTGTACTCTGAGCACTTAGTAAGGATATTGATTTTGTATGTTTTCAATGAACACTGTCGCTAAGTCAGTGTAGTTCCTTTCAAATTCTTTATTGATATCCTAAAACAGAATAACTTATTGCATTATATTACTTGACTGCAACTTACATCTAGTTGTTCAACTAAAATCATCTCTAACTTAATAAGGTCATGTTTCATTTCATCCAAAATTGTGTTTAGATGGGCTAAGGCCTTCTCTATATCTCCAGCTGAGATCAAACCTTGTTTAGTATCTTCATATTGTTGTATTATAGCCACTGCTTCTTTTTGATTATTTGCTTTGGCCTCCAGATAAGATGAAAAAATGGCTTCTCTTTCTTTATCCCATACTTCTTTCTCCTTTAGTCCAGCATCTGTCAAAGTTTTACAAATTTCTGCTAGTTTCTCTTGATACCTGTTGTACAGTAAGTAATGCCAAGATATGATATATTGGACTGATTTACTGTTGTAACATTTCTTCAACTCCAGGTAAGTGTTGAAGACGTGGTGCTTCCACATCTTCTTTAAACAGCATGTCATATAAAGAGTTCTCTTCTAAGCCATCAATATAAGCTGCCTAGCACACCATAGAGTAACAATTGTCTCATAAGCCTTTACTAACTCGATATAATGCTTCCTTTTCATCTTGTACTTTTTGTTCAGCAGCTTTCCTCTCTGCACTTCTTTCCTGTAATTCCAATCCTTCAATGGTGTCCTGATATTGTGTAAGAGCTTCACTTCTCTGTAACATACTCAATCACACAACAGTATATCATATCTTACTTACAGATTCATCAGTTACTAGTCGATAGTCAAAATATACTAATGCTGGTAAATGTGCCAGTATAAATGGTTTGTAGTTGTTGTCGCTGGCAACAGGATTACCAGCAAGACTGACTGCTTTCAGTTGTGAGAAGGTACGTAAGTAACTTAACTCATCTAGCCTATCGATTAGATTATTCCCAATGGACAACACTTGAAGTGGTAGGCCTTCCATGTTCTCTAGTATCTTTATATGATTATGAGCCAAACTGAGATCCTTCAGATTAACTAAACTGTTCAATCCTTCTATCGTTTCTATGTTGTTAAATGATAAATCTAAAATAACAACGATGACAATGCCTCATATGTAGTCTTCTCACTGGCATTCTTACCTAACCACACTAGATTCACCAATGATTCCAATCCTTCAATTTTCTCTATTATATTATTGTCAAGCTGCAACTTAGTCAAATTCTCTACACACCACAAATTCTCCATTCGCAGTATGTCTAATACATGCACCATAATTGGAGGTTTCTATGGCAACAAACATTTCTTACTTTTGTAGCTTAGCTTAAGCTCCAGTACTTCTTTAAATTCTATTCCTTCTTGCTTTGCGATCTTACCAGCCTCCCCATCTGGCCCCTGCTCTTCAATGGATTTACGTAACAGCGCATCGTCAATTACGGATGGCTCGATAGAATCGTACAGCCTGCTCATCACGTTTTACTACAGTATGTGGTGCACGTGATCACAATTATTTGAAACTTGCAATGGCGCTGTATTTAGTGAAGGAACGATTGAAAACTTTTGAGGGCTGCAAATGGCCATTTGGTGAAGATTCATCTTGCTCCATGCTCAAGGTATATATTACAGTATTTCGTACCGTCATACCGTCTATTATAGCGGGTTATTTTCGAAGGGAATTTATTTTCGAATATTTCGTTTAGCTGTTTCCCTTCGAAAATAAATTCCACCGAAATTTATATGCAATAATAAAACCCTACAATTTAAATCTGGTGTACGAAAATAAATTCTTTGAAACATAAATTTGGTATACTTGTTCGAAAATTTCTTCATCGAAATTAACCCGATATACGGTATCTACCACAATATCTATTCCAAGCTGTGTAGATATAACCCCTGTGTTGGGTTTGATTTTTATACTAAAATGTTTGGTTGTACCACTAATTTTATACAACACTGCAACAAATACAAACTTGCATAGCCAGGAGATAGTTTTAAACAAGGCTACAGAGAAGTTGCTATAATTTACAGCAGTTCTGGGAAGTATATTCCACCAAGATACTGCTTGGTAAGTAATAGCCAACAGTGAATTTATGTAGCAAAAACGAGATGATGCTATGCTGGTAAAATATTTTCAAATCTGATAGGAGGATCTACCAATATTGATCAGCTTGCCTTGTAGTGGTAATAACATATTATGGAATAGCTGATGATGAGTAACATGAACAAATCTATACTAAGATATTTAGTGGAAGGCTTTAAACTGATGAGTCAAATAGCACTGGTAAAGACTAGGATCAACTCATGATCATTCATATGGTATTTTAAGATAGAGCATCACTTCCTAGCAATACATTTTGTAGAAGACACTCTTCACTCCCTGACAGTTATACCAATCCATAACTGCTTGCTTGCTCCCTGATGTAATACCACTATGATTGTTATAGTGTATGCAAGTACCTTCCTCCAAAACAAACCACAGTAACACAATAGTCATTCAAACGTGTTAATGAAGTGACTTTACTGTTGCTATGGGTATACAGGTAGCAGAAGCAGGCTTCTATTATATTGAAGGATCAGAAGATTCTACCATGTGTGTAGTTTGTCAGAAAGAATTGGAGGGATGGGAAGAAGGAGATTCACCTAGGTTAGTAGTGTGCAAAATAACTTTTGAAGGATAACATGATGCATTGTCAGTATTTGCTTGGAAATGTGCAGATTGTCAGGACAATGTGTTATACATTTCTCAACAGTTTTACTGTAGCCAAAAATAGAATTTTTTTCCGTACAATTGTAAAAATGCCTAGTGTGTTCTGTTGCACACTGGGTATCGTACTTATGCTATAGGGATGAACATCAACGACATTCTCCTCAATGTCCATTTCTATTGATTACTGATCCTTACAAGTTAACAGTTCGTCAAGTGTTACAGTTGGAATCACATGCAATGGAACATATTAAGGTAGTGATGACTATCATGGATGGCTATTTATGATTTGAGATGGTCTCTTAGGAAAAGAAAATGTTGTTGTTGCGTGACAGACTTAAGAAGAATATTGATAATCTTCTGGAAACTTTTGATAATGCATGCAAACTGAAAGATTAATTGTTAACTTTGTACAAGTTTTGCTTGCTCAATTTTTTTTCTCAGTCCATCACATGCTAGTATCAATGACGAGTGTCTGTTCTGCAAATCAATCAGCTGAACTTGTAGCATGTCATTCTGTGGTGATCATATAATGCAATATCATGATATTAAAATGGTGGTTACCTGATCTTTCCTCTCTTCAAAATCTCTTAGTAATGTACTGTGACTGACTAAACCACCTTTATGCCTAAGGGCATTGTTATTCATGCGTAATGCATCTCTTGTTTGCTTAGTTCGAGTAAGAAGATCTCTCTTCTGTGCTACAACACTTTCTATCTGCTTCAGTCTTTCCTTTTTGCCACAGTTTTCTACTTGAACAAATTGTAATTTTTGTTTGAGATGAGTTAACACTTGCACAGCATTAGTTATTTTCTTCTTCAGTTTGATGATATCCTATTATGGCATATATTGGTTAGGGTTTTGCTGTGTGTGTGATACCTCATTACGCTCCTCTATCTTCTCATTTAGATTAACATTATCAATTTTTAGTTGCTCAAAGTCAATCATGTGAAGTCCTTCAGCTAATTCTTCCTTGAGTAACATTTTATGTTACCATCATTTATGCATATGAATTACCTTTTGTTTCAATTGGGTTTCACATTTTTGCACTTTGTATTGAAGTTTAATATTGTCCAGCCTCACCTAGCACTCCTGTGATACCTGTTATACTAACAATATGGAGAACTAACTGCTATAAGTTCTGTTTCCTTTTTCTTTTGGACACCTTCCAACTGTTCCATTTCCTTACATATAAGTATGGTGACTAGATTGTGCATCAATATTGAGTGTCTAGCACTAACCTGTTTAGTTATCCGTTTACCAGTCCTACTATAAACTGCAGTACACGACTTGTCCAGTTTGTATAGTTTACATTCTTCACTGTAATCAACAGTGATCAATTGTTAAGGCTATAATAACTACTCACTAAGCTTGCTCAACTATAGCTTGCTTTTCTGAGCACTGGTCACTTAATTCTTTCTCTTGCTCTAAATATTCATTTAGTTGTACAGAGTAACTCTTTTGTAGCATCTCCAGTTCATCTGATCAATGTACATACATTAACTACTGATAGATGCATTGAGTATCAACTTACTAAGACTTTTCATGTACCGTTGCTCCTGATCACCAAATGACTTATTGCTGGTATCTGTTCTTTCATCAGTCTACTTAGCAACACTAACAGGTAGGTTATTTGACTAATGGCATAGTTGTACCTTTTTGCGAGCTAAATATTCAGCTAACTTGTGTTGTAAATTTTGATTTTGGGTTTTCAGTTTCTCTTGCTCTGATAAAGCCCCTCGACATCGAGCAAGAATCTCTTCTCTATCTAATACTTCTTCTTCCTCTATTATCTCTTCTAGTTCTTGTTGATTGGACGGACTTTTATCATCTACAATTATTAGATATGTTACAGACATGCTAGTAAGATGTAAGACTCGGGCTGTGGGTCTCCAACATATTATATGCAATGATTTATGAATTATCGCATACAGTTTTTATACCATATAACACTTGGGATTGTGTTATATGACTACATGGCTTTTAACGAGTGCCCATGTTATAACTACTACGTTACACTTCCTTAGCGAGCTGACTCAACAGCTCAAGCTAAGAATCCGATCAATTTGCGGTGATTACATTTATAGTGTGGCTTATGAGTTTCGATTGTGAGTTTTAGATATGATGTTTCCATGACGTTCTTGCACACGTAGTCGCAACGATTGTGGGTTTATAAACAAGTTTACAAGCTACAAGCAAGACTAAAAGACTTATTTCGGTTGAAAAGTTGCTTTAAATTGCTTCGATGGATAAATTAAGGTTAGTGGTGTCATTTAAATAGAATAATGAGCACATGGTAACAGATTGTTTTGTCGTGCAAGTAACTCACCTCAAACTGAGATCCCTTTGGTAAATATACTTCTAAACTATAAATTAGAATGATTTTAGCCTAGAAATGACGACTAGAAACCTGCCTAAACTTTAAAACTAAAACCCACAATCGATATGGAATTGATGCGCCTATATAAAGAGTGTAGTTCCATTTCGGTTGGTAGATCAGAGAGTAGATCAAAGAGTTCAAAGGAACCACCTTCCCAGGCAATATCCGAATATAAACCAGTTTACATTTAGTTGTAGCCCTGGAATCAGTGGAATGAGGTATACATGGCTTATGTATACTAGTGATTTCCTTTGATCTGAGGTGTGAAAGTGTTACATTTACCAAAGGGATCTCAGTTTGAGGTGAGGTACTTGCACGACAAAAACAATCTGTTACCATGTGCTCATTATTCTATTTAAATGACACTACTAACCTTAATTTATCCATCGAAGCAATTTAAAGCAAATTTTCAACCGAAATAAGTCTTTTAGTCTTGCTTGTAGCTTGTAACCTTGTTTATAAACCCACAATCGTTGCGACTACGTGTGCAAGAACGTCATGAAAACATCATATCTAAAACTCACAATCGAAACTCACAAGCCACACTATAAATGCAATCACTGCAAATTGACTGAACTCTTAGCTTGAGCTGTTGAGTCACCTCGCTAGGGAAGTGTAACATAGTAGTTGTAACATGGGCACTCGTGCTTTGCCTGATATGTATGCCCTCGGGTATACATATCAGGCAAAGCACTCGTGCCCATGTTATAACTATTACATGTACTCATTTAGAGGGTAAAAATGTGTATTATGTAATAGTGTGGAATATATGATAGTGTATCATCATATATCGTGATTAAAAAATTATATGAAGTTTTTATATCATGGTGTTATACTAATTTCCCTATTTCATTAAGGCATTATATGTTGTCCCTAAATAACAATTTTGGTGCTCAATTTGAGTAATTTCCGACCACAGGTGCATATCGTGATCACTAATATACAATTTACTGAAGCCAGTGTTGTGGCCATGGGATAACCTGACCACTGGGGATAAATGGACTGAATGTACCATACAGTGAAAATTTTTGATGGGGGGAAATATTGATGGAGTTAATGCTATGTGTCAAAATTTTCCCTTTCACTAATATACCTTGGCCTAGCATGCTGTCTGTAAATCATTAGTCTGGCATAGCTGACCCTTTTATGTGGCACCCTCCTCAGGAGGGTGCTGCATAAAAGGGTCAGCTACACCAGGCTAGTCAATACTTTCCCCGTCGATAAAGTGCATCCGTCACTATATCCCCCCCCATCAAAAATTGCATTTCTTTCATTCAAAACTGTTAGTGCATAGATGACTACTAAAGTTATTACTTACTGGTGGTAACTGCAGTAAACTCTTGTAGTTCTTGTGGAGCTACTTCTTCTTGTAGTGTTGGTAACTCACTAATGTACTCTGCCATATTTGTTGATGCTGGCAAACCATCAGCAGGTTCTTCTTGTATATCAGATGTTGTCTCTTCTTTTGTAGGTGATTCTTGTACTGGCTCATCTTGAACTCCCTGTGATTTATCTGTTGTTGTTAGTGTATCAGTTTTTGATTCTTGTGTGCTTTCATCAGCTGTACTGGATTCTTGAGCTGTTGTATCAGATACATCAACAGTTTCTTGCATTGATGTATTATTTATTTCCTCTGGCTCTTCTGACTGTACTGTCTTATCACCCTCTATTGCCGCCGGCGGAAATTCATCAGACGACTGTAGTAATGTAATGGATTGATCTTCTTCTTTCACCGATGGATCTGTATCATCTTGCTAAATAAAATTTATACTTTTAACTAAAATATCGTTACTACCTCACTTTCTCTTCGGCCATGATTATTGGTGCTTAATTTCTATAGCAACATCTACGCACGTGATACATCGTGGCGGGATTTACGAATGGCGGCATTGGTGAACAAATTTGGCTCAGGTCATATTCAAGTAAGTTTGCTCAGTAAATGCATATAATGCAGCGTAAATTTCAGGTTATCTTGGGACCAATGTTCTCCGGCAAGACGTAAGTAGTCTAGCTACCCCGCAAGTTAAGGCTTCATAATAATGGTCCTACACAGGACGGAGCTAATACGGAGAATAAAAAGGTTCCAGGTGGCAAATCAAGCTTGTATGATGATAAAATATAGTAGAGATGATCGTTACGATAAGGCTCGAATAGCAACTCACGACCAGCACGTCACCTCAGCTTATGCATGCTCAAGTTTAAGAGATGTGAAAGATAAGACAAAAGAATATGGCGTCATTGGCATTGACGAAGGCCAATTCGTAAGTAACCAATAGATCCACGTGTTGTACTTATATGATTTTCCAGTTTCCTGATATAGTAGAATTTTGTGAAGAATTGGCTAATGATGGAAAAACAGTTATTGTAGCTGCTCTCGATGGAACTTTTCAAAGAAAAGTACGTATCCATAGACCATTGATGAGGATCGTTAGTCATATTTATGAATCTTTGTTTTTAGGCATTCAATACAATTCTGGATTTAGTGCCTCTGGCAGAAAAGGTAGATAAACTCCATGCTGTATGTATGGTGTGTTATGGAGATGCTGCATTCAGTAAGAGAATAAGCTCAGAGACGGAGGTAATGCCTTATTATTTATGCATATATTATTAACTTAATGTTAAAGGTTGAAGTAATTGGCGGTAGTGATAAATACATGGCAGTATGTCGTAAATGTTATAATGTCACACCATCAACTAATGACCTTACACCTACCAGAGTCATACCTTCTGGAAGACAACTAATATTTTCTGAAAATGAACAATAATAAATTATTTGTTATTTTTGCTTGTAATCTTGTGTTTACTAACTGCTACAGAGTCCATAACATAAAAGCGTAAAGGTTTAGATGACCATTCAGGTCCAGCATAGTCCACTCCAATACGACTGCTACTGCAAACTTGCTGTTCACTCACATCATACATTTCTAACCATATTTCATTGCTACTAATCAAATCTTGCTTATTTTGATCTTTGGTGATGTTGAGTGCTTTACATAGATTGCCAGGACCTTTACATAGATGATATTCTTCCCCTACAAAATTCCCTCTCAATTCTCTCATTTTCTCGACGCCATTAACTGGTTCTAATGCGCGAATTAATACAGCAGCACCTTCCCCGCAACTAGAGATGTTCACACAATTGTGAATACCATAAATGGAGTACACATAACATGTTCCTGGCCTCATAAACATTGCTTCATTGCGAGAAGTCCTTTTGCCTTTGTAGGAATGAGCTGCTTGATCGATTGTTCCTAAATAAGCTTCTGTTTCCACAATCTTACCGCTCACCAATTGTCCATCCAACTTCCTCACTAATAACGTCCCCAACAACGCAGTGGCTAGTTCTTTGCATTGTTTATCGAAAAACTTTTGGCTTAATCTCACAGTCTTAGTCTTTTTGATTTCACTTTGCTCCTTTGCTTCGATACGTTTTCTCTTGCTCATTTCCACACGTTCTGGTTTAGCGCCATTAACGAGCGCGTGAAAAAAGTGTAACGTGATCCCAATTAATAAACACTACATTATGGCTGAAACTTCCAAACTAGAGTCTTCTTTACCAGGACCAGGAGATAAAGGTAAATTTTAAAGATATATTACATGCGTGCCAATTTCTAATGTTGCAATAGTGAAAGTAACTTTGCGACAGACTGGTAATACCCCGGCATTGGTCAACAAGACGTTTTGGGTTCAGCGTAGTCAAACTGTTCGTTGGGTGGTCGAGTTTATTAAACAACAGCTGAAGTGTCAACCACACGAGTCATTGGTGAGTATGGTATATCATGTTGTATTGTTTATTAGCTGGAATATTGATTACAGTTTGTTTATGTACAACAAGCCTTTGCACCTTCACTGGACCAAGACATTAATACGTTATATGAGGTACGAAAGTTTAAGTGCGCTCTACTTATACATGTGTGATTACAGTGTTACGGAGCTAATGACAAGTTGATATTGAACTATTGTAAAACTCCAGCATGGGGATAGTTACAATGTATAGAATAATATTTTTTATATATTTAAAGGAAGTTTCCACCGCAGAATTCCACCATCAGCGCTGACAGTTACTATGTGTTGTCCATTAGGAGCAACACGCACTTTAGTTATGTTCCCACTGTGACCCATTCCAACATGAGTTACTTCACCTTCATTGTACAACCATAACTATAGAGGATGATAAGTTTACAGCAGCTATGACAATTGTATGTTACAACCTTCACAGTCCTATCATCCCCTCCAGTAATAAAATGTATTCCATTTGGAGTAATATCCATTCCATTAATACTGCCAGTCTTGGAACCATCCAATTCTCTAATCTGACTGCCGTCATGAGTCTCCCAGTAACCAATCTGAAGATGGTAAATGATTTACAGTTCATTCAATATCAATATTCACTTTTCTATCAGTTCCTCCAGTGATGAGTTGGCACTCGTCTGGACGATAACAAACTGCATGGAACAATGTATTGGCAAATATCACTTGATTGCGTACAAATCTCCTACAACAAAGACCACATCTTGTGTAGAACATTTAGTGAGTTACTTACACTAAGTCCCAAATGATACAGGTACCATCACTACTAGCACTAACACACTCTTGGTCATTTTTTCTCACTTTAATACAAGTAACAGCTCCTGAAAGGTCACAGGGTAATATAAGAACTGAATGTAAGGCATCTGACAATTGATAAAAGTAACTGTTGGAATTTACATGTAGTGTGTGTAGTGACAACATGGCACACCTTTATGTTCCTTCATTGCTTCCCTCATCCGCTGTGACTGTGTTGATACATCCCATACTCTCACCTGACCTTCTCCACCCCCACTAATAATCTGTTTGGAATCAGATGTGACTGCTATTGCAGTAACTCCCTATCAATAATAATTCAATCATTATATTACTAATATTTTAGTTAATAACCTTATTATGAGCGTTGTGTATAATATACATCTCCCTGCCACTCTCTGGATAATAAGATCTAATCTTACCATCTTCCCAACCTATTTTATAGATTTCTCCTAACTTTATGAAGCTATATTAGTTCTATCACTGACCAGAAAGAATAGCTTGACCATTTGGTAAGAAGTCAATGGCATGACATAACATATTAGGTACACTTATCCTCAGTAACTCTTTACAAGTACCCGCATGCCATACTCGAATGTCACCATGGCTACTGGTGGCAAATAGTTCTGAAGAATCCCTGCTCATTATTATCATTAACAACACTAATAATATCTACTACGCCACCTTGGGAACATTACATCTGTTATCACATTGTTATGACAAGCCATTGTCAGGGTAAACTTGAAACTAGTAAAATCAAACTGATAGACATTTGACAAGTCAGTGCCTACAAAAAACTACAAAATAGAGTTGAAATATTTACTGAACACATTATTAGAATAATTTACCTGATGTCCTCTTCCTCTAAGAGCTAGAGATGTAATCTTTCCAGATACTTTACTTGACCTATTATTACAACTGATTGTAAGTTACATGATGACATGTAATTCACTTGATGGTTTTGAAGTTCTTACAATTGATCACAGCCACTGTACCATCTCCAGTACCTAACATGAAATCCCCTACAGGCAAATTAGATGAAATTATGTGGCTTTATTGCAGCATACACATCTAACTCACTAACACAATTTACTAATTGAGACGATCAAATATAATTGCAATATATTGTATGGCACAAAATTTTGATGGCAGTTAAATTTTAATCCTTGTTGGTATGCTAAATACCAAAATTAATGGAATAGTACAATTATTATGGTTCTAGTATAAGCTATTATCCATTTATGGGACACTGTAGCTTCTTACCTGTTGGTAGTAATTTTAAAATATTAACTCCCTGACTGAATTTCTGCTTCTGCGGACCATAATCTCTAAACAGTTTAGTACTAATATTGATCTATTACATCATTGACAGTAGTTAAATCACCAGTAACGTTGTTTGACTCACTTGTAATACATCACCACTGGTAGTACCACAGTAGACATATTGGTCATCCTCAGTTACCTGTTAAAAACAATCAGCCCATTATAAATACAATATCAGTGATGACACATTCATCATTTAATATGTATCAATAGTCTCCCTATTCTCTCAATTAATGTCCCACAACTGAGTTAGAGGGAGTTGGTCATGCTTCGAAGCAAGTACTAATGATATTAAAAATCACGTATGTTCCATTGGTTGCAATACAAAAAACTGCCAGTATGGGGCTCAGTACATATTTGGACATGATAATGCGTAAGAAATACAGCAGTATTTTTAAAGTAGGTGGGTTAATTTTGAGTGTTTTTTAATGACAACCTTTAAAACAACCCCATTCACTATATATAAAACTATATCACCCAAATATCTACTAAGTCCAACCGAGTGTTGTATGTGCTGATTGTGATTTTTCAAGAAAGCTTGACTGACCCCCCTGGTTGGTTATAGTTTTACAAAAGTTGCAAACAGCTGTGTGGCCATCTGTACCTACAAAATTATTATTGTAAGCACTAAGTAAATTGCTATCAAATATTACACAATTACAGATACGTATAGGGAACAGGGTGCTGGAGCGCTCTGGCCAAGGTTTATCTGAATACTACCTGTGTGTAACAATTATACGCATTAGTCTCACGTGGGCAGACAACTTTTTCCTTATATTATATTACCCCATAGATTTTTAGAACCCACAGGTTTTGGACCATTACTGGGAAATGTTAATAAGTGATGGTTAGATTAATGATTTATTTTGCTACTTATTAATGCAAGCAGTCAGATCACGGGAGACTAAGTATGCACATACTTGCAGACACTTAAATATTCTTCTTAGCTGACCAAGGTTACAATCAGTAGGTCTGATTTTTCTGTTCACTTCATCAATTTCCCATACTCTTAAAGTGTGACTAAATCAACATAACATTTCACTGCCGGTAGATAATTAAACAAAATTGAAACTTACTCTCCACCAGTAACAAAAAGGTAATCACTCTTGTTTGCAAATCCTATGGCATAAGCTGGTCCTGCGCTTTGCATAGTAGCTGGACTACCACAGAGAGCATCTCCAGTAGATAAGTTCCATATTACAACTGTACCGTCATCTTGACCACCCAGTGTGGCTAAAAACTTTTCTTGTGGGGAAAAAGTTAATGCTTGTACTTTTACTTTGTGTAGTGTCAAACGAGCAAGAATTTGTTTAGCTTCATAATCCCACACAATAACATCAGCCTAATCACATTACCATGGTTACTGATCAGTGGTATAATACAACTACCTTAAAGCCCATGTGTGTTGTTTGGCCTGAGGCTAAATAGCGACCAGAGCTAGAACACGCAATACATGATATTACTCCAGTGTGGCCTTTAAGAAAACTCTGTTGCTTAGTAACAATATCTTCGATCACTAACGTGCAGCCTAGCGAGTATACAAGGTGAGCACCATCTTGATGCACCAATAGGCCATTTGGTATTGTTCCTATAACGAAAAGGATAGTTTCTTACGAATTACTAAATATTATATTCACCTGCAAAGCCTATGGTTGACTGCAACTCTAAATCGTCTTTCGGTTCCTCCGCCATTTCGATGTTGTCATCGCAACCAGCACGGTAACGCGCGCCCCGTGTTTCTCGTCCGCATACATTTTTTACACTGACTCAATGGACATCAATTACTTAACAGGTACTACGCATTTAATAATGTACTGACCATAATTATACTCATTGCTACATTTTCTGTTTTAGACAATCTTTTTGGCACATAACATAAGCGCATCTAAGTTATACAGCCTTTTGGACTAATTTAAGCTGAGATGAAACATCGGGAAACATACTGATATACACACGTAAAATTCATTAATCATGAATGATCTATTCCTCGCCTTGCCAAGAACCACACATGATGACAAGTTTGGTATTTAAACTCTGGCAAGTGAACACATGGTGAAATTATGATGCAGGCAGCATACAAGTTACCAGTAGTGAACTAAATTTATCTAATAAAGTTAACAACTCTGATCTTGTCATATCTTCCAAGTACATGATCTCTTCCAGGTAATGACTGCCATTAAAGTACTTCCTTAATCTAATACATAGTAATATGGTTAATAATACTTCATGTAGTTATTATACCTTTGGAATAACTCCTTATCATCATCATTAATAACTGATGGGGTATCCACAGTAGAGTATTGCGGTACAACAAATATGTAAATGTGTAACTATATTTGTTCTGTTGTCATTAACAATGGCCACACCCCAAATATACCCACCTGTATAATAAGACGACGTTTTAATAGCCATCCAACCATTTGTACAAATTGTCCACCTTCTGTACTGCTCACATGATCTTCAGTGTCACTCCCCCTAAATAACTGGTGATCTCTCAGTGGTAATGGTTGAGAGAAGTGAGACAAGAACTCAATAAGATTACAGTTTGCATAGTCCGCTTCAAACTGAGCCTTTAATTCATCTGTGCTAAAATTAGAGCAGAATCATCGATGGCAATTTACTATTGAGTGATTAGTCTTTTCTGAAATTACATCATGTAACTTCTATTCTTCTATTTGGAGGACTAATTTATTTGGTATACTGTGGATATGCAATGAAGGCATGCAGCTAGCTACATGGGAAACATGACAACAGCTAAGATATATTCCCACAAGCGACATATCTGGGAACATTCTTAACTAGAGAACATTCCCACTGTGATTATTCAGTCCTTTTACAAACCACCATGTTTTATTCTCCAGTACTGATACAATGTCTCTTCCATGGTATGATTTATTTAACACAACAACACATGTGAACCAATATGTTGGAATCCCCCTGAAACAGAATGCGCATCTTGATTTATGTAATTTTGGAATTGATCTTGTCCCATTGCATTACATTATAACTGCTACTACACAGAACTTTCATGTTAAAAGAAATAAGGGATTTAATTGCTAACTTGGTAGCAGTATGACTCACATGATCTCCTGAGCATGTTGACTAGTAGAATACACATTATTTTCACTCAGTGGAGCAATAGCAATTGCTTTCCTCCATTCTATCAAATGAGCTACTAGTTGAACTACTAGACCCAATGGCAAATCAGCATCAACAGAAATTTGCTCTAAACTAATTAAGCATGCATGATCACAATGGAGCACCATCACAATACCTTCTTGTTGGTGGTGATGCCACTTTTAGTAGCCGTATAAAGGTTGGGCTGCAGTATAATGGCAATTCTGACAATAACTTATTACCATCTTCTAATAAAAGCACAGCATGATAAGGTCGTACTAAATCGTCACCTAACTAATAAACAACAGTGATATAATATTAGAAACATTTGTATTGTTACTTTTAATGGATACTGCAACACACTAACTAAACTCCAATTATTGATACGCTCTGACACATAAAGCTTCTTCTCTTTAACACTATATGAAGTGACAAAAATAAAACATAACAAAACACAGTTTACCATTTCAATATTCGCTGAAGTAAGCATGCTAAATAACATTGTTTTTTTATCATTTGTAGATATGGGGCCATCGCTCCATGCAAAGCTTCATCTGCAAACACACACACACACATTAAAGCAAGTAGCTATATACTGTATGTGTAACTTACCACCTTCACCTTCTTCCTCAAGTATTTGCATCATCATTGTTGTTTGGTTGCTAAGGTATCCAACTCTCTCTTCTTCATGTGCTAACCCCGCTGCCACTTGATCAACAACATGTTGACAGCAGTCATTATTAACTGCACCCTAACCATTACTCAGTTATATACTATAATAGATATAATTATGTACCTTCAGTACAAATACAATGTTAAAAACGATTTGTGAGCTGATGCAAAATTTCGAATGACCTAAAAACTTCCATTTATCCACTGTCAACTTGAATTGGCGATTGGTTGCTTTAGGATTGGGAATTAGTAATTCAGCTAAAATTTTTGGTGACAGTTCCCTAAACATATAGAATATAATTCCTTGTGTACTGTGCATGTTATCTATGACATTTTATATAAAACTATTACATATAAGTGTACCGCTACCTGGGCCACTATCAGAACTATGCTGTTTTTAGGGATGATGACCTATCTAAGCAAGTTTTCTCCTAGAAGGTGAATCCTTTGAGAGACCTCCTGACTCAGGAGTACTGAAATGAAGGGCTTTGGGATAAGTGACCGCAAGATGCCTTTAACCAGAGCTCCCTGTTTGGCACTATATGATCCAAATTTATCTCAGCTGCTTATGCAACAGAACAGAAGTAGAAGGGGATCATAAGTGTCAACAAGATGTTACCTATAGGTATACATATTGCTCTCTTCACTACTATTATTGAATTTTATACATTTACTGCAGCAAAATGGCGATCATCACAGTTGGCTATATCTATTAAAAGCTGAAGTATTTGGTACAAAACTACACTATTCTAGCTAAGGCAAGGAAATGTTTATAGTAGTTAATAAATTCAGTTTTTCATTTTCCATTTCCAGTTCAATGAAACTATATAGAAAAGAGGCACTACAAATAAGTTGGGTGTGTGGGAGATTTAGTAATTAAAATTTAATTAGTATATTAATTTTAAGTACAGACCAGCTTTTAGTTTCACTGCTGGGTGTGAAAAATCTGGAAGAAATATCAGCTAGAATCTAAAGATTTAGAATGAGATCCACCTTTACTGTCCAGACAAAGACCTTACACTATTGTCGACACAATATCACATGTGCCACCAGAGCAGCCTCAGATGCTGATACCCAATATCATCATGATATTGTATCGTTATGTCCTCTTTACCAGCTATGAAAAAATGGTCAATTGAGATGGCCAGAAAGAGGATGAGGTTTGCAAACAACTGAAGAAGCGCCAGTCAGGATGGCCTAACAAACATCAAGTTCCAGAAGACACACCTCACCAAATAAATGATCTAATGATCAAGAAATGGACAAACAGACTTAGACTCACTATAAGATTTTCCAAACAATGACTAAGCTACAATGCCGAGGGCCAGGTCTGGCAACAAGGAAAAATCATCTACAAGATTTCAAAATCTTCAAGACTTAGACAAAGGTTCCAAAGCTGTAAAGGAAGATTTCAAGGTAATAATTGGAAAATTACAGTAATATTTGTATTTAGGGAGTGAAAGATTCAGAAGTCACATCCTGGAAGGTTTCATCTGTGGCCTAAGATATTTCAAGCTTGTTCCGAACCCTCGTACAATGCACGCTCCAGAACACAGAACTACTTTACACCCCACACATGACAGAATTGTATATACATTAAAAATTTAAAAGGTAAGTAGGGATTGAATTCAATAGTGCTACAAAAAGTAAGGAAACAAGGAATAAGATTTTGGGACGAGAGAACATTCTGGCATGAGATAATTTATAAAAGTTTAATCCCTACTTTTGGCAAACCTATACTGAAGTGTTAGTTTTGTTCAGTTGTTGTAGTTTATCAGTTGTATATTGTTTGTCATTGAGGACCTGTATACCTACCTTCTGGTAGATACAGCCATCCTGACTAAATCAATAATAATAATAATAATAATAATAAGTGAGCCAAAAGTAGGGATTAAACTTTTATAAATTATCTCATGCCAGAATGTTCTCTCGTCCCAAAATCTTATTCCTTGTTTCCTTACTTTTTGTAGCACTATTGAATTCAATCCCTACTTACCTTTTAAATTTTTAATTTTTTATCATTCTAGTTTGTTTGCTTTTTATACATGCTAAGCATTCATAATAATCTTTCAGCAGGCGCACAAATGTTACAGGCGCTTACGTAATAATTATGCTTGTTTTCAGGCGCTTGTTAACAACGCGCTTACATGGCAAAGCAGCTGTGTGATAGCAAATAACGCTCGAAAAACAGCAAAAGCTATTTGTCCAAGGCTATAATCTCGAAGTTCACGATGTAATAAAGTACACGCGTACACGCGAAAACATCGTGCCATGGTGCCACTGTAACTAATTATATCACGTGCAAGCCAGGTTTTAGCGTGACGTAATAAGCAGAAGCCGTAACAGGCTATCGTCACCTTCGAAGGTGAGATTCACACCTTGTTAAAGGAATATAGAAGAACAAGGAAGGGAATGAAGGATAAAAGGAATCGCCATGGCGCAGTGGGTAAATCGTCTTCGGAACAACATTTTCGTAAATCCGCCGCCATTACCTTTATTGTGTGAAAGTTCTGGAGCCCTACACCTAGCGCAACCGGGTCTTACGGCAGGCTGGCAGACGAAATACAGGTGAATTTCTAAATTTTCAAAGTTGGCTGTAGGTCGAAATATTCGACTTGTTGCTTCGTTTAACCAAGGTACAGCATCATTACAGCCTTAGCAATGCATTCCAGTCGGTTTTTTCGGGTAAAGCCTATTGGAAGGTTGTTTTATGAAGTGCGAAAAAATCGGGAAACCATACAATTTCTTACCAATCCCTACTATTAAGTACTACCGTACTTAATGATACACATAGCGGATGAGCTCAAGGCCTCCAAAGCACTACACTACAGACTGAAGTTAAGATATGTATTTTGTAACTATGTAGTGTAGTGTAACATTTTATAGTAGGGGCAGAGTGTATGTGGTATTGTACAAGTATATGTATTGTGTGATGTATGCCATGTGTATTCGAATATATTAATGCAATCCTGGCCATCACGAATAGCATAGAAGACGCGCACGCACACACAGAGGCAGCCAATAAAACTCCTATTTTAGTCGTGCACTTACTTTAGCAAGGCTTCGTTCACATACTCGCCATTGAACTTATCTAGTTGTTAAGATAATCATTAGTCATACACAATAATTATAGGTAATACCTGTTTCAGTACAGAGGAATAATAAACGATTCCCTCTACTACCAGAAACTACTAGTGCAATCCCATATGCCATAGCGCATGGTACTTATGATTATAAGCGTCCAGTGCGCTATAACAAAACATAATGATTTATTGAATATTGTGTGGCAGTTTTCAAATTAACTAAACAATGCTTATTGTAGAGAGATAGAGAAGAAGACATTATGATGAAGATTATTATATTATTAGCTGTGTGCTTGTCAACTGTGCAGGGGCATATTCATTCTGCCTCAGATAAACAGAAATCTAGCACGTCATTCATGTCCCGAGTTGGAGCTGATACTTGGTTATATGCTTTATCATCCTCGCTAGTTGTTGGGATGTGTGGTATATTCCCGCTATTCTTGGACTCTTGGGTATTCAGAATGGACAATGAAACTTCAAATATGAAATTTATACTCAGCTTTGCAGTTGGAGGATTACTTGGAGACGTTTTTTTACACTTGTTGCCAGAGAGCTGGGGAAATGCTTCAGGGCAAACAGCTATGGCCAGTGGTGTTTGGGTTTTAGTTGGAGTGCTGATTTTTCTGATGGTCGAGAAGTTGGCAGCATGTTCAGTGGCAGGCCAAAATTCTTGTGGAGGTTATCTTAATCTTGCAGCAAATTGTACTGATAATTTTACTCATGGATTAGCGCTGGCGGCTAGTTACAGCAGTAGTCATACTGTTGGTATTCTAACAACGGCTGCTATTGTTTGCCATGAAGTGCCTCATGAGGTAGGTGATTTTGCTATTTTAATGCAATCTGGATTTTCTAAATGGAGTGCAGCTAAGGCTCAACTGTTCACATCATTTGGAGGAGTGTTTGGGGTGATAGCGGGGTTTGTAGCAGAAGGAGCAAGTGAAGATGTACAATGGATATTGTCATTTACTGCTGGCGGTTTTCTCTACATTTCATTAGTATCTATACTACCTGATCTGTTCAAGATGAGTAGCCTGAGGGTGTTTGCCATGCAAGTCATTCTATTATTATTGGGCATTCTAGTGATGGCCGCGGTCACTATAGTAGAACAAGCTAGTTGCAGTTTTGTTCCTTAATAATATGTAATCATAATGCTCTCTCTTAGAGAGAGGATAATTTATTTTTATAACAATTATAATTTTATAACAATTTAATGGCTTCAGTTGCTAATGATCTGCAGTGACAATCACTATCATTAGCAATAACACCTGCAGTGAATGATACAAGCACAAGTAAACCAGCTGCTGGTACATACCTTGTAACCATTCATTGATTGACACTGGACAATTCATTGATGGTAATGTAGACAATATTATTGTAATACCACACAATGTTGATTGTCTTACAAATGCATTAGGGTGGGATCGATATTCTAATAATATCTCCAATAGATGCTCACTCATTTTATTGGATATCTAAAGATACTATGGCAACAAGATAATCAAGTACAATACAAATCTTACCGTTGCTATGGCTGCACAGTGGATCACATGAGCAAGTGTATGGATCACATGAGCTACAATTAATTCAACCTTTTCTTGTTGCTCAAAATATTTCATCAGGGGGAAGAAGAAGTGCCCAGCTACTGGCATAAATTGATTAGCTCCTTTCTGTGTGGACAAGATTAAAATATGAATACCCGGTATGTCATAAATTACTGCATCACGTGAGTCACTCAGTTGTAGTGATGACAACGATAACAACTCCAGTATAAATAATCTTTGCTCTATGCTGTATCCATGGCAATGAAATTGTTCAGTCAAGTAGGTAGCAGCCTTAAAGTGACAATTATTGCAGTAAAGATTACATGATCTCTTCATAGCTTACTTGTACAGGGCAGTTGCAGAGTAGAGTGACTAAAGCTTCTTTAGTGGTTTGTTTACTCTCCTCATCACTGCATCCCCAGTGTAATAGTATTTTACACAATTCACCACACACCTACAGTAATAATCTGCCAGTGATCTTGAATAGATCATGTGTGAGCAGTGGTACCTCATCAAGGTCATGGGGCTGTGACTTAATCAGATTTGGTAAAGCTTTTAGTAAATCGAGTCGGTCACTTGGTGGAGCTTCCAGGATGCCTAAGAAGGAAGCAGAAAGTACAACAATGACTTGCTAAGGATATAAGGATATCCTGTAGTAAACAAATACTACAGGATATACTTGACATATCTCTGGAAGCTACACATACCCACTGGATTTGAGGAAAGCCAGCTTTGACGCACATAATAACTAGACACACTTTTCACCACTAAGCAATAGCTATGCCAATTAACTAACAGTTCATACATTCACTGGTGCCTAGTCTGCTTTTCCTGAGGCTTGTTTCTGGGGCCTGTCAGACGTCTACAAGTGCTCGGGTGGTCTTTAAATGGCTCTGGTGGGACTTCAAAAGTAGCCACCTGGCTGGAAACCAGCAGATGATTGAATAACTGTCTTAGTCATGGATTTGGCTACATTTTAGGGCATTTGAAGCCTAAAGCAGTCTCAGGTAAGGCTATTTAGCTGTATTTCAGCTTCGTGGAAAGCTGTAACCCACCCACCCTCCTCCCCTATATGGAGACATTTGTGATAATGGTAAAAAACTCTAAATCAGCAGGAAATCCAATTAGCTATCCAATGAAGAGTTTGTCCACTGCAAGACTATAAATAATTACAAATTTGTGGCAAATTCCATGTATGCAGCTCCTTGCCTTCTTGAGATACAACGAGTTAAATAATTAAAATTTAGTATTACTAATTACTTATAATTGTGCGTGGAAGCTGGGTATTCTCAAATCCGGTCACATACAAACAAAATGTACCTGATATGGCTTCCCTTAGATAGCGTGGTGCATTTGGAGGACATGATAGATGGCTATCAAAAGGTATCAGGTCATCGTCATCATCATCACTAACTTGCATATTGACCACTTTAGACTGAGTCACATGATCTGCAGGTGATGGCATTGGTTGGATCACATGATCTCTGTCAATATGCAATTGTTTTTCTTGCTCTGATATTGGTATGGACATGGTAGAGAGTAAAATGGTCTCATCAGTTTCATTAATCTGTTAACCTCACATGATCTCTACCTATATCACATGATCATCTTACATCAAACTTTAAAGGACTTCCATCTTTAATAACATTCTGTGAAACACACTCAGCCAATCGCATTGCAACTAATCGTTGATCTGTTATTGGGTTGGTCATGTGATGCTCCATACCTCGCATTAACCGACGAAACAAATCTATGGCATCACCATAGCAACACTACACAATCCATTTAACAAAATTAACCTGAGCATATTTCTGATGATAGAGAGCTATCGTCACCAAGGCAACAAGTGAACAAGACGATTGCTCGAGAGATATGCAAAAGATGAGGATAGTCAAGATGTCGTACCAGGCTAACATCTGACCAAATGTTGAGAAGACTTAAAAGTGCCTAAAGTGTGATGTAATAAACATTATAATCACAATTGATCAAACACCTTTTGCATTAATTGTTTTCCAGGTAGTGACGATTTTAAATATCCAGCAATATTATATAGTAACCATGGCTACAAATTACCATAGTGAATAAAAATATTAAGGACATAAACTAACCTCAGCATAACACTTCACTAGTAAACTTTTGTAGCACAGTACATGTGTCAATCGCCCTTGTGTTTGTAAAGAGTTGCCTAGGATACGACAAGTACCACTGGAGGACATTAGGGATCTGTAAATAATAAAGTAAACTAGTGTGAGTGGGCAGCTAACTGACGGCTTAGTAATCAGTAGGACACGTTCTACAAATATATCCACTGCAAATAGTGTAAGATGATTGATCAGGATACAAGATATTCTCTGCCATATCATATCTTCTGACGTAGCAGTGTCTAAATAAGTGATCATGTGATCCACTGCACCTGCTATTACTATAATGTAGTAGAGCAAGATTGACTGCAACGTTACCATGGTGTCCACTAGTGACTATCTTGGACACTAAATATCCTATGTGACTTAGTGAACAATCACATGATCCAGTAGAAATCGCAGTGTGACATTTCACTAGTACATCACACACTACACTTACTAATGTGCTATAGAACATTTTTGGAATAAAAAACTCTTCAAGATTTAACTGCAGTCGATTGCCTAGCAACTGTGGTATATTAATAAGATTGTTAAGAGTTTGTTCTTCCAATTGTTGCTCATTCCATAACATTTCCTTCAGTCTACAAGAACAGTATTCTTTAAAAAGTTGTTGGATTAGGTGGCTACCCTGTAAACTACATGAGGCTTCTATTAGAATAGCTCTTAACTATCACTGACTACCTTGATGTGGCAAGGCACGTGCACAAAGTGTTAATAACGTCACTGGCCACCCCTACATGAACTAACCAAGATACACAATGATAAGGCAACTGGCACGTGACCTCGAATATTTTTGTACAAATTGCCACGTATGCTCTTTTGAAATGTCGTTTATCATACAGCAATCCATTAAGATATTCTTCAGCAGCAGAAATAGCTGTGTGAAGTTCCTTTTCGTTATCGGATGATATAGTAGATATGGCTTCGATGACTCGACGACATTCGCTTCCCATGTTTTACGGCTTAGTTTCTCTCCGTAAACTATTGTCGAGGTATAAGTTGTGTTACCTTTGATCTGCCTGACAGGCTGGGTATAGGATATTTTCGTAAAAATATATATTGCGAGTAATGGCTGAGAGACGGCCTCGTAGAAGAAATGCAATTCGTCAAAAGCAGATCGTGGAGGTGAAGGGTCACCGATTCGTCTTAACCTACTTTAAGAACTTCACATTTTGCGGACATTGTAGCAAATTTCTTTGGTGAGTAAAGCGTTACTCGTGCGCGTTTAATATTTGCGCTTTAACCAATCAAGTTGGTTTTTCACATGAGCTGTTTTCCGCTGTAGGGGAGTGGTCGGACCACAAGGATACCAATGCCTTGGTGAGGAAATTAACTTTCGTTACCTTAAGTGTGTTAATTTGCTTTAATAGATTGCTCATTTGCTATTCATAAAAGATGCCATGACCTTGTTTTATTTGGTTGTCCTGGGAAGGTGGAACTTAAATTGGTTAGTCATTAAGTGACTGGTAGATAAATGTCTTACCATGCCTCACAGGAGAAGAAGCATAGCTTCAAAACAACCAATTATTTTGCCCCGACATTTTGTGATCACTGTGGTGGAATGTTGTTTGGTTTATACCGGCAGGGCATGCGATGTGAAGGTACAATCATTATTGGATGCTTATGCTTTATCATATCATTTGTATATAGTCTGTAAGATGAACGTCCACCATCGCTGCCACAGTCTGGTACCTCGTACATGCGGTCAAGATCTTACTGAACCTTATGGTAGAATCCAGCTGGCTATCATCTGTACTCCTTTAGACGATGATAGTCAAAGAGTCAATATTCAGAGTTAGTATCCTGTGTAGCTATGGTAACAGTTACTATAGCTACCTTTTGAACAGTAAAATGCTGCAGAAATCTTCCTCCAATGGATGCCAATGGGAAAGCTGATCCATTTGTAAAATTACAGTTGTTACCAGACCCGACAAACCTCTACAAACAAAAGACTGAAATTCAACCGAAGACTAGGGATCCAGTTTTTAATGAGGAGTTCTTTTAGTAGGTTGGACAATATGATCAACGCTATATCATTGTTGTTGCTATAGCGATATCACACCTAACACCAGTAACCATATGCTTTACTTGGAAGTGAAAGATCATGATTGGCTAAGAAGAAATGATTTTATTGGTTGCATGGCTATTCCTTTAAAGGAAATAATAGAGACGAAGACGATGCCATTGTCTTGGTATAAACTGCTAGCTCGTGGAATTGGTAAAGAGCAATATAGCAGAATACCAAATGACGATGAAGTGTCAGAGGTATTGTTGAGGTTATACGATATATGGCTATATTACATTATGTTGTCACTCACAGTTGAAGGATAAAGCTCGGAGGGAAGAAGTTAAGACAATGCTTATTAAACAACAGACAAGAGGCTCATTAGAAGTTAATGAAACTACTGAAATTACTCTCACCAAATCTGACCTGCCACACACTAAACTGGAAGATTTTAATTTGTTGCTTGTACTAGGCAAGGGGAGTTTTGGAAAGGTTTGTATAGTAGAAGTGTATAGTGGTGTAAGGTGTATGTTTGTATGTGTGGTGCGTACATGTGTTATGGTTGAGTGATAGTATGATATTTATTCACTATTGTGATAGTTGGTCAACTATTGTATAGTGATGGTGGTCGAATTTCACTACGTATAACCCTTCCTCTAGTGTGTGTGTGTGTGTGCGTGCGTGCGTGCGTGCGTGTGTGTGTGTGTGTGTGTGTGTGTGTGTGTGTGTGTGTGTGTGTGTGTTGTGTGTCTATGTGTTGTGTGTGCATGTGCGTATGTGTGTGCTAGAAACAGTGTATTGATCAATAATGTGTAATGCTTGAAGATCTTAAATGACGTGATGACATGTACACTGTGGTAATATTTTGGATTTGTACTTGAGAAGATTATGTAGATATTTACCATTGAAGCGTGTTCTAATACTTTTAAACAGTGATGTATACTTTTGGCACAATGCAGTGGTACACCTTTACCCATCTTAAGGGTGTGTATTTGTGTGTGTGTGTGTGTGTGTGTGTGTGTGTGTGTGTGTGTGCGTGTGTGCGTGTGTGCGTGCGTGGGCGTGCATGTGTGCATATGAACATGTGTGTGTATGCGCATATGCATGCATGCGTGCGTCTGTAATGTAGTTGGTAGTACAGTGTTAGTTTATCAACATATTAGGTGTTTCTAGCTGAGCATAAGGAAACAAAAGAAGTATTTGCTGTCAAGAGTCTGAAGAAGGATCTGGTGGTTCAGGAAGATGATGTTGAATGTACTTTGAATGAACGTAAAGTGTTAGCCCTTCCTAACAAACCTCCATTCCTGACTGAAATGCATTCATGTTTCCAGACTAAGGTAAGGCGATAATTAGAGAATTATTATTACAATTGCTGTATCCAGGAGCACTTGTTTTTTGTAATGGAATATATTAATGGTGGTGACTTAATGTTTCATATGATTGAGTTAGGAAAATTTCCTGAGAAGCAGGCAAGGTTGGTGTCAGTGTTCAGTCTAGTGAAGGTGTAATAATATTACTGCCTTATATAGGTTCTATGCAGCTGAAATTACCATAGGGCTTGACTACCTTCATTCAAAAGGAATTATTTACAGGTAACAATTGTAACTAAACATGTAAGTTTTCATTACCATTAACATTCTATTTGTAGGGATTTGAAACTAGACAATGTGATGCTAGATAGTGAGGGACATGTCAAGGTGGCTGATTTTGGCCTGTGTAAAGAAGGGATCATTGGTAGTGCTACCACCCGTACTTTCTGTGGCACACCAGACTATATTGCTCCTGAGGTAAATTAGTTAATGGTGTTGCCATGATAATAAAAAACACTGCACTAGATATTGTCCTACCAACCTTACAATGGGGCTGTTGATTGGTGGGCATTGGGCGTGTTAATGTATGAAATGTTAGTGGGCAGGGTGAGTTGCTAAGTTAATGATTTTATTAATGTAATTGTGAGTATAATGATAGCCTCCATTTGATGGAGATGATGATGATGAATTGTTCAATAATATAATGGAGCGACGTGTGCAGTATCCTAAATCATTATCTCATGAAGCAGTCTCCATTCTAACAGGGGTTAGTGAGTGAAGCACAGCACACTGTTGTGTTTACTATGTACATGTACTTCAGTTCTTGACTAAGTCAGCTTCTAAGAGGTTGGGTTGTCATCCTACAACTGGTATCCGTGACATCAAAGCCCATAACTTCTTCAAGATCATTGATTGGACCAAGTTGGAACGGAGGGAGGTACCACCTCCATATGTACCAAGGATTGTGAGTAATGCTGTTATGTATTGCTTCTGTTATGTTGGCTACTGTATATAGCGTTCTGCTAGAGCTGCCAACAACTTTGATCCAGAGTTTACTAAAGAGGCCCCGCAATTGTCACCGGTTGATGATAATGTAGTTAAAGAGATTGATGCAGAGGTGTTTGGTAGTTTCTCTTACACTAACCCGCACATGCAGCACATTGGCAAGAAGTAAACAACCTTTTTCTAAACATTTTTAAACGTATGTATGTAAATCCCCTAGCAATAGTTTACTAAAATATACAAATATTTTTGTTAGTGCTTCCATGATAATCGTTAAGTGATATCGTGGTCATCGACACCTTAGGTGCTGGGCCTGGGTGCGCTTTATGAAAGATGAACGAAAGATTACGCGCTATCTAAATACTATGCGAGTTATGTGCACGTGATCAGGGATATGATGCGACATGCCATAAAGTGTTGTGACCACGCCTACTGTAGTCGAGGATAGTATAGCACGGTTATAGCGGGTGTAATGGGCGACGACTGGACAAGAGAAGGTAAATATACTAATAAGCGGCTTATCCCACACTCGAGATGTCTCGCGTGACATAGCAAATGATGATAACACAAGTTCTAGATCTGATGGAGGAGTAACTGGTTCGTATTAGCTTATGTATGCTTGGCATACTTGGTGCCTATGTTTTGAAGGTGCTGTTGAACTGCCTAGTCAATTGGCGGTGGATTTGGCGGACACACCCACACATAGAGGCGACTTGTCAGTTGAACAATTTAGAGACAATGTGAGAACTTTAAGTCTCAGAAGAGGAACACAGCGACAGTCTTCACGCCGGCAACCTTTACGCGAGAGAATCAGACCGCAACAGTTAGCTAGTAGTACTAAGGTGTTACAATTGGGGATTATGGTTCATATAGTGATGCCGACAGATCTCACAGGGACAGTAATGTTTCATGGTTGCAGCGTAGTAGAGAATATAAAGATCTAGTGAGAAAAGTTTATTCACCAGTTAACTACTATGTTAATGATATATTTAGTATTGGCCTAGAGTATACCGGCAACTTAATAAAATTTTGTCATTCCGATTGTGGGCAGGACACTTGAAGCAGATAGAAGGTATGTTGCTATGGTAACAATTGTGATCAAAGTGCATTATTGCAGGTGAATATGGTACTGGACCAGTTTCTTATTTTGTGTTTGTCCGATTTCTTCTGCTGTTAAATGTACTAATGTTTTTGATTTGGTTTGCATTTGTGTGCGTTCCACAAATATCATGGCGTTATAATGATGGGGAGAACATGATTCTTCAACCAGCTCGTTCACAATTAAATTGCTTAAGACTGTGTAACAATACATGTCCTTCAGGAACTACTGTTGTTTACTCATGTGATACATCCAATATGTCCATTGTTATAAATCATTGCTCTGATGAAGAATGTGAATCTGATGATAGACCAAATGAGGGTACTACCATGGTAACTGTCTGTACTGATGAAGTTGATAATAATACACGTTATTGTGTATTTGATAATGTTGACCCAGAGGTCGGAGGATTGCAGTGGATTGTGGATTTTGTCACTGGTCAAGTAAGTATTCATGTTTGTAATACTTCCTCGATATGATAATAATAATACATGTTTGTAATATTTCCATGATTACAGGGTTATTTCAATCGAACTGTTCTCTTTTATGGACAATATTTTAATGGAACCATCAATGGTTATAATTTACCATTGAGCTACTTAACTATGACTGGAGTTGTTTATGGGATGTTCCTAATACTACTTGTTTACAGGTAATTGATCACATGATACAGTTGCTGGTCACATGATATCATAATTCAGGATGGGACAAGCATATAATGAGGATTACATACGGTTTGGGCAACGAAAAGATTTCTCAAATAAATTGTTCAGTGCTTGGGACTATCACATTACTAATAAAGATGTTGCAGCAGCTAAACACAAAACAATGAAAAGACATTTTGAGGTACAACTAGGTAACTTTTATGGTTATTAATGCTGTACTGGTTATAGGAAGAAGCGTGGTATATTCAAGAAAAGGATAAGAAACGAAATGTCAAACAGTGGATAACAATTTCCATTATACGATTTTTTACTAATTTATTTGTTTTTCTGTGTTTGGTGGGTGCTGGTACAGGTATTTACTACACTATCAGATTATCTTTGGAGAGAGTAAGTATATTTAGATCAGTATGGTTACTATCTGTCTGTTATTGTAGACAACAACTGGACTGCTCACAATTGAGACATTAGTCACATCTATTGTAGTCTCTTTCATTAATCTCTTCTTTCCTTGGCTGTTCTCATTTTTGGCTGAGTTTGAATATTACAAGACAACTCCAGGAAAGATTAATGTCATTCTTGTTCGGTAAGTAAGTCAGTGCCATCATAATATTACTCATTAGCTATTAACATTGCAGGAGTGTTATTGTAAGATTGATGCCAATTATTGTACTAATTGGCAGCTGGCTGGGTATCATCTCTTGTACTCAGCCTTCTGAGTCTGAAGGCTGCTCTGTTGATGAATTTCGCATCTCTGCAAGGAGCCAATCAGAGAATTGCCCTAGGGTAGCTGTATTTTGCTGGTGACTTAGGTATTTTCCATAATATTGTTGTTGTAGTGTTGGGAAACATTTATCGGACAAGAAGTTTATCGTCTGGCACTTGTAAACTTGGTAACAGTTAATGGAGCAGTAATAGTTTTGGAAACTGGACTGAAGTAATGTTGACAATAGTTACATTATGACGTTAATTCCATTATCATGCAGTTTACTAAGTAAAATTGACTGGAGCAAGATAAAGTGTATGCATCGATTTTTGAATAAGGATCAAGGTGGTAAATTGCGGTTGGTTAAAAAGCCACCTTTTGAAATACCACTTAGCATTTTGGATATTTGGTATACACAGGCTCTGATGTGGTGAGCGCAAGGTTGTGGATATCATTGTTATTATATTGTACATAATATTAGGCTTGGCTTCTTTTATTGTCCTTATCTACCGTTGATTACCATAGCAACACTGGTAATCCATTTTTATGTACGGAGGGTAAGAAGAATGGTTAACTACATGATCATTTGTCACTTGACCATATTATGTTGTTACTGTAGTACAGTATGAAATACAACTGTGTGCCTGATGCTAAACCATTTCATGCTGCCAGGAGAAATTTCACATTTTTGTCATTACTTTTGTTGTTGTTGTTCATAATTCTTGTTCCAATTGGTTACTCTCTTACAAGGTATATCTATGATAATAGGTAACTATGACAACTAGTTACATTTGTTGTCATATAGGTTACAGCCAAGTGCTGAGTGTGGACCATTCAGAGGGCAACCGTTCATGTATTCGATTGTTAATGACACTATCAGTGATTTCAATTGTGATGCTCGGAGAGCAATAAGTTTTTTTGGTACAGCCGGTTTTATCGGTCCTCTGATTGTGCTGCTTTTGTGAGTGATAATATTATGACTCTAATGCTTGCAGCTGTATCATGTACTGTTGTTCATAGGATGATCATTTATAGTTTACTGGTTGTAATGCGTACAAGAAACAAGACAATTTCACTACTGAAGAAACAATTAGTTCTGGTAAGTTACTATATTTTTACAGCTATACAGCAACTATGCATGCATTCATAACTTAGTTATAATGATGAAGTGGCTATAGCTACTGCATGCATGTATATGATATTATTGATGTATATATTTATAGGATGAAGCTGATAATGTCCATCTCAGAGACATGCAACATCATTAATGCCTCAACATTATAGTTACGTACCTGCATGCATGGCTGATATTATTATTGTTACTATATATAATCACATGCTGCAACTGAAGACAGCTAGCCGGGGGGTGGTCAGTATATTCAATATATATATATGTATCTCTCAGTTTATAGCTAGCTAGCTGCATGTATTATATGAATTTGGTTGCTGATATATATAGCCAAACATACAATCCCCATGAACACACAACATGGTTTCCCAAAGAATGAATTAAGACACAGGGCTGTAGGAAGCAATTTTTCATTGGTCAGGCAGATCTACACTGTAAAAAATGAAGTGTGCATACCACACTAAATGGTGTGATAAATGGCATTGAGGGGGTTCTAATCACTATATCAATAAGGTGATTATCATCCTACACTGTTATTTATCACACCATTTACTCTGTTCGCGTACATCCTAATTTTATATTGTTGTGAAGCCCTTCAAACGCCGGAAACATTAATAAAAGAAGCGCTCTGATAGGCTATAAAACAAGGGAGATATGGCCTAACAAATTTTTACCATACATTTCCTATGGACAATATTCCTTTTATTTGTAGTTCATGTACTGACAAATTGTAGGCAGCTGTTACTGTACATTTCCAATGACAAAAATCATTTGTACAAGTTTGTCACTTCAAAGACTTTTCTTGTAGCAATTACAAGGGCAAGGTGAACGTGAACATAGTATAGTGTGGCATGCACACTTCAATTTTTACAGTGTAAGTAAGTACGAGAAGCAGAAATTGTTAGGAGGAATTATTCTGTACACTGACATTTGTGTGCATAGCTCACAACCGAACATGCGAAGCATGGAGCAACTAGGGGGTCTGGGGGCATGAAAAATAAGTGTTCCGAGATTGATTCTGGTGAATTTTGTGATCAAAAATTACCATTGCTATAGACTATACATAGCTAGCATGCAATACAGCAAAATGCTTGAAGTTATAGCTACGTAATTATTTCATTAGCTATGTAGCTAGCTAGCTAGATCAAGAATGGGGTACAAAGCACAAGTAACACTTTCACAACTTCACGATGGCAATCACTGGTCTGATGCTTTTTGAAGGCTGTGGTATATTCCTTCCAATATGTGTACCCTTTAGAAATAAAGGCTGGTTCACGTTTAATTTCTTACTGGAAAGGAACTTCTTCTCATGCTCACACTTCATACACAAACAGCAGAAAGCTGCATCCTTGCTAACATCGCGGTAATGGAGCCAATTATTCTCATGGCACCACTCAGCTCGAAACAACCGCTCTTCTCTAGCTCCGAACTTTCTCTTAAGAAAGATAAAGGACTTGCTAGGTCGAAACTGCTCAGGGAGAGCGGTAGTTGCCATGCGACACGTGTACAATAAGTTAGTCTCGTGTGGCTAAACTTTCTATGTACTGCCGCTTATCCGAATTAATTTAGCCACGCTTATCCGGCTGTCTAATTGACAAGCGGCGAGTCTGGCCATGCGAGAGTCAGACTAGCTATAGATAGTTTCACAAAATCAGCTAATAGTGAGAGTATATAAAATACCTTTAGGCTCGTCTTTAATCATTCAACCACACGAATATTTAAGCAACTATCACGTGATCCAGTAGACGTCACATAAAGAGCACTAAATAGAATAGTTGCATTGATGAAAACAGCCGTTTCAGGTAAAGGTTAGTTTGTTACTTTACAACACTGGAATGAATTATGTTAATTGAACTCCTGTTTGAATTCAAAATAGTGCAATTGTAGGTTTGTTACAGTAAAATTTAATTGTGCATTTTCATTTGCCTGTAAGATTGGTCCGGCAGTTGCCGGACCTGCCGGACCTGCTCCTACGGCCCTGAGACAACCATGCATGGTTAGCTGCATGACTCTAGCTACGAGGACACTCAAAAAATGGATGTTCCCTGGCATGCACTTTCACAGTCAAATGGTGACTGAAACAATGAAGCATGTACACTATAATAGGTACCATCAATGAAAACACAGAGAACCAACTCTATAGATCTGTAAGCTGTTAAAAGCAAGCTACTAGCTATATGGTAGCATAGCATGGTCAGAAATCATGCAGGTAAAATATGCTACCATAGCATAAAAAATGTGCTCAGCCAGTACCATTTAGTTTTTCTGACTACTCAGTAGCTAGTAGCACTCATACAAGCTCAGTCTACCTTGTGGAGGAAAAGAATATATGGGGCCATATGTTTTTGGGGATGATGCATGATAATTATAAACAAGCATGCACGCGAGCAGCGCCGGCACAGTTTTAGCTACATAGCCTAGCTAGTCTGGCACAACCAGCCCATTGTATTGGACCGCGTGCATCACGCACTTGTGTATGATGTTAGACAGACCAGACCGTTGATTGCGCGCGGTCCAATTCAACGGGCTGGTTGTGCCAGACTACTACATAGCTATGATGGAGATGACAACTCACGTGCATATCTGGCCGCATCGAATAAACTAAAAGAGGCGCGAGAAATAACCTATGTTCATGCGCCACGTCAACCAACTGTGATCACGTGATACCGAAACAAAGGACTTGTTCACTCCGGTGCGACAATGAACCCGTTTAGATTAGCTGGAGATTTATGTCATTTATTAGCAATTATTGTTTTGTTAGTGAAAATATGGCAGAGTCGTTCATGTTCTGGTAAGGCATTGGAATTTTACTGAATTGTTAGAAGCCTTTGTTACTACATGACAGGGATATCGGGGAAGAGTCAGGTGCTATATGCATTGGTATTTACCACTCGATATTTGGATCTCGTTATTAATTTTGTATCAATTTATAATACCACTATGAAGATCATTTTTATACTGGCCACCTATGCTACTTTGTTCTTGATGTTTTATAAGTTCCGTTCTACTTATGATTCACATCACGACACATTTCGTGCGGAGTTGTTAGTAGTACCATGTGGTGGATTAGCGGTATTGGTTAACCATGATTTTACCATTCTAGAGGTTAGCATATATAGATATAATGTTGCTATGATAATTACAATATAATGCAGATACTATGGACGTTCAGCATTTACTTGGAGTCTGTAGCCATAATGCCACAATTGTATATGGTGTCAAAGACTGGAGAAGCTGAGAGTATAACGTCGCACTACTTGTTTGCTTTAGGCTCATACAGAGCATTATATGTTGTCAACTGGGTATATCGTTATTATTTTGAAGGTTATTATGATCTTATTGCTGTTGTATCCGGCTGTGTTCAGACGATATTGTATTGTGATTTCTTTTATTTGTACATTACAAAAGGTACAGTAGTTTTTGTTGATTATGATTATGAGTGTGTTTTCTGTAGTGCTTAAAGGTGGAGAGCTGAAACTTCCAGCATAGAACAATGTACAATTGTTCCATTAGTTGTTAATTTACAATATTATGAAAAAGCAATGAAAAATGTCCTCGTATTTATTTTTTGTGGAATTAGGAATTGAGTGAAATACTAGTGATGAGTTCTGTGCTAAGCGAGAACTTATTGGAACTTGTGAGTGCTTGCAAAGCGCTAGTTGTTGGTGCTGGTGGGATAGGATGTGAATTAGTGAAGAACCTCGTATTGGCAGGGTTCAAGACCATTTCGCTGGTGGGTATTATATAGAATAATTTATCATGTGTTAATTGCGGATTGTCGCTGGTGAAGTGTATATGTCAGCATATACGTGTAAGCGGTTTTGCGTCCTACATGCACCACCGTCTCGCGAGGCCAAACCCTAACTGAGGCGCAGGCCCTTATGATGCGGCTTATCCGAGTCCAGCCCCTTCACAAATAAATGCTGTTGTTATCAATGAATGCATACAGTGATACAGTAAAGTATAAAGATTTAGTAGTGCTAGCTGCTAGTTTTATGAATAAAGAAGCCCGAGTGGGTAGTATTTGAGTATGTGTCATAAAAGTGACAGCTACTTATTTGATCTTGTGTTGCACAGCCCAACCAGCCCAATTATAATGAAAATGAAAACTACATATGCACATTAAGAAAGTAAAAATACATATTATACCAAGTACTGGAATCCTAAACAGCGATTTCAGATCATGTTTGTAGAGTAATGTTAAAAATGAATTGGTATCACTATACTGAATGCCTAATTCCCATACAAAATAGTACCGTGCTTAATATCAGTACAATTGGCTATCAGATATGTGGTCCATCCACGTTTTTAATATATTTTTTATAATAATATGTGGTCCATACACATTTGTATAGCCTTTCATTTAAGAATTATAAATTGTTTGGTTATTAGGCACTGCAGGAGCAGAACATTTCACCCTATTTTGCATATTGTAGTTTAGCAGTAGGTAGCTAAAAGCAGCCCTAATCTTGGCTATGTCAAGGTTGCCAACTGGCTACTCCTCGTCTTTCTTTAGTAGATTACTGAGAAACATAATATTTTAGTGACAGTCAAGAAATCTCAAAGGTGCGATTAAATTCATATGCAGGGTTAGGGTTGTTATAAAAAGTTAGGCTGCTCTATTAGAGTATATTCACTATGGTTGTTTCTCCGGTATGATGAGTGTTCTATTAGAGTATATCGATCTTTTTATGTTTACCATAAGTACGGTAATACTTAATAGTAGGGATCGTTATGAAAAACTATGGCTTCCGGAATTTTCGCACTTTTAAAAACAGCCGTATAACAGGCTTTAGCCGAAAAAACCTACCTGGATGCATTAGTACTGCTGTAATTAGGCTGTATCTTTGTTAAACCATAGATATTATACGCGTAACCTGGATTGGAAACGCGCTAAAAAAAATTCGCCCATCCTCAGTACGGTGGAAACATGGTGGAAATGCGGGTTAGTTGGGAAGTTACTCTACAACCAACTTAAGAAGACAAATTTGTTGTTAAAATTGTTTGTTACAATGTAACTAATTGTTTGACAACGTATCTCGCTGTTACGCCTACTTCAGATGCCTGGAGAGGTATTTTGCTATTAATTTCGCCATTACATGGAATTTTCGGCGCCCTGTTTGTATCCTTATTTATCGTGCCAGTGTAATTAAAACGGATCCATTACACTCTACAGTCATGATGTGAAGTATTGCAATTACTTTTTAATTTCTGGAAGAAGATGCCTATCCGTGAAAATTACAAAAACATTGATACCATTTTAATGCATTTCTTGTCGATTTGATGGTTACAGTGCGACTGAGAAAAAACTTAGGTAGCCTATTACATTCTACTGGTGCTAAGAAGCCTAATGAAACTAATAAAACTGTCGTCCTGCTCCAAATTTGTGTCGAAAAAATTACAAAAGCTTAAAACTGCCGTGTTCCATTGTATTTATACCAAAATAACTAACTTCTTTTACGATGAATAGCCAGAATTTTACCACCAGTCGAATCTCCATTAAGCGAAGGGGCTTTCAATCATCATTTTAAAACTTCGTGATTTACAAGAAGCCTAAAAACAGCAGCTGGAGTAACCACAAACAAGGTAGCAACAAATTGGCGCACCGTACGGAGGATGGGCGAAAACATTATTACGTTATTACGTAACCGTTTCCAATCCAGGTTACGCGTATAATATCTATGGTTAAACGTAGCGAAAAGTCTAATATTTCGATCCACAGCGAATTTTAAAAATTTCGAAATTTACCTGTATTTCGTCTGCCGGCCAGCCAGCCTGCCTGCCTGCCGTAAGACCCGGTTCCGCTAGGTGTATGGCTCCAGATTTTTCACACAACAAAGGTAATCACGTCGGATTTACGAAAATGTTATTTTGATTAAGGTTTGTCCACTGCGCCATAGCTTGTCCTTTGTTCTATCTTCATTGATTGATCTTCCTCAACCGAAGGATGACGAAATATTACGAAGGTGTCAACATTCCACGCAAGGTGTTAAAATGTAACAATAAACACCTTGGATAGGCGCATGCTAGTCTGGCGTTGCCAGACCCTTGGATTAGATCGCGCCGCTGATCAAGCGCGATATAATCCAAGGGTCTGGCAACGCCAGACTAGGCGCATGCTTATACTGATGCAATCCGTAATGCGTAATGGAAGAAGAATTCAGTCTTTCCCTATAGTTTCGTCTTCCATAGCCAGACCAATTTATTTGCACGCAGCTGCTTTATCGATCTTCTGAATTGTAAGCGCCGGATGTTACTTATAACATTAAGCGCTTATAATCGGACACCTATTAACGACCTAGTAGCTGCGTATTAATAAAATGGTCTGGCTACTGGTAGAATATATTCCTTCCTTCATAGTACAAGTCGTTTTACCATATAGACGCTTGGTATTGTGATGAAACGAGTCTGTTGTAAAGGTGGGCGTGGCACATACGTAGCGAGCCATTGTAAACTATGTAGATATCCGTTGCTAAGACATAATTCCAGTCTTGAGTGCCTGTAACAGCTAGCTATAAAAAGTAAACAAACTAGATTTTTTTAAAAATTTGAAATTTAAAAAGGGGAGTAGGGATCGTATAAAAAGTAAGGAAACAAGTTGTTGATCACTCACCACCCAGCATATTGCATGTGTTTACTTAAGTATACAATTGCAGCTGGGTAAGCGTTCATACATGCACAAATGAAACACATTCTCTAGCACTTCTACAAGATTTAATCCCTACTTTGGCAGCCAGCATTCAAAGCAAAACATCATGCAACCAAAGTAGGGATTAAATCTTGTAGAAGTGCTAGAGAATGTGTTTCATTTGTGCATGTATGAACGCTTACCCAGCTGCAATTGTATACTTAAGTAAACACATGCAATATGCTGGGTGGTGAGTGATCAACAACTTGTTTCCTTACTTTTTATACGATCCCTACTCCCCTTTTTAAATTTCAAATTTTTAAAAAAATCTAGTTTATATAAATACTAAACACTTCCTATTTTGCTGGCATTATGCTTGATGCTTTAGCTACCTATTAATAGCTATTATGCTTAAATTATGCTGGTTAATAGTAGGTACCTATCGGCATTAATATCCAATTTTCTAACCCATAAAATTATAGCTGATCCCAATACTAGTATTAGTGCATCATAAGTAATACCCACTGTAGAAGCATTTTGCTGTAAAGTTAACCATTATAAAAATTGTTAAGACACACGGTCGTGTCAGCAGCCAAGAAATACGTGCGGGCACACCAGTGTGTTATTTATGCGACCGGTCAAGTAGCCAATTTCAGCCTATCATAACTCAAAAACTAAGACGCCTATTTCTACCAAATCTACACATTTTTAATGTCTTCATATACAGTACCTTACATACTAAATTTGAAAGAAATAGCCCCAGCAGTTCCTGAGATATGAGTCCCTGAAACTCATCGGATTTTCTTCGTATTTTTCTTCATCGCACCAGACAATAAAAGTGTGTGCAAACTATGTTCTTGTGCACCAATTTCAACAAAATTTGGTGCACAAGTAGCTAGTGTTGCACCGATTATCGGTTCACTAATCAGTAACCACCGATATTGGCTTATTTTTTGTTTATCTGTATCAGCACACTTAGGCATGTTAGTAGCAGATTATTTACTAATTAAATTTTTTGGTGGTTTGCTGGTGGTTAAGAAGCCATATCTTATACAAACACTGAGGTTAACACTGTAACTTTTCAGATAAGTCTCAGCCTACCTTTATAGAAGTGCTAATTTGTATTTATAAGCTAGTTATGTGATGTATGCTTTAACTTGTGGGATACCTCCAAGTTCTGTAGTTGAGTTTTCAGTACAGTTATGAACAATAGTGGCTTTAAATCAATAAACTCTATATCGGCTTGGATATCGGTATATTGGCAGATTTGATGCAAAGATATCGGTTATCGGAAAATCCCAAAATTCCCATATCGGTGCAACACTACAAGTAGTGCTACCTAAACCCTACATCTCCACGAAATTTGGTACGATTTGCAGTAAAATTGAGGAAAATATGAGCGATAGTCGATAAAATTTTTAAACCAATTTGTTGACACGCCTACCGGAAAAACTGTTGGTGCTATCATTCTGAAAATTTATCAGGCACTAGTCTAACATTAAAAGTGGACCGTTTTGATGGATTTGTAAATTGGAGCAGCATAGCCGATTTTATGATCACGAAAACAAGTAGGTGTAATTTGACAAAAAATTTTAAAAGAGATGCTTATATCAACATAGTTGAAATAAGCCGTCTTTACAAGTATATATGGTGGGATGACACGCTGAGCCATTGGTTTAGACCTGGTGACAAAATCTGGTGTCCTGTAATTGTAGCAATAGATCAATACTCTCTAATAGAACAGTCACTAATGTTCTGCATATATGTAACTAATAAATGACCTGTTATTTCTAAAAAAAGAAGTGAAATCTCAACCGAAAACACCCTGGCTATAAAAAAAGAGCAGCCAAGAACTAAAAAAGGCCTGGGTAAAAAAGATGTGAAATCAAAATGGGCGGCCAAGGCCTGTGTAGTGTTACTGCTGATGGAAATAAAATTTTAATAATCACAAGTCAGGCCGCAAAACATTAACAAATTGATAAGTTAATGTTTTGTGGCCTGACTTGTGATTATTAAAATTTTATTTCCATCAGCAGTAACACTACACAGGCCTTGGCCACCCATTTTGATTTCACTTCTTTTTTACCCAGGCCTTTTTTTAGTTCTTGGCCGCTCCTTTTTTACAGCCAGGGTGTTTTTAGTTGAGATACAATTTTCCATACCCTGTTTGTAGCCCTATTTCTTGTACCAGGGCAATTATTATATAGTGTGTCCATTACCTTCTACAGTCATGGTGTGTGAAGCATTACAAGTACGTTTTAATTTCTGGAAGAAGATACCTAACTCTAACCAAAGGATGTATTTCCTTCATGAATCTTTGGTTGGGCTGAAACCCTTCGACAGGCTGCATGCTGTTTAATAACCCTAATCCTGAGGTATAGGCCAGCCAGTATAGCTATTGCATGAGGTATAGGCCAGCTGGTATAGCTACTGCATGAGGTATAGGCGAGCTAGTATAGCTACTGAGGTATAGGCCAGCTAGTATAGCTACTGAGGTATAGGCCAGCCGGTATAGCTACTGAGGTATAGGCCAGCTGGTATAGCTACTGAGGTATAGGCCAGCTAGTATAGCTACTGAGGTATAGGCCAGCTAGTATAGCTACTGAGGTATAGGCCAGCTAGTATAGCTACTGAGGTATAGGCCAGCCGGTATAGCTACTGAGGTATAGGCCAGCTAGTATAGCTACTGAGGTATAGGCCAGCTAGTATAGCTAATGCATGAGGTATAGGCCAGCCTGAGGTATACATTAGAGTAGCTATATATAACTGGCTATGGTAATTGTTTGCAGATTGATTTGGATACCATTGATGTTAGCAATTTAAATAGACAATTTCTATTTCAAAAAAAACATGTAGGAAAGTCCAAAGCAGAGGTAAGTTTTGATGTCTGTTAAACTCACGTCAGAGTTAATTACTTTATAGGTTGCTAAAGAAACAGCCAGTCTTTATGACCCATCAGCAAATATTACTGCATATCATGATTCTGTTTTTAAGTAAGAAATTATTAGTGGAGAATTATGTATAATTTGTCTCACCAACAGCACACAATATGATATCAACTTTTTTCGTGGTTTTGACCTTGTTATGAATGCTTTGGACAATAAGGCTGCTCGTAACCATGTGAACCGGATGTGCCTAGCAGCTGATGTTCCTTTAGTAGAAAGTGGTAGTGCTGGATACCTTGGTCAAGTGACTGTGATAAAGAAGGTAAAACTGATTCGATAGTTATGTGTTTACTGGTACAGTAGTGTGTTCTTAGGGTATAACTGAATGCTATGAGTGTCAACCCAAACCAGCTGCAAAGACATTTCCAGGATGTACTATTAGGAATACTCCTTCAGAGCCTATTCACTGTGTGGTGTGGGCCAAGCACTTGTTTAAGTAAATCATGCACTAGCTATATTTATGTCATTGTTATGTCACTGCTCATAATTATTGGTGGCAATATTACTGTTGTAACTGTTTTCAGTCAGCTGTTTGGAGAACCTGATGCTGATGAAGATGTGTCACCTGATACAGAAGATCCCGAAGCATCTGGTAGTTCTTCTGAACCAAATCAACCAATTCATCGTGTATCTACGCGAGAATGGGTATCTTCCTGTAATTATCATCCAGACAAACTGTTCCAGAAGGTATGGACTAATGTATATGAGCTATTAAATGCATCAAAAATATGCAGTTTTTTAATGATGACATTAAGTATTTGTTGACTATGGACAAACTATGGCAAAATCGGCGTGCTCCAGTTCCTTTAGATGACCAAAATTTGCCAGTTGAAGGTGAGCCTTTAGCAAATCATATAGCATAGCTATGTGATTAAGCTATAGGTATTAGGTATGTAGCTGTAGCTAATCCTATAACTATATAACAGTAAAATGTTGATTATCAAGGACCTGTTGTGAATGGGAGACATGCATGAGAACTTACTACTCTTGTAGTGTTTAATAGTTTATATACTGCTACTAGCTAGCAGTTATGATAACTTGTTTGAGAAATCTGATCCTACATTGGTACAATCATGACAACTGTAATGACAGTCAAGGTAGTTGCGTGCTTAATGTTCGTATAATGTAATTGTTGGTGAACAGCTAACTACTTCGTTTATTGCCTTAGATATGCCTTCAGAAGGTATGGAGTTGCTACCTAACCAAAGACTTTGGTCCCTTCAAGTTTGTGTGTCAACATTCAAACACTGGTAATTGTAGTCGTGTGTATTGTTATAGAATATCACTAACCATACACTGTATTATTGTAGAGTATCACTGACCATACACTATATTGTTGTAGAGTATCACTGACCATACACTATATTGTTGTAGAGTATCACTGACCATACACTATATTGTTGTAGAGTATCACTGACCATACACTGTATTGTTGTAGAGTATCACTGACCATACACTGTATTGTTGTAGAGTATCACTGACCATACACTATATTGTTGTAGAGTATCACTGACCATACACTATATTATTGTAGAGTATCACTGACCATACACTATATTGTTGTAGAGTATCACTGACCATACACTATATTGTTGTAGAGTATCACTGACCATACACTATATTGTTGTAGAGTATCACTGACCATACACTGTATTATTGTAGAGTATCACTGACCATACACTATATTGTTGTAGAGTATCACTGACCATACACTATATCGTTGTAGAGTATCACTGACCATACACTGTATTATTGTAGAGTATCACTGACCATACACTATATTGTTGTAGAGTATCACTGACCATACACTGTATTGTTGTAGAGTATCACTGACCATACACTATATTGTTGTAGAGTATCACTGACCATACACTATATTATTGTAGAGTATCACTGACCATACACTATATTATTGTAGAGTATCACTGACCATACACTATATTATTGTAGAGTATCACTGACCATACACTGTATTGTTGTAGAGTATCACTGACCATACACTGTATTATTGTAGAGTATCACTGACCATACACTATATTATTGTAGAGTATCACTGACCATACACTGTATTATTGTAGAGTATCACTGACCATACACTGTATTGTTGTAGAGTATCACTGACCATACACTATATTGTTGTAGAGTATCACTGACCATACACTGTATTGTTGTAGAGTATCACTGACCATACACTATATTGTTGTAGAGTATCACTGACCATACACTATGTATTAGTTAAAGCATTGCCGCAAGTGCTATACGTGAAATAAAGCACGAGGCGCGCGGCCGAGATGTCTAATAAAGCACGAGGCGTAGCCGAGTGCTTTATTAGCATCGAGGCCGCACGCCGAGTGCTTTATTTCGCGTATAGCACGAGCAAGGTAATGCTTTAACTGTTTTATAGAATTTTCAAGACTAACGCTTCGATACAAACACACTCGCTGGGTGATATAAGCTTGCTTAACCGTCAATGGTGGTATCAGCCCAAGTAAGCCGGTTTAATCATGCAAGAGTATTATTATTATCACTTACGCGTCAGTGTTTTTTTGGCGAATCTTGCAGCTAGATTGTGTTCTCTCTCGTTTATATTTGTGTTGTATTAACAAGATAGTTGGTTTGTACAAGACACCTCGAAATGAATTGGTAGCCGCATTGCCTTGTTTACAGCCTTCTGGTATGTAACACATTCCAATGAGTTGTTTACTAAGGTGTTAAGAGTTCCACGCATAACTGTACTTTATAAGCTTTGAAGTTTCATAAAGCACTTCACACCTTAACAGTGCTTTATGCAAAATAAAGTACATTTTTGCCCTTTGATCCTCCCACGCAAAATACTATAAGTATTAGTTAAAGCATTGCCGCGAGTGCTATACGTGAAATAAAGCACGAGGCGTGCGGCCGAGGTGCTAATAAAGCACGAGGCGCAGTCGAGTGCTTTATTAGCAACGAGGCCGCACGCCGAGTGCTTTATTTCGCGTATAGCACGAGCAAGGCAATGCTTTAACTGTTTTATAGAATTTTCAAGACTAATGCTTCGATACAAACGCGCTCGCTGGTTGATTTAAGCCTGCTTAACCGTCAGTGGTGGTAACCCGAGTAAGTTTACTCTATTATCACATCACTTACGCGTCGGTGTTTTTAACGAATCTTGCAGCTAGATCGTGTTCTCTCTTGTTTATATTTGTGTTGTATTAACAAGATGGTTTGTGCAAGACGTCTTTAAATGAATTGGAAACAAAAAGCTAGCCGCATCGCGTTGTTTACAGCCTATTGGTATGTAACACATTCCAATGAGTTGTTTACTAAGGCGTTAAGAGTTCCATGCATAACTGTACTTTATAAGCTTTGAAGTTTCATAAAGCACTGTTGGTGGTTAAATAAAGCACTCTTCACACCTTACAGTGCTTTATGGAAAATAAAGTACACTTTTGCCCTTTGATCCTCCCACGCAAAATACTATAAATTGTTGTAGAGTATCACTGACCATACACTGTATTGTTGTAGAGTATCACTGACCATACACTATATTGTTGTAGAGTATCACTGACCATACACTATATTATTGTAGAGTATCACTGACCATACACTGTATTATTGTAGAGTATCACTGACCATACACTGTATTGTTGTAGAGTATCACTGACCATACACTGTATTGTTGTCGAGTATCACTGACCATACACTATATTGTTATAGAGTATCACTGACCATACACTGTATTGTTGTAGAGTATCACTGACCATACACTATATTGTTGTAGAGTATCACTGACCATACACTGTATTATTGTAGAGTATCACTGACCATACACTATATTGTTATAGAGTATCACTAACCATACACTATATTGTTGTAGAGTATCACTGACCATACACTGTATTGTTATGGAGTATCACTAACCATACACTGTATTGTTGTAGAGTATCACTGACCATACACTATATTGTTGTAGAGTATCACTAACCATACACTATATTGTTGTAGAGTATCACTGACCATACACTATATTGTTATGGAGTATCACTAACCATACACTGTATTGTTGTAGAGTATCACTGACCATACACTATATTGTTGTAGAGTATCACTGACCATACACTGTATTGTTGTAGAGTATCACTGACCATACACTATATTGTTATAGAGTATCACTGACCATACACTGTATTGTTGTAGAGTATCACTGACTATACACTATACTGTTATAGAGTATCACTGACCATACACTGTATTGTTGTAGAGTATCACTGACCATACACTATATTGTTATAGAATATCACTAACCATACACTGTATTGTTGTCGAATATCACTGACCATACACTATATTATTGTAGAGTATCACTGACCATACACTATATTGTTATAGAATATCACTGACCATACACTGTATTGTTGTCGAGTATCACTGACCATACACTATATTGTTATAGAGTATCACTGACCATACACTGTATTGTTGTAGAGTATCACTGACCATACACTATATTGTTGTAGAGTATCACTGACCATACACTGTATTGTTGTAGAGTATCACTGACAATACACTGTATTGTTGTCAAGTATCACTGACCATACACTGTATTGTTGTAGAGTATCACTGACCATACACTATATTGTTGTAGAGTATCACTGACCATACACTGTATTGTTGTAGAGTATCACTGACCATACACTATATTGTTGTAGAGTATCACTGACCATACACTGTATTGTTGTAGAGTATCACTGACCATACACTGTATTGTTGTAGAGTATCACTGACCATACACTGTATTATTGTAGAGTATCACTGACCATACACTGTATTGTTGTAGAGTATCACTGACCATACACTGTATTATTGTAGAGTATCACTGACCATACACTGTATTGTTATGGAGTATCACTGACCATACACTGTATTATTGTAGAGTATCACTGACCATACACTGTATTGTTGTAGAGTATCACTGACCATACACTGTATTGTTGTAGAGTATCACTGACCATACACTGTATTGTTATGGAGTATCACTGACCATACACTGTATTATTGTAGAGTGTCACGCATGTGCACCAATGTATCATGACTAAAACAATGGTGCCAATAGAGGAATCCAATCTTGTGCACGGCATGGACCTGGAATCGCTTCCTCTGCTGCACAGATTTCTCCTTGACACTGTAGCATAATTTACGTATGGCTACTTTTGCTTATCATTGTATTTCCCTATACATAAATTTGGTTAACTGTTATACTGCCGGTTTTGTCCGTTACTGTTTGTGTTGCGCGTATATGATGAACTGGCTGGTTGGCAAAAGGATACTATCAACTGTTAGTTTGGTATGATAAGAACCCTAACAGCTGTTTTCTGTGCAGCTAAGCGATAGCTTATAGATATGTGCTTCATACCGCTATCAATAGGGAAAGCGGAGGGGTTCTTAGGAGGCGTAGCAACGCGGTTGACAAGGAAATAAATGAATAAGGTATTGGAGTCTTTCATTCGAGACTTTGCTTAATTGTTGAAAGACAATCACCAGGTTCTTGTCCTCCGATGCACGGGATACAATAGCCCTTTTCAAAATGGTTACGACATTGTAAGCGCAACAATTTACTACCAGTATTAGCTAAGAGGACCTACGTACCGGGGGAAGTTTAAACTCAAGCTTAAACAAAGATTGATGTGGTCAAAAATCGCTTGCGAACACTTTTAACAATTTTACCAATGGGTTTTTCTACCAACCAATATTGCTAACGCGCAAATGTAATGGACAAAACCGTCTGTATTATGTGTATAATGGTTATGTATACAGCTAGTGTACTTTGATTTGTTGTATTAGACAAGTTTTAAAAAGGCAGTCAACACTGCAAGCGTAGAGTATCACTGATCATACACTGTATTGTTGTAGAGTATCACTGATACTCTACAACAATACAGTTTATAGTCAGTGATACTCTACAACAATACAGTTTATAGTCAGTGATACTCTACAACAATACAGTGTATGGTCAGTGATACTCTATAACAATATATAGTGTATGGTCACTGACCATACACTGTATTACTGTACATAAAGTATCACCAAGAGTTCGTAATCTTTTTATAAGAAGACGCTCAATATGTTCTATACTGCATAAAGTGATTATGTAACTACTATTCATAATATTGACAGTGAAGCGTTTATAACTTTGAAGTCGTATAAGGCTGGTGTTATTGTTGAATGTCTCCACAAGACATGTTTGACATTATTTCTGCCTCTAGATGATTTGAAAATTACTGGAAATATTATATTTATCACTTCAAATTGGTGCATGGTAAAGGCTCGGTCAAAGGTCCTGGGTACTCAAAAGGTAAGATGTTTGAGGTAAGGCTTTATACTATCTCCCGACATCGTTTAGTGTTGCCAAAATGATGCACCTTCGTAAGCACACTGGTTTATATTGCATCTTACAAGATACTGAAGTGGCTGTCTTTGATCATTAACACTTTCTTTACAAACTCCCAATGTGTTAATTTATACAAGACTATACATAATATTGCTTCATCACTTTACGCAGTGTGTTTGTACAGAACATATAGAATGTTAAACACTCTCTACTTATATAGCTAGCTATATATACTGACTCTGTATGCAGTATTGTAGGGTTAAGTGAAAAGCTTAAGGCCGAAGGAGATTTTCTAGTGTGGGATAAGGATCATAATGTTAGCCTGGACTTTGTTACAGCTGCTACTAATTTACGTATTCATATATTTGGGCTGAAAAGACTATCTCAGTTTGAAGTTAAGTGTAAGTCATGCGTGATAAAGTTTTAATTAGTCCTTAGTAACAGTATAAATTACCTAACAGGAATATTATATTCACTGTATGTGTAATAAATGTAATTATTGTGTCTTGATTTGTATAAATGTAGCAATGGCAGGGAATATTGTGCCAGCTATTGCCAGCACAAATGCTGTAGTTGGTGGAATAATTGTAATGGAAGCTTTACACATTATATCTTCAAATGTTAATCAGTGCAAATCAGTAAGGAATTAGCTAAATACTTTGATGAGCTATAACTATTTCTTATTACAGACTTATTTAAGATGTCAACCTAATGCTCAAAAGAGCTTACTTGTGAGATGTTCACTGCCAAATCCTAATCCTTCATGTTACGTGTGTAGTGAACAGCCGGAGGTAGTGTTGTACTGTATAGCTGTGCTATGCCTTGGCAGCATTATGTGTCTGCCCTGTTTGTAATCTATCTGATTGTCCCTGGAGTTCATGATAGAATTTAAATTATTAACTTCAGTAAATCATTGAACTGTGGTAATGATCTATTACTCTACCTCTCAAAAACCACAGTTTACCTTAACTACATTATCGTGTTTCAAGCATGTAGCTAAACACATTTTATGTAATTTTCATTTTCTTGTCATACATATATTGTTACAACTTCATAGTCATGATTGTTCTCACAATTGTGAAATGTGAATTTCCAGAATTGTGATATAGCATAATAATATTATATAGCATCAAAATATCACAATCGCTCAGCTCTAATCATGACTTACAGCTATACCATTATTATTGCATGATAAATGACAAGATAGCTATAGCTACCAGTAGGATAATCATATCAATAAGAACATTTTAATGATGTGCATATAAAATAGCTATGGCTCATATAAGAGCCTCAATATATGTAATGAAGATTTTACCCAAATATAGCTAAATGACTGATAGTCATGGTGTCCTCGTTATGTCTTTGTCATTTGAAATATTTACCGACAAAGGATTCTTCCACATGCACTACCTTGCTCATGCACTTGTATACAATGTGCCATATTAATGATTGTGCCTTAATGTAAACTATCTGTATTAAGTTGTTTGTATACACAGCTTGATAAACAGGTATGCATGGTCCTGAGTTATACAAATGCTATCTATAGCTATGTTTTTGATTATATATCTAAATGTATTTTGGTACACCATTTTAGTGGTCCGATACATGATGTTTATATTTAGATTTAAACTTGTTCTATTCTCTGGGATTCATATAAATAGTATCTGAGTGTGGAGTACACTTTATGTTTGTTTAGACTGAAAGTAGCTGCATGATACGTATATCTTGTATACTTTTGCCATAGATAATACTGAAAATTAGCAGAAAAGAATCAATGTTGATACAGACCTTATTAGAAAAGGTATGTTTGTAATTATTGTTTGACTCTAGCTGCTTATTGTCGCCGTTATAGGTTTTAAAGAGTGAGCTTGAAATGGCAGCTCCAGATGTTGAAATAGATGATGGAAAAGGTAATTAGCTAAAACCAATAGCTATAGCTAGTAGTAATAGTCAATGGAAGCTAGCCAGCATCATATTAGGCAGCAGCACTACATATCGATATGGCAGTGTATCGATACAATACTGTACTACATGATATCAAAATATCGACATATCTGATAAGCACTGAGCGGTACATGTATGATGTTTTTGTGTGTTCAAAGTTATAGGTAAACACTTTATACTTGTCAGACAAGTATCAACCTACTTGTGTGAGGTGTAGATATAGATATAGTTAGCTGATGTAAAATATGCCCTATTTGGTGACATCATAATACAGTATCATTAAGTACGGTAGTACTTAATAGTAGCAAGAGTTAATAATATAATATAGAGGAGAGTATCCTACTCCCTTATACCCCTGTAGAAGAGCGTAGCGTAAAGTTATGACGTAACATTTCCGAATTTATCCGTTTCTTCCTGTATAACGAGTGACGTCAACAACTGAACATAGTATCGTTAAAAATCGATTATGCTCGATGGTTTAGCGCACAACTTAAGTTCAGACTATCAGGCTAATTATTTATATGGTTTACACCACGAAACTAACCCAATACTTACTTGAAAGAGAAACGCCGTAAGTCATCACGTAGTACGAATTTTTGTATTGTTACTATGGCGTCGCGTGCGCTAGCTCGTTGTTGCTACTGACATTTTTGGGGCTTCCATAATGTCACCAGTGTCGTTACGTCATAATTTTACGCTACGCTCTTCTACAGGGGTATAGGGGAGTAGGATACTCTCCTCTATATATATATTATTAACTCTTAATAGTAGGGATCACCATGAAAATGTATGGCTTCCAAAAAATATGCACCTTGAAAAACAACTTTTTAAAAATCAGAATGTGAAAACCCAGCTATACAGCTCAACACTAACAACACTATAACTTCAATCAAAGTAGCCAAACATTGCTAACCTTGCCTGCTAGCGAATTTTAAAAATTTCAAAATCTAGTAGATTTTTGTCTGCCAGTCTGTCAACTGGGACCGACCTAGCGCATCAACCACTGGGTGTGTAGCCTTCAATCTTTCTGATTTATTTCTGTTGGCACAAACCTTTGCTGTTCTGATTGTCATACTCACCTGGCGCCATAGCCTGTCCTTTGCTCTGTCTTCTTCATCAATTGAAGGTGTCAAGATTCCACACAAGGTGTTAACATGTAACAATAAACACTTTGGATAGGCACATGCTTATTGATACAATTCACTGATCCTGCTAATCAATGCATAATGAAAAGAAGGAGCTGTACGGTTATCAGTCCTTCCGTAGTCTTTTAATAGTTAATACCCAGACCAACTTACGCGCCAGCTGCTTAATCTGATTTTAAGTGCTGGATGTTAATTATATGTACATATTACATTATAGATACTATAGACTCCGTACCTATAGTATCTATGATTACATCAGGCGCTTATGATGGAACATCGATAAAACGACCTAGAAACCTATGTATTAATTTTAAAATGGTCTGGTTACGAGTACAATGGTACTTACTTTCACACTACAAGTCATTTTGCTTGGTACTGTGATGAAACAAGTCAGTTGCAATGGTGGGTGTGGCACTCATGTAGTGCAAACCATTTTACCATGCAGAAATAATCCTGGCCTGAAACTATTCTTAGGTGCTTTTGTAAAAGTATTAAGCCTATAGATACTGAAATATAATGCAGGTTATACTGAACTACGTAGCTATCTAGCACTGAGCCATACTACATGCAGTATGCTATAAAAAGTAAACAAACTAGATTATTAAAATTTAAAAAGGAGATTAGGGATAGCAATAAAAGTAAGGAAACAAGTAGTTGGCTAATAAATTATCACTCACCACCCAGCATTGTATACTGCATGCGTTTACTCAAGTATACAATTGCAGCTGCATGGGTAGCTACGTATACATGCATGCACAAATTAAACACGTTCGCTAGCACCTCTACAAGATTTTATCCCTACTTTGGTTACATGATGTATTGCTTTGAATGTTGGCTGCCAAAGTAAGAATTAAATCTTGTAGAGGTGCTAGAGAATGTGTTTAATTTGTGCATGCATGTACGTAGCTACCCATGCAGCTGCAATTGCATACTTGAGTAAACACATGCAGTATACAATGCTGGGTGGTGAGTGATAATTTATTTGCTAACTACTTGTTTCCTTACTTTTTATTGCGATCCCTACTCCCCTTTTTAAATTCAAATATTTTTAAATAATCTAGTCATATTAAACAACTTAACTGTGGTGTTACATGTGCCGTATCACAGACCACTACATCATAGCTATATAGCTAGTCCATTGGACTGGTAGCTAGCTATGCGTTTCTATGTTAAAAGTGCCACTATAAGGACCAACTAGCTTAAGTTCTTCCAACTCACCTCTGTGTATCACTATGTTATCTTCTCTTCTTATGAACTTTGAGCTTGCATGTGCTTTCTTTGCGTCACCATCATCATAATACTATCATAGATAATATAATTATGCCAATGATCCAAGTGTATATAGTCACCATCATCATAGTACTCTCATAGATAATATATGCCAATGATCCTATATGTGTAGTCATCATCATCATAATAGTATTGATCTCTCATAGATAATATATGCCTGTGATCCAAGGCCGTAGCAACCAGTCCGGCCAGTCTGGTTTTGGCCGGACCACTTTTTTCAGAATTAAAAGTTATTTTCATCAAAATAGCTTTTATATGAGCAGATGACCATAATATATGATTTCTAGGCATATTAAACTCACCTTGTGACACTACTTTGGCTAGATTGTATACAAAAGCAGTTGCAAAATATTGGCCGCCCACGCAACCGAGTAAGCCTACAGTTGCATAGGGTGTGCAGACTGCTTGTTTTACCTGTTACTGTTAATTGTTACCACAATACAATCACTATTCACTATAGCTATAATAACAAAATGCCACTGTTGAAGGAAGTAGTCCCAATGGAATTGTATTCTAATAATTTTTAGCTCTTGTTTTTTTCATGTTGAGAAATTTAGGAGAGGTGACAGTAGCCGGACCACTCCCAATGGCTTTGCTACGCCCCTGATTGATCCAATGTAGTAGTGTCAGTGATCAAGCAGCATAGATCATTATAGTTATATGCTGCATGTTAGGCTGAAATTATCGAACACACAAACAATCAATATAAGCATTGGAATATTTTACTAGAGTAACTACATGAATCAAAGCATTGTGAAACATCTGTGGCATAGAAATAGTTAGGGCCATAACAACTGTTGTAAAAATTGAATTCTCTCCTAGCTAATATGGATCTGTTGGTTTCATCATTGGTTGTCAATTTAAATGCACTTAATCCTTTAGTACTGCATTATAATAAGAGGCGGTATTCTATAATATTATGCACATGCAAGATTAATGATATGGGTAAATTGTTTGCATTGTACTGATATTGCACAACCTATTATTGTGAAGTGACGATAAAATGCTTAAATTGTGAACTGCTCTGGGTATAACATAGCACATGTTAATATTGATAGGAACTATATTAATCTCCAGTGAAGAGGGAGAAACAGATGATAACCTTTTACTGAAGTTGGACAAATTTGGAATACGTGATGGGAGCAGACTCAAAGTGGATGACTTTTTGCACAATAGCAAATTAATAATTAATATTGAATATCAGTAAGTGAAAAATAATACACCCATAGCTAATGTGATATCTATAGTTATGGTTCATAGTAGGATTAACCATTAATGTGTCACTTTGCGTGGGCAGATCAAAGGGAAAAGCAGGGATACAAGTAGTTGTATCCTGGGAAAATATACCCTTGATCTGAATCTGCAACTTATGCCACTCTTTATATAGGCACAACATAATGTCTACCGATTGTGGGTTTGAATTCGTTAGTATTAGCATAGTTTAGGAAGTGGAATTTAATCGCTAAACGTTTTCTTTGTACCCTACTGGTTGTTGTATGGAAGTTTATGTACAAAGAGGAAGCTGTTTAAAGTGAGTTACTCGCATGACAATAATTAGAATATAATAACACGCTTATACAATGCAAAACTCGCTTCTTATACAGTGGAAAATGCACTATAGTACTATATTTATTACACTCACCGTTTGTCTCTATTTCTGAGCGCTAGTTTTTGATAATATTTGTAGCACATGTTCCTGGAAACTAATTCGAAACCCACAATCGAACCTTCGCAAGTGCGTATATAAAAGTTCAGCAAATGTATGCGTAAGGCTTGAGCTGCTTAGCGCTCGCCTACGCACAGAAGTGATACATATCACTTGTAACATGTGCGCCATGATTTGCCTGATATGTATGCCCTCGGGCTTCGGGCATACATATCAGGCAAATCCCTCGCGCCAATGTTACAAGTATTACATGTAAACTCTGTCAAAAGTTAATATTAAAGATCAAGTGATGTTTCATTGCAGTTTAGTAGTTAAAGGGGTAGCTGTGCATATCATCACATTGATAGTATTAAATCAAAGTCTCATATCGTGGAGGGGTTTAGCGAATCACAGCTTCAAGTCAAGTAGTAAATGAAGACAAGTGCAGCTGTTTATATGGCTACTGGCTTTAGGTATATGTGTTGGTGGACAAACATCAGGTATACATATTTTGTATTAGTGCATGTATTGTGCCTAAGTTTAAGCAAAGCTTTATAAAGCACAAGGCATCTAGTATCGGTATATCAGTGCATGATTAACACCAAGTGCTTTGTTTTACATATAACACAATACTTTAACTGTTTATAAATGTAGCTGTGTTTCTAATAATGAATCGTAACTACTCAGATTTATCCATGCAAGTGTACGTAGCTGTAGATAGTATAAATACAATTGCAAATTATTTTATGATTGCAGTGATGATGATGATGGTGATAGTGATATGTATGAAATAATCAGACTAACTAAATCTGTTGAGCGCAAAGGTACTATAGTTAATCTTTTACTTATGATTACTGCATATTTTCTTTGAAGGGGTAAAACGTAAGGCAACCGATGGACCTGTACAAGTAACCAAGAAAGCTAGAGAAAACTGATGTAGCTATATAGCAAAGTGCTATAGCACTACATAGTTATCAGTGTTACATGAAAGAATTAGATGCACATATGCAAGCTTTAAGCATCTTTATAAGTTTTTAAATATCTTAAGTTTCTGTAAAAATGCAATCTTTTCTTTGATATCAGTAGTTAAGGAGGGTATGGTTTAGTGATGCCACAATAATCGTGATATATGATATATTGTGATATAAAATCTCATGATTATTGTGATATGCAAAAATGTATATTGTGATATAAAAATTCTAATTGTTTAATGCAAAATGTTTGGTATTGCAAAAGTAAGAATGTTATCTACACATGTTTTGAGAGTGTATCAAAAAGTTGGTGAAGTTATTCAAGCAAATAATGAGGTGCATCCAATTAAAACATTAACATGTTCAGCACATTAAGCATATCGTGACTATTGTGATATAAAATATATGATATCATGATTATCGTGATACAAATAATTTTATATCGTGGCATCACTAGTATGGTTATGGTTAGGCTTAGGATGGTGTCTTGGTTGATTTGTCAAAGTCACCATCTAATAAGAATGCTGGATGTTCATCAGTAATATGAAATAACTTGGTCATGTTTTGATGCTTTTCTGCTAAGCAACATCAATGTTGCATTGCCATAGCAAACCGTTGCTATGGAAACATTGTTGTTATGCAACGGTTGCATACAATATATTTTAATAGGGTTATATGTGAAAACGTAGGGTACATTTTGTAAACTAGGGTTGTTAGTGTTGGGGATAATGTATTTTGAACACTAGGGTTGTAGGGTTATTGGAAGTGGTAGGGGTTATTGTTGGGGTTAGTGTTAGCCGTTAGGGCCGTTCTACCATCAATCTCGCCGTCAGTGTGAACAGTAGGGTCAGCTGAGCCACTCGGGATGTCGTTACCTTCCTCCGGTTCGGGCGGGGGTGTGTTCTCGTGCACGTCTACGGGTGTCACAGTATTTACGTGGATGCTGGCGTCTAGACGGTATTGTGCTGGTGGATTAGACGTGTTTTTAAACCAGGCGTGCACCTGGTTTCTTGTGAAAACGTATTATTAATTTAGACAGGATGGCTGTATCTACCAGAAGGTAGGTTTACATACAGGTCCTCAATACATACACAAAAACTAAACTACTTAACTAACTACAATAACAAAATACAATACCAACAACTATATATACAACACACATAGCTACAGGTAACATACGTACAACATAGACAAATTAATTACAACACCACATGGATAAACAAATTACATACATAATCAAATTACATACAAAAATTATTTAACTAAGGCTGAATAAAATAAATTACTTGTTTATCATCCCCTCCCGCCTCAATAAATTGAACCTCCTCGACATATATTTTTATTTTTATAGTTACTCACGTGCAATATATTAAGCGCATGTGTAAATGTTTTTCGTAGTGACAATGGTCAGTGATATTGATTCGTTGCGGAGCGAAGATATTGAAAGGATGGTATGGTTGTACTGTACCAGATGAAAGTTCGTTTGTTGACGTTTATGTTGAGTACAGCTCCGGGTCAATAGACCATAGTTTCGCTATTCCTGACGAGCATCGCAGCACAGGATATATTACGAGAGTCGGCAAAAGCCAAAAGGAATCGATTGTTGTAGATTCTAGTTGTCCTGTTGCAGAGGTTGTAAGCACTCTTGGACACTACATTCAGTATGTTTTGAATGATATAAACGCACCAGCTTCCGTGTCGATGGAACAATTGCAGCGTCTGCTGGACAATTTTTCATACGTGTGTGGAAACTTGCTTCTTGACATAGAGTGTGACGAGGAATCTGTACTGAATTCTGTTTTTGTGAAAGCAAATTTGGCTTGCAGCAATCCCATAGAGATACCATATTATTCTTCTGGAAATGATCCGATATGCTACTTCTGTGGAACTGAAGATGATATAGTTCAAAAGACTGATTTTCTTCCTGGTTGTACTGCGTGCTGCACAGCTGGAAAGAAGCTTGTTTCCAAACGTAAACATTATACACCTAAATCTTGACTATAGCCATGCAGTACATTGTTTTTTGATTATTATTATTATATGTAAAATAAAGCTAAACAAAAACACCCTGGGTGTAAAAAAAGTGCGAGGCCAATCAGAAGCAGCACTGCAAACAGATGCGACCAAAAACTTTGATATCAGTTGAGGCCAAGAAGTTACTTATCAAATTTTTTTTAACTACTTGAATGACATACAATGGTTTACAGCATATTTTCACAACTATGATTGGCTTTGTCACTTGGCCACCTTTATTAATAATGATGGTGTGAAAAAGGTGGCCAAGTGACAAAGCCAATCATATTTGTGAAAATATGCTGTAAACCATTGTATGTCATTCAAGTAGTTAAAAAAAATTTGATAAGTAACTTCTTGGCCTCAACTGATATCAAAGTTTTTGGTCGCATCTGTTTGCAGTGCTGCTTCTGATTGGCCTCGCACTTTTTTTACACCCAGGGTGTTTTTGTTTAGCATATCACTACTTTTTTGGAAGCATAAACAGATGTTATTACTAGCAAGCAGCAGAGACGTAGCTAGGGGTGGGCATGGTGGGGCATTTGCCCGAACGTCACTGATCTGTGCCCCACCATCAAGATTTAAAAATATATAATGTAGCTATTGTAAAATCAACGTTACTTTCTTTTAACATGCACTGAGAGGAGTGGTATCGGCAGTGTTATTATGCTGGTGACAAGTCGTGTGACAAAAGTAAGGTCACGTGATCCATTAGTTTAATGATATTAAAATGGAGTCGCAAATATGGTGGACTGCAATGATGCGCCATAGTGGATCACCATTGTCGCCCCACCTGATTCATGTTTTGTGAGCAGGTACCGTAGGTATTTTATGATACAAGACATGCAATTGAATGGTTTGTACATGCCGAAGTACCTGACCAGGTGAGCCCAATGACTGTCCACTGATTTACAAGGGTCATATATAGAAGAATTACTGATGAATCCTCCAGCCTTCGACATGCATGCAGACTGGAGCTTTGAGACAGCTGGATATCAAGGTCAATTATGCATGTATAAACGTGTCCCAACACCCAGGTTATAAAATTAAGGACTTGTGTGAAAAACAGGGTGCCTCCTTACTGTTGGCCTTATGTATACATGCCATCTTGTGTGGTTAGCTACATTATTTCAAACATTATATTACTGATATAGCTATATTTTCAATGTCTAGTAGATGCCCATTCAAGTAATCCAGAGGCACGTGAGCTGGTATAGTCGTGATCATCGCTGGATAGTTTCCTGGATCTTATGATCGAGTACCTATAGCTTCATGCAGCAGCATTTGTTATACATTACGTCATAGCTAGGATAGTGTGCATACACTTTTCAAAGGAAGTAAATGCTCACATGAAAGTGGGCATATGTATGCATTAATATATAACAATATACTTAGTTACATGTTTGAACCATTGCCCGACCATCAAGAAATGGCTGGCCACGCCCCTGAAGCAGCAGAGAAGTACTGCATGGACATAACTTGTACTTGCCTAGCACACAATATTGCAAATTAAACTTTGAAGCTTAATTTTGAAAAACTCAAGCCCGAGATTATGAAAAATGTTTCTAGTGTCATTCAAGAAGTCAGCTAAAAACTAATTGCTTCTGAGTGGTTTCACACTTTTTATTACACCTTGCAGGATGTTGTAAACAGATGTTATTACTAGCAAGCAGCAAAGAAGTACTGCATGGGCATAACTTGTACTTACCTAGCACACAATATTGTAAATTAAACTTTGAAGCTTAATTTTGAAAAACTCAAGACCGAGATTAGTTTTTAACTTTCACTACAGAATGATACATCAATATAGATTGTGTATCTGAAAGTTTATGCAAATCATTTGAAGGGGGTCCAAGTTATGACAACTATCAACCTGCAGTATAATAGCACTTCTCAAATACATTCAAGTGTTTACTTCAGACTGATAATAGTATGACAGGTAGAGCATACATAGGAGAAGTGCTGATACAAATTTGGCTGAAATCCATGAAGAAACGAGTAAGTTATTAGACAAACAAGTGAATGTATAAAAAGGGAGTTTGAAAAAAACTTCCGGGGTTCACGAAAGCTCCCGCAAGCCCACGAAAAAAGTGTGCGATGAAAATGAAAGAAAGAAAAAAAAAACGACTGCCGTGTAAAAATTTTTGTGGTCACAGGAAGGCATTTATAAGGCTGTATCGGAAGAATGGCTGAATAGATTTCTACGAAGTTTGGGATATTGATTCTTCAAACAATGAAGGTACTAATTGTCTAGTAAACGGGCGAATTGGGCGGGAAAGGATGGTTCGTCGTGCGTAGTCGCACAACGGGCGCCATAAATCTCGCAATGGCTGGTACTTAGGAATGGTGGCGCCTATTTCCTCCATTCTTGGTTAGTTGATTCTAGAGCAAGGCACCGATTATCGAACGCATACTATTATCGGACGCCTCTACAGCAGAAACTAAAAGACTTCAGAATAATCCAATTACACCATCGTGTAGGCCAACATGAGAGGTACTTGTATACCAATTTTGAAGCTGATAGGACAAACCATGTTGGAACTATGACCAACTAAAGAGTGGTGTCCGTTAATCTAGATTAACGGACGAAACTATCAATCGACGAACAACGTCTGCCTAAAGGAAGACAACCAACAATTAGATCATTAAATACCATCTATTACAATAGCAAGAGGTACTCTTGCTAACAGCTAAATCTTGTAGTTCTGCAGCAACTACACATGCAGTTTGGTTTACATAAATATCTTTAAAAAATTCGGACGCATATTAGAGTTAGCTATCGCTATAACAATAGCTCTAGCTATAAAAATTACGAAATTAGCTAACTATAGCTAGCTAGATAGCTACATTGGTTTACAATTAAGCGAAAAGGTGTATTTAAATCATAAAAACGAAGTATTTTTGCCAATTTTTGCATGAAAGGCATACTTTCTCCATTATACAGCTAATTAATGCATCAAATGTAGAAAGTTTGTGTTTATGGCAAAAATACTTTATTTTTAAGGTTTAAATGCTCCTTGTTGCTTAATTGTAAACCAATGTAGCTATCTAGCTAGCTATAGTTAGCTAATTTCGTAATTTTTATAGCTAGAGCTATAGTTATAGCGATAGCTAACTCTAATATGCGTCCGAAATTTTTAAAGATATTTATGTAAACCAAACTGCATGTGTAGTTGCTGCAGAACTACAAGATTTAGCTGTTAGCAAGAGTACCTCTTGCTGTTGTAATAGATGGTATTTAATGATCTAATTGTTGGTTGTCTTCCTTCAGGCAGACGTTGTTCGTCGATTGATAGTTTCGTCCGTTAATCTAGATTAACGGACACCACTCTTTAGTCGGTCATAGTTCCAACATGGTTTGTCCTATCAACTTCAAAATTGGTATACAAGTACCTCTCATGTTGGCCTACACGATGGTGTAATTGGATTATTCTGAAGTCTTTTTGTTTCTGCTGTAGAGGCGTCCGATAATAGTATGCGTTCGATAATCGGTGCCTTGCTCTATATAGTAAGAACGTTGTGGGTCGGTAATAACTAAGCGATAGCTTTAATGGCGGCTTAGCTAGAGCGTTTGCGAGTTTGAGGGCGGTGCTACGTGTAAATAACTCACTCAGTGGTCGCGTTGCTGTGCTTCTTCTTGGCCTCGCGACTCACTATCGTGAGTCTTGATTATTACAACTGTATTTGTAACCTAAATTATATAGAAGTACAGAATTTTTGAATAAAAATAAATAAAAAATAAAAATAAAATCCTCCCTCCCTCCCTCCCCAGTTTTTTGATTTGACTTGGATGATAAACAAGTAATTTATTTTATTCAGCCTAAAAAATAAATTTTATGGTCCGTCCCCAGGCTATTAAAACTATTCACGTGAAATGAAGCCTGAATAACCAATCAAATTAGTCCTACTGCTTTTCTATGATACTTGCTATCAATATTACTGATGGGCGGGGCCTTAGTAACGAAGCACATTGTGAGTAACTGCTGAATAAGAACAAGGTAATACAGTGTTAGCTGTTCAATCCATAGTAAAAGCCTTTTGAACAGCTGTACATTACTAACAAGACAGAGCGCTTCAGTTTTGAAAGTGGGCATGCTGTGCGGGTGCGGAGCTTATAATACAACACCGAGGGGTCCGCAACTATTCCGAATCACGTCGATGGCTCTGGGAATCAACAGGAATCTCGAGGAATCTCGCAGGAATCAAGGAATCACTGAAATATTTACAGAATCAGAATCATAAATATGATTACATTAACACTTGAAATCATTAGAATCCCTTGTAAATTCACGTAAAACTTAGTATTTTACTTGAAACAACACGTGATTGAGTACGTTGTTAAGAAATCGAGACTATATATTTGACGCAAGTTTCAAGAGTATTGTACGTGGAGTTTGTTGTGAGAACGTTGTTGAGTTATGGTCTACTCTGGATCCCACTCTTATTCAGTTCGGGTCGGTTCGGGTAATAACTGTAGACGAGCCTCAGATGTAATAGACTACTTGTTGGAGCCATGATGAACCGCAGTATAATAGCCCACAAACAAGATCCAGAATATGTTGTTTATGATCGTAAGGAACTGAGACTTTATTTAAAGGATAAAGGTTATATTGAGCCATTTCCAACACCAAAGAAGTGAAGATTGAAAAATTGTATCTTAATGGAAGAAGTGTGTTTGATATACTGTGCGTGCAGATTACCAGAAGATGGATCCAAGATGGTGCAATGCAATGGCTGCATGGAATAGTACCATCAAAAGTGTTAAACAGTTTATCTGTACCATTAGAAGAGATGGAGTTGGACACTTGGCTGTGTGAAAAATGCCAATGCAAGTGACAAGGCCACAATATATTATGGACGATTGCCTACAATAGTGGGTGAATTGTTAAGTGCTGACCTATGCTCATTGTCTAGTTGGATCCGTGATAGTAAAATGCAATTTAATATCAAGAAATCAAGTGTGATGTGGTTCTCCACCAAATCCTGTAGTAATGTTGTGCAGCCACAGGTTTTTATTGATGAAACTCCATTTTCACAAGTTGATAAGCAAAAATATTTGGGAGTGACATTTGACAGTAGATTAACGTGGTCCTCACATGTGGCTGCTGTCTGTAAGAGCATGGCCTACTACTTATACTTGATTAATTATCACAGCAAATCACTACCACTTGAGATACTGAAAATGCTAGTAGAATCTCTTGTTTTCTCCAGGCTTACTTATGCCTTACCAGTTTGGGGGCCAACAATAGATCAGAATTCTCTATCTAGAATTAACCGATTACATAATAGAGCAGTCTGCATTACTCGTGGATTGCATAAATCAGAACATGTTTCTAGTCATCGCCAAACTATTGGTTGGCTTTCCGCATCCTCATTAATTCAACAGCGTACACTTTGTGCCACGCTAGATCAATATACCAGCCGAAGTATCTTACTTAATCCTCACATTCAATATGGATGCTACCATACTCCTGACACTAAGTATCCCTTGCATTTTGCCACGATAGCTCTAGCACTTTCCAAGCATCACTTTTGTCATCAAGCCACTAGCTACATGATGGAACTCCTTGCCAAATAGACTTTTCAGTGACTTGTCTCTTTTTCGTAACAATCTTTATAAGTATTTAGTGTGTACTTTGTAGTTGCATGTATTGCATGTTGTATGTATTCATATTGTATGTACGTAGTATGCTGTAGTTTATTGTATGTTATATTCATATTGTATGTATGTTGTAGTATATTGTATGTTGTATGTATGTATTTATGTTGTATGTTGTCTGTATTTGTATTGTATGTTGTAGGCATGGAAGAACAGCCTTGCCGAATGCCGGAGTTAAAACTTATAAATTAAATCAAGTCTTACTGCCTTAGTATACGTAGTAGCCATTGTATACTGTAGTTTAGAAAAATGCATGCATGTGTGCAATGTAGGTAGCTATTAAATTTGTTCTTGATTGTTATACAACCAGTTTTCATTTCATCAGCTAAGCTTTGCCATTAGCAACTTTCAAACAAGTAGCTAGAACTACTGTATAATTATCGTGATTGATTGAAGGACCCACAATTGCAAGATCTTCATTGTATCCATCATGAATCATATAAGCACATACCATACTATCTGTGATCATATGCATGCATACGCATAATCCATTGCAATGGCTCTAGTGACAGAACGGCAGAATCAAGGTAAATCACTGCGAATCCTTACTAAAATCTCGGAATCACATGGAATCTTGCTTGGAATCGATGGAATCATAGCGAATCTTGGAGAATCTTGAGAATCACTCGAGAATTGTTCGAATTACTGGAATCTCTAGGAATTAACAAGAATCATAAGGAATCTTTGAAGGAATCTTGGAATCAAGAAAAATCACAGCTGATTCCGAATCACGTCGACGAAAATTCAGAGTTGCGGACCCCCCGTACAACACTAGCATGCCTATAGTGTTACAGTAAGAATTTCGGCTTACGACAATTTTGTATTACTTTTAAAAAGTTTTATCACTAAAGTACTGGAGTATAAAGCCGGTTTAAACAAAATAATTAAATTTGTATGCATTTCTATGTGCTCCTTAGTGATGAGTATTTGCTCACATGACTTACTCATGACGTCATTAATTACTATTACAATACACTGAATAACATTTGATTAACAATAGTTTTAGGGTTATTTAAAAGCATGTTGTAGGAGTGAAGGACACAGACACGAGGCAGGCGATACATCTCACGTGACAGTGTGCATCATTTACAATCATACATGTTATATATATATGTGGTTAGTGTTATTATAGTCTGTTTCCTACACATGTAGCCCGTGGAAGGGCCTTAGCCCAACCACAGACTCCAAGGAGAGAATACGTGCCTCGGCGCGGGGGTGTCACAAACCTATACTGTTGAGCGAGTCATATTGTGTGCTACCGGTGTCAGACCCATTTTGTGTGGGTTCTACCTTAGGCGCGATGGCCGACCTTTGAGTGATCCATGTACATATTGTGTGCCATAGTGATGTGTGATCAGTATAATATGTATACATTGTATTGTTGTAGGTGTATATCACACAAGTGCATTATGTGTATATGTGGTGTGTGTGTACCTGTTATACTTATCTCTGGGTCGGATGAATGATTGCTGATTGTCCGTTGTAACTTTGTCGTCCGGGTTTTCCTTTTGTTAGTTCCAAGCTACACCTATCCATGCAGGTCAGGTCTCGTCACTTATGGTCAGCTGCAGGGGAAGAAGAAGTCCACCTGGTTGAGAGGGCGAGGAGCCTGGAAGTCACATTGTGGAATTCCGGATGGCATGGTTGGTCTGTTCCTTGTGGGGGTTCTATTATGGAGTTTGGTGGTGTGTCAGTATTCCTTTTTGAGACTGGTGTGTGGTGTTGTTCTGTTGTTTGTTTGTCATTATTGTTTAGGATTCCAGATAAGCATATTGTATTTCCATTTTTAGTTGAATGGGTGGTACGTACGTACGTACGTATGTATGGTATTTACTTATGTACGTATGGTACTTACGTACGTACGTACGTACGTATGGTACGTACGTACGTAAGTATGGTACGTACGTACGTACGTATGGTACATACGTACGTATCTACGTTTGGTATGTATGTACGTACGTACGTATGGTACGTACGAACGTATGGTACGTACGTACGTATGGTAGTACGTACGTATGGTACGTACATACGTACGCATGGTACGTACGTTCGTACGTTGGCACGCTCGTACGTACGTCTGTACGTATGGTGTATACGTACGTTCGTACCATACACTTACGTACGTATGGTACGTACGTAAGTACGTACGTATTATACGTTCTTACGTATGGTAAGTACGTACGTACGTATGGTACATAGGTACGTACGTGTGGTACGTACGCGCGTACGTGTGGTACATACGTACGTATGTATGGTACGTACGTATGTCCGTATGGTGTGTATGTACGTACGTACGTACGTATGGTACGTACGTACTTACACATGGCACGTACGTACGTACATACGTATTGTATGTACGTACGTACGTATGATACATACGTACATATGGTACGTACGTACATACGTAATGTATGTACTTACGTACATACGTATGGTATGTACGTACGTACGTATGGCACGTACGCATGTATGGTACGGACGTACGTATGCTACGTACTTACGTATGATACGTACGTACGTACGTATGGTACGTACGTACGTATGTATGGTACGTACGTACGTATGGTACATACGTACGAACGTATGGTAAGTATGTTTGTACGTATGGTACGTACGTACGTACCATACGTACGTACGTGTACATACGTACTATACGTACGTACGTATGTACCATACGTTCATACGTACGTTCCATAGGTACGTACGTACGTACGTACCATACGCAGGTACGTACGTACCATACGTACCAAACGTACGTACGTAAAAAACGTACGTAGGTACATACAACAGGTACGTACGTACGTACGTACCTACGTACCATACGTACGTACGTACCATACGTACGTACATGTGTACGTATGTACGTATGGTACGTATTGTACGTACGTACGTATGTATGGTAGGTACGTAAGTACCTATGGTACGTAAGTACGTACGTACGTATGTATGGTAAGTACGTATGTACCTATGGTAAGAACGCACGTACGTATGGTACGTACGTACGTATGATACGTACATACCATACGTACGTACGTTCTTACCATAATTACTTACGTACTTACCATACATAGGTACGTACGTACCATACGCAGGTACGTACGTACCATACGTACGTGCGTTCTTACCATAGGTAAATACGTACTTACCATACATACGTACGTACGTACCATACGTACATAAGTACGTACGTACGTACGTATGGTACGTGCGTACGTACGTGCGTACGTACGTGCGTATGGTACGTGCGTACGTATGGTACGTATGCACGTACACACGTATTGTACGTACGTATGTACTTATGGTACGTACGTACGTACGTATGGTACGTACATACGTACGTCAGTTACGTACGTATGTACATCAGATACGTACGTACGTACGTCAGGTACGTACGTACGTACGTCAGATATGTACGTACGTACGTCAGGTATGTACGTACGTCAGGTACGTAAGTACGTACGTCAGGTACGTACGTTCGTACGTTAGGTACGTACGTACGTTTTTCAGGTACTTACGTACGTACGTCAGGTACGTACGTCAGGTACGTAGGTTTAGGGTTAGGAGGTACGTACGTCCGTACCTCAAGTACGTACGTAAGTCAGGCAGGTATGTGCGTACTTCAGGTACTTACGTACGTACGTCAGGTACGTACGTACGTACGTACGTCAAGTACGCACGTACGTACGTTAGGTACGTACGTCCGTACGTCAGGTTCGTTCATACGTACGTCAGGTACTTACGTCCGTACGTCAGGTACGTACGTACATACGTCAGATACGTACGTACGTACGTCAGGTACGTACGTACGTACGTCAGTTACGTACATCAGGTACGTAGGTTTAGGGTTAGTAGGTGCGGACGTACGTCAGGTACGTACGTGCGTACGTATGTCAGGTACGTCAGGTACGTACTTACGTACGTCAGGTACGTACGTACGTACGTCAGGTACGTACGTACGTACGTCAGGCACGTACGTCAGGTACGTAGGATTAGGGTTAGGAGGTACGTACGTACGTCAGGTAAGTACGTACGTCCGTACCACAAGTACGTACGTAGGTCAGGAAGGTATGTACGTACTTCAGGTACTTACGTACGTACGTCAGGTACGTACGTACGTACGTACGTCAGGTGCTTACGTACGTACGTCAGGTACGTACGTACGTACATCAGGTACGTACGTACGTACGTCAGGTACGTAAGTTTGTACGTCAGTTAAGTACGTACGTACGTACTTCAGGTACGTACATACGTACGTCAGGTACGTACGTACGTACGTCAGGTACGTACGTCAGGTACGTACGTTCGTACGTTAGGTACGTACGTACGTTTTTCAGGTACTTACGTACGTACGTCAGGTACGTACGTCAGGTACGTAGGTTTAGGGTTAGGAGGTACGTACGTCCGTACCTCAAGTACGTACGTAAGTCAGGCAGGTATGTGCGTACTTCAGGTACTTACGTACGTACGTCAGGTACGTACGTACGTACGTACGTCAAGTACGCACGTACGTACGTTAGGTACGTACGTCCGTACGTCAGGTTCGTTCATACGTACGTCAGGTACTTACGTCCGTACGTCAGGTACGTACGTACATACGTCAGATACGTACGTACGTACGTCAGTTACGTACATCAGGTACGTAGGTTTAGGGTTAGTAGGTGCGGACGTACGTCAGGTACGTACGTGCGTACGTATGTCAGGTACGTCAGGTACGTACTTACGTACGTCAGGTACGTACGTACGTACGTCAGGTACGTACGTACGTACGTCAGGCACGTACGTCAGGTACGTAGGATTAGGGTTAGGAGGTACGTACGTACGTCAGGTAAGTACGTACGTCCGTACCACAAGTACGTACGTAGGTCAGGAAGGTATGTACGTACTTCAGGTACTTACGTACGTACGTCAGGTACGTACATACGTACGTCAGGTACGTACGTACGTACGTACGTCAGGTACGTACGTACATACGTCAGGAACGTACGTACGTACGTCAGGTGCATAGGGTTAGGGTTAGGAGGTACGTACGTACGTCAGGTACGTACGGACCTTCGTCAGGTACGTACGGACTTTCGTCAGGTACGTACGTACGTACGTACGTCAGGTATGTACGTACGTACGTCAGGTACGTACGTATGTACGTCAGGTACGTACGTACGTCAGGTAAGTATGTACGTACGTCAGGTACGTATGTCAGGTGCGTAGTGTTAGGGTTAGGAGGTACGTACGTACGTCAGGGACGTACGGACCTACGTCAGGTACGTACGTACGTACGTCAGGTACGTACGTATGTACGTTAGGTACGTAAGTACGTACGTCAGGTACGTACGTACGTACGTTAGGTACATACGTACGTTCGTCAGGCACTTACGTACGTACGTCAGGTACGTACTAACGTACGTCAGGTACGCACGTCAGGTACGTAGGTTTAGGGTTAGGAGGTACATACGTCCGTACCTCAAGTACGTACGTAAGTCAGGCAGGTATGTACGTACTTCAGGTACTTACGTACGTACGTCAGGTACGTACATACGTACGTACGTCAGGTACGCACGTACGTACGTCAGGTACGTACGTCCGTACGTCAAGTTCGTACGTACGTACGTCAGGTATTTACGTCCGTACGTTAGGTACGTACGTACGTACGTCAGGTACGTACGTACGTACGTCAGGTACGTACGTACGTACGTCAGGTACGTACGTCAGGTACGTAGGATTAGGGTTAGTAGGTACGTATGTACATCAGGTAAGTACGTACGTCCGTACCACAAGTACGTACGTAGGTCAGGAAGGTATGTACGTTTTTCAGGTACCTACGTACGTACGTCAGGTACGTACGTACGTACGTACGTACGTCAGGTACGTACGTCAGGTACGTAGGTTTAGGGTTAGGAGGTACGTACGTCCGTACCTCAAGTACGTACGTAAGTCAGGCAGGTATGTGCGTACTTCAGGTACTTACGTACGTACGTCATGTACGTACGTACGTACGTACGTCAGGTACGTACGTACGTACGTACGTCAAGTACGCACGTACGTACGTTAGGTACGTACGTCCGTACGTACGTCAAGTACGCACGTACGTACGTTAGGTACGTACGTCCGTACGTCAGGTTCGTTCATACGTACGTCAGGTACGTACGTACATACGTCAGATACGTACGTACGTACGTCAGGTACGTACGTACGTACGTCAGTTACGTACATCAGGTACGTAGGTTTAGGGTTAGTAGGTGCGGACGTACGTCAGGTACGTACGTGCGTACGTACGTCAGGTACGTCAGGTACGTACTTACGTACGTCAGGTACGTACGTACGTACGTCAGGCACGTACGTCAGGTACGTAGGATTAGGGTTAGGAGGTACGTACGTACGTCAGGTAAGTACGTACGTCCGTACCTCAAGTACGTACGTAAGTCAGGTAGGTATGTACGTACTTCAGGTACTTACGTACGTACGTCAGGTACGTACGTACGTACGTCAGGTACGTACGTACGTACGTCAGGTACGTACGTACGTACGTCAGGTACGTACGTACGTACGTCAGGTACGTACGTACATACGTCAGGCACGTACGTACGTACGTCAGGTACGTACGTACGCACGTCAGGTACGTACTTATGTACGTCAGGTACGTACGTACGTACGTCAGGTACGTACGTACGTACGTCAGGTACGGTCGTCAGGTACGTACGTATGTACGTCAGTTACGTACTTACGTACTTCAGGTACGTACGTATGTATGTCAGGTACGTACGTACGTACGTCAGGTACGTACGAACGTACGTACGTCAGGTACATACGTACGTACGTCAGGTACGTACGTACGTACGTCAGGTACCTACCTACGTACATCAGGTACGTACGTACGTACGTCAGGTACGTACGTCAGGTACGTACGTACGTACTTCAGGTACGTACGTACGTACTTCAGGTACATACGTACGTACGTACGTCAGGTACGTACGAATGTACGTACGTCAGGTACATACGTACGTACGTCAGGTACGTACGTACGTACGTCAGGCACGTACGTACGTACGTCAGGTACGTATGTACGTACGTCAGGTACGTCAGGTACGTCAGGTACGTACGTCAGGTACGTACGTACGTACCTCAGGTACGTACGTACGTACGTCAGGTACGTACGTACGTATGTCAGGTACGTACGTCAGGTGCATAGGGTTAGGGTTAGGAGGTACGTACGTTCGCAAGGTACGTACGTACGTCCGTACCTCAAGTACGTACGTAAGTCAGGTAGGTATGTACGTACTTCAGGTACTTACGTACGTACGTCATGTACGTACGTACGTATGTACGTCAGGTACGTACGTACGTACGTACGTCAGGTACGTACGTCAGGTAAGTACGTACCTACGTTAGGTACGTACCTACGTACGTCAGGTACGTACGTCAGGTACGTACATTCGTACGTACGTCAGGTACGTACGTACGTCAGGTACGTACGTACGTACGTCACGTACGTACGTACGTCACGTACGTACGTACGTACGTACGTACGTCACGTACGTCAAGTAAGTACGTACGTACGTTAGGTACTTACATACGTACGTCAGGTACGTACGTACGTACGTACGTCAGGTACGTATGAACGTCAGGTACGTCGTCAGGTACGTAGGTTTAGGGTTAGGAGGTACGTACGTACGTCAAGTACGTATGTACGTACGTCAGGTACGTCAGGTACGTACGTCAGGTACGTACGTACGTACGTACGTCAGGTACGTACGTTAGGTGCATAGGGTTAGGGTTAGGAGGTACGTACGTTCGCAAGGTACGTACGTACGTACGTCCGTACCTCAAGTACGTACGTAAGTCAGGTAGGTATGTACGTACTTCAGGTACTTACGTACGTACGTCATGTACGTACGTACGTACGTATGTATGTCAGGTACGTACGTATGTCAGGAACGTACATACGTACGTACGTCAGGTACGTACGTACGTACGTACGTCAGGTACGTACGTACGTACGTCAGGTACGTACGTACGTACGTACGTACGTCAGGTAAGTACGTACCTACGTTAGGTACGTACGTACGTACGTCAGGTACGTACGTACGTACGTCAGGTACGTACGTCAGGTACGTACATTCGTACGTACGTCAGGTACGTACGTACGTACGTCAGGTATGTACGTACGTACGTCACGTACGTACGTACGTACGTCAAGTAAGTACGTACGTACGTTAGGTACTTACATACGTACGTCAGGTACGTACGTACGTACGTACGTCAGGTACGTATGAACGTCAGGTACGTACGTCAGGTACGTAGGTTTAGGGTTAGGAGGTACGTACGTACGTCAAGTACGTATGTACGTACGTCAGGTACGTCAGGTACGTACGTCAGGTACGTACGTACGTACGTCAGGTACGTACGTACGTACCTCAGGTACGTACGTACGTACGTCAGGTACGTACGTACATACGTCAGGTACGTACGTACGTACGTCAGGTACGTACGTCAGGTGCATAGGGTTAGGGTTAGGAGGTACGTACGTACGTCAGGTACGTACGTACGTCCGTACCTCAAGTACGTACGTAGGTCAGGTAGGTATGTACATACTTCAGGTACTTACGTACGTACGTCAGGTACGTACGTACGTACGTAGGTCAGGTAGGTACGTACGTCCGTACGTCAGGTACTTACGTACGTACGTCAGGTACGTACGTACGTACGTACGTCAGGTACGTACGTACGTACGTACGTCAGGTACGTACGTATGTACGTCAGGTACGTATGGTCGTATGTCAGGTACGTACGTACGTACTTCAGGTACTTACGTACATACGTCAGGTACGTACGTATGTACGACAAGTGCGTACGTACGTCAGGTACGTACGTCAGGTACATACAGTCGTACGTCAGGTACGTACGTACGTACTTCAGGTACTTACGTACGTACGTCAGGTACGTACGTATGTACGTCAAGTACGTACGTACGTCAGGTACGTACGTCAGGTACGTATGGTTTATAGTTAGGAGGTACGTACGTACCTCAGTTACATACGTACGTCTGTACCACAAGGACGTACGTAGGTCAGGTAGGTATGTACGTACTTCAGGTACTTATCAGGTACGTAAGTACGTCAGGTACGTACGTATGTACGTACGTCAGGTACGTACGTACGTACGTCAGGTACGTACGTATGTACGCCAGGTACGTACGTACGTACGTCAGATACGTACTTACCTACGTCAGGTACGTACGTACGTATGTCAGGTACGTACGTACGTACGTCAGGTACGTACGTACGTACGTCAGTTACGTACGTCAGTTACGTACGTACGTATGTCAGGTACGTACGTACGTACTTCAGGTACGTACGTACGTACGTCAGGTACGTACGTACGTCAGGTATGTACGTACGTACGTCAGGTACGTACGTACGTACGTCAGGTGCGTACGTACGTACATCAGGTTCGTACGTACGTACGTCAGGTACGTACGTATGTACGTCAGGTACGTACGTTCGTACGTCAGTTACGTACGTACGTACGTCAGATACGTACGTACGTATGTCAGTTACGTACGTACGTATGTCAGGTACGTACGTATGTACGTCAGGTACGTACGTACGTAAGTCAGGTACGTACGTACGTACGTACGTACGTCAGGTACGTACGTACGTACCTACATCAGGTACGTACGTACGTACGTCAGGTGCGTACGTACGTACGTCAGGTACGTACGTACATACGTCAGGTACGTACGTAGTTACGTCAGGTACGTACGTACGTACGTCAAGTACGTGCGTTCGTACGTCAGGTACGTACGTACGTACGTCAGGTACGTACGTACGTACGTACGTCAGTTACGTACTTACGTACGTACGTACGTCAGGTACTTACGTACGTACGTCAGGTACGTACGTACGTACGTCAGGTACGTACGTACGTACGTCAGGTACGTACATCAGGTACGTAGGGTTATTTATAATATCATGCAGTCCATTACAGACTCCAAGGGGGGAATACGTACCTCGGCGCAGGGGTGTCACAAACCTATGCTGTTGGGCGAGCCATTATATTGTGTACTACCGGTGCCAGACCAAATGTGTGTGGGGGTTCTACCTTAGGCACAATGGCCGACCTTTGAGTGATTAATGTGCATGTTGTGTGCTAAAGGTAGTAATGTGTGATACTATGTATATATGTATAAATATATATGTGTGGTTGTGGGTGTATGTCATATCTTATTTAAATATACATGATATGTACCTGTTGTATATTTTCTTTCTTTGGGTCGGATGAATATTTGCTGATTGTCTTGTTACAACTTTGTTTTCCAGATTTTCACTTTGTTAGTTCCAAGCTACGCCTGTCTGGTGAAGGTCAGGCCTCGTCACTTACAGTCAGCTGGAGGAGAAGAGGGGGGGGGCTCCAAACCTTTATTGTTGTTTTAGGTAATAAGCGGAGGTCTTATTGGTGGGAGTGTCATGTGATGTCCTACTGGATCTGGACTGGCAGGAACGATAACATTCCTAGTATTTACATTCTTCAGCCAGAAAGGCGCTGTTTGAGAGTTTGACAGAAGTGTGCATCGAAAATTTTTTTGTTGCGGATTATTTTGAGTGTGTTGTTTGGTTATTAAAGTGATTAAGTGGTTATTATGAGATGTGAGTGATTGCATTGCGATGTGATAGTCAACAATGGATTTACTGGAGTGATTAAATGATGATTAAGATGTGAAAAACAATTTTACAATGATACAGTGTGAATTATGACAATAACAATTATAAGTAATGTACAGTAAATAGTTGACACCAACTAGTTATTTGTTTTGTTTTTGGTTTTGGTTTCTTTTGGCGGAAACATTTTTAGCCGCTTCCAGCTTTCTTTTTTCACGTGCTTCGTTTCTTAGTTGTCTCTCCGCGTCCGCTTCTCGAATGGTCTGTTCGATGGTTTCCCTCGCAGCGGGGTTGCCTCTGATTTCTCTTATTCTCTTGATTGACTTTTTAGCCGAAGTTCTTATTTTGTCGTTGGTTTTTTCAATTATCTTTTGTGAGAAAACAAAGGCAGTAAATGTTAAGTTCTGACAACATTGTCCGATACCTTTGACAGATGGTTTTTCAGAGTCTGTACAAGACTCTTTTCTGATTCAGCAATGGCTTTTGCCCAGTCCGCTTTGAATTGCGGGTCCTCCTTTTCAATTACCATCGGTTTGATGGTTATTGTCAGTTTGGCTGGCGTTTTGCCTCTCGATTCAGCTTTGGTGAGAGCCGTGAGGTGTGCTGTGGCTCTGTCTAGTACTTCGGTGTCCTCCAAATACTGGGACCTGAAATTAGCTGCTTCAAGATTAGCAGTGTTGACATTGTTGTCTCGGTTTTGATTAGCTCTATTTGAGGAGGCAGGGGACCCGATAAACTGGGTCAGGAAGTTCCAGTTGTCTTCCTCTTCCTCGTCTTCTTGTCGTCCCCGTTGTGGGGGGTTCTGGCTGCCATGGGGTGTCTCCCTGCTGCCATGTGGTATCTCCACCACATTAGTGGCTGGGGTGCTTTTTCTCTGCGGGTTGGTTGGGTTGGCTTGGTTGGGTTGGCTTGGTTGGCCAAAAGTTGGTTGGACGGCATTGCGTCGTCTTCTTCACCGCTACTGCCGACAAGGCAGTCCTCTGGTTTTGTTCTGTATAGAAGGTGAAAGTTCTGGCTTCTATCTTTAGTCGATTGGCTTTGGCTTCTTTGGCTCATTCCGATGGCCATTTTTCTTTCTTTGTCACTTTTTGCAGGATTTCACTCGTGAAATTTGTCCTGTGCACGTGTGTTATATACTGTGGGCGGTGTCTTTAATGTTCCTAATGCAGGAGTTGAAAGGGGTGAGAAGGTCACCCGACGTTGGGGTTCTATTGGTTAGATTTCCTGTGCTATGATTGGCTAGATCCATTGATCCAGTTGTGTTTTAAGCTCAGAACATTTGTGTCACGAGATCTGTTAAGTATTAGGTATTATAATTATGGTAGTGTGTATCACGTGTGTCATTAGCGCATCATTAGGAGTTGGCGGATTGTTTAGGGGTGGCTACAGTGACCCCGTTGTTTAGTTAGTTACTCTTGGGGTGAGTTACTGACTCATATATTTCCTAACTAGTTTATTGTATATCGTTGTGTGTATTTGGGCATTATTAGAGGTTTTCTTGTATTCTATTTTATTGTTGATTTCATATGTTGTGTCTTTTTGTTGGGTCGTATCTTGCCCAGTTTAGGCCTTGCGGGTATTCACATTTGAGTCTGTCTATCCATAGTGTTTCATATTGTTTGAGGGACTCTTCAATGTTCTCAGGTGTGTCATGGGTGTGGGGTAATTTGTACAGTAATTGTACGGTGATGTTATCAATGCTTCCACATTCTCCTCTGCGAAAGTGTTCTTGAAGGACACCAGGACGATATCTGTCCTTGATGGCCTGTAGGTGTTTGGCAAATCTCGCTTTTAGAGATCGTAGTGTTTGTCCGACATATTGGCGTCCACAATTCTTACATTGTATTAGGTACACTACATTTGGTGTATCACACGTTGCTTGACCGTGTGTGTGGTATGTTCTTCTAGATACCCTGCTGCGTACCTGTCTGGAGTTGATCAGTCTGGTGTGGAGTGGACATTTGGCATTGCTACAATGAGTGATGCTGTTGTTGCTGTTCAGGAATACGCGGGGTGTCTGGGTGCCGGTTAGGTGTTTAAGGTTTGCAAGTTTGACAATGTCTATGTTGCTGCTATTGCTGTTGTTGTTATTGCTGTTGCTGTTGTGGTCATTATCGTTGTCGTCATCATTGTTGTTGTTGTAGTTGTTGTTGTTGTTGGCAGTGTCATTCTCTCTGCTATTGTTATAGTTTGTTTCATCGGATGGAGGTTTAAGCTTGGCTCTGACCAGTCTGCGGGCCAGGTTTGGATTGGCTCTGTAGGCCATTCTGGGAGTGCACTTCAGGAACCTTTTCAGTACAGGTATGTCAGTGTCAATGGCTGTCCAGTGTCTGTGTATTATTCTGAATGCCTTACTGGCATTTGGACAATATCGGGTGGCAAATGTGGGTTTTTTCCTTTCGATAGGTATGTCAGAGTGTTTGGTGCTTTTGTGGGTAGTGATTTTGAGTGCTCTGTTATTTCTGTGAGCGAATTGAATTTGTTTTAAGAGTCTGTTTGTTTTGGATACGTTGTATCCTCTTTTGGTTAGTTTTCTTTTATGTTGTACGATCATTTTGGAGAATTGTTTCTTTTTTGAGTTTGTTCGTAGGTATCTAATGGCCTCACCAATGGTGACGCCTTTGCTGGTTCCCGGGGGGTGGTAAGAATCTTCACGTACATATAATTGTTTGTTTGTCGGTTTAATGTGTGTTCTCGTGTGTAGTGTGTCGGTCGGGTGGTTTTTGTCTTTGTACACTACCACGTCCAGGAAGACAATTTCTTCCTGGTTGTATTCGTGGGTGAATTGTATGGAACTGTTGGCCTCGTTCATGTGTGTCATGAATTGTATCAGTTGGTCTAGAGTGTGTGGCCATAGCATGAATATGTCGTCTATGAATCTACGGTAATAGATTGGTTTGAGTGGGCTGGAGTCGAGAATGTTCTGCTCGAGTTTGCCCATGAAGGTGTTGGCGTATGCTGGTGCCAGCTTAGAGCCCATGGCTGTACCGAATTTCTGTAAGTAGTGTTTGTCATTAAATTCAAATGTGTTCAATTTTAACACCATTTCCAATAGTTGTCTCAGTACTTCTGCTGGTGGATGTTGTGGATCCGTGGATTCCTGTTTGCGCCAAGCTTCGTAACAAGCTTGGATGCCCTCCTCATTGGGTATGTTTGTGTATAGCGATTTGACATCGACTGTGACTAACCATGTGTCTTGTTCAATGTGAATGTCGGCTAACTCACGGAGGAATTGTGTCATGTCCTTTAGGTAGGCCGGTAGGCCTTTCATGATGGGTTGTAAATAGTGGTCCAGGAATTCTGCCATGTTGGCAGTGGGTGAGTTTATGGTAGACACTATAGGTCTGATTCCCATTGGCGACTTGTGTATCTTCTTTAGGAAGTATATGAGTGCCGTCCTCGGAGTGGGGGGAGGGAGGCAGTATTCCGCCATGCGGGGTGACAGTAGTCCTGGTACTTTTAATTTTTGTAAGGTACTCTTGACAATCTTGTTCACATCCATTGTGTAGTCTCTGTCTAATTCCAGGTACGTGTTGACATCTGAGAGGTGTTGTAGACCCTCCTCGATGTAGTCTAGTCTGTGTCTGACGACGATGGTGGACCCTTTGTCCGCTTTGTTGATGATGAGGTCGTGATTGGAGGCTAGCTCTTTCAGTGTCAGTCTCTCCTTTCTGGTAAGGTTATGTGTGGTAGTAGGGTTTTGTTCAAGTTGGTAATTTCCAATTTTATTGCCTGAAAGGTGTCTTCGAGAATTCTGGGGCCCAGTGTCTGTGGGGTTGAGTTTGTGTCCCGTGGGTTAGTTGGTTTTCTAAATAGTGCTGGTTCATCGTTGGGCCTAGGTGGTTTTGGTGGGTTTACCATTTGGCGAAGTTTCCTTTTGGCTTTGTTGGCAAATATGTCAAACTCTTTGATTAGTTCCATGGGTTTAGCATTGTCTGCTGTGGGAACGAACGAGAGGCCTCTGTTTAGGAGGAGGACCTGTGTTTTTGTGAGTTGAATGTTGGAGAGATTGACTATGTTATTTGTTGCACACTCATAGCAGTTGCGTGAAGTACAATGCTCCGGGGTGTGGTTCTTTTTAAGTTTTGTTCTGTCTTTTTGTGATTTCCTGTTCTGTTTTTGTGTATTACTGTTGTTGTTGTTGTTGTTATTATCATTTGTTAATGTGCTTCTGTTATTAGATGCCGGTACGGTGGTGTGCCCATTGTCGTTGTTCTGTTCTCCGATGTCAACAGGTGTTGTATTGGAGTTTTCTGTGATGGATGATGAGGCATTAATGGTGGTGAGTGAAGTGTCAACGTTCTCAGTGTCATCTTGACTTGTGTATGCTGACTCTGGTGTGTTTTTGTATGTTATAGGTGCTTGTTCTCTGAGCTGATGGAGTAGGTAGGAGATGGAGGCCTGTATGTCTCTTGTTGTTGTTGTTGTTGTTGCGTCTTCTGAGTCTACTCTGTTGTTGTTGTTGATGATGTGGTAAGTATTGATGATTTGTTGTTCTATTAGTTGAAATCGTGTTTCTATTAGTCTGTCATAGTGTGTGTCGATGCAGTGGAGCAGTATGTCCATCGCTGGTTGGATGATACCTTCTTCTGTCTCCGAGGTGGAGATTGTGGCGTGAAGCATGGATCTGACTTTGTGCCAGTAGTCGTTATGACTGATGTTGTAGTTAGTGTGATGGTGATGTGATATTATTTTGTGTATGGTGTACAATTGTTTTATTATGAATCTGTTTAAATTGTAAATGTTTAAATTGCGATGGGTGAGAACCATCGAATGCAGTTTCGCCGGTTGGCTGGCGGACACACCCATGTTCTCCTCGGGGATTATGGGTTGAGGATTTCCTTCTGGTTCCGCTCTGTGCCTGGGGGGTGTTGAGGATGTAAGGGGACAAGGTGTGTGGGCCACAGTGGCATGTTGTTGTTGTGCCAATATTACATCTGTGGCTACATGGGGTGTATTGTTAAGGTGACTATTGTCATGATTGTTGTCATATTGACTGGGGGGGTCACTCAGAGTTTGGAGTATTGATCGCTCGCTCACCGCGACGCGTTTCGGCCCTGACGGGTCCTCATCAGGCGGAAGGTTCTTACGAACCAGCTTTGCGATCGGGGGGGGGCGGCGACTGCCGATCAGGATGCCTTGTGTTTTTGTTGGTTCCTCGGGCTTTGTTAGCAATTGTGCCTGTGAACAATGGTGGTGCGGGCATCTCTGTGTCGCCTGTGGGGTCCTGAGTACCACTGGTGTTGTGGGAATCAGTGCCCCTGAAGATGTTTAAGGGTGACTGTTGTAATTGAGTAGTTAGAACTACTGTTTCATCACTCATCAGTGAGTGGTGGTGGTGATCTCTGTTTGCGGGACGGTTACTGTTGGTGGGGTGGCTCCCTTTTATGCCTTGCACAATACACATTGGTTGTTTCTCAGTGGTATCATGGGGGAGACTGGTTGTGCTATGCGCACGTGAGCTCGTCTCTCGCACGGTAGAGATGAACCGTTTTAAACTGTAATCCAACAGTGGATGCCACAATGGGTCCTCCTGCGTTGGGTGGGTTGGGGCGAACGCTGTTGGCGTGCTCTCACCACTTGGTTCTGAAGTGTCAAAAAATGAGTAGTGAACTGGAACGCCAAAGGCGGTATCGTTTACGGCACCAGAGGCCGTTGTATTTGTTGACGGGTTCAACATTGTTGGCTTGAACGGGTCGGTTTTTGCGTTAAGCAATAAGTTAGTTCAGCTTTGATCACTGCACTGCACTATTTTTTGTCACGTTCTCACGTGTGTGAGGATCACGTGTGGTGGTGGGCTTTAGTTGGTATGGCTTTATTCAATTGGTGCGGGAATGCTAGTTCCGTTTGTGGTGCTGGTTGGTTGGGGCGTGGGAGCTGGTGAATTGGTGAGGGATACATATACATACCGAAGGGTTACTTTGGTTTAGGGATTCTGGACTCATGTGCCAGACGGCTATGAGTCTGGTTGCTATGCAATGGTGAGTTCACTAGTAAGTATTATTGTTGATGGGATAACGTGTTATGATATTTTATTAGTTCTACAACTGTGCCATATACAGGTGGGGATTTGATTTGGTGATTGTGCATTTGAAGCTGTTAGCTTAGTCATTTTTGATGGGTTGGTGAGTTTTTGTTGTGTGAATCAGTGTTTATAGTGTAGTGATCGTGTAATTATTTATGATTATAGAGTGTAATGGTGAAGGATACCTATTTTGTGGGTACCTTGGGAATCTAATTTGTTTGGTGAATTGGATTGGAGGACATTTGTAGTTATTCTACTAATGGTTGGTGAGTTTATTAATTGAACGTACTAATAGGGTATGTTGTTTAAGTGGGTTAGGTATCTTTACTCTATCGTGTGGTAGGTGGGTTTTTACTGTTTATCAGGGTTATGTGACCTGTTATGGGTCACGTGAGGGATAATGTTAGTAATTTAATAGTGGGGTTAGGATTGTTTTGCTTGTTGACTTATTGTTACTGTTTGTTTAGCATACTTTTATGTTAGGGTTACTGTGTGGTCAGTATTGTGTTGTTTAGTAGGGTTAGCTGCTCAGGACAGTGTCCAGGCCATAGGGTTACGGGCCAGTGTCGGTGCCCAGGCCGGCTTTGCCTCGGGTTAACGGCCAGGGTCGGCGCCCAGGCCATCCGTTAGTGTTAGGGGTAGGGTTTGGTTCGGTTGATAGTACAGTGTGTTACCAGAGGTGTGTGTGTGTGTGTGTGTGTGTGTGTGTGTGTGTGTTTGTTTGGGTTAGTGTTTTATCAGTGTGAGTACAGTAAACTTATATACTGGTGGTTCTTATTTGTGTGAGTTGTTATGTCTTTTCTGTTATTCAGGTAAACTTGTGGAGGTATATGGTGTACTCAGAAAGAATCTTCCATGATTTCGAAGTGGGGGCTGGTGGTAAGTCATCAAAGTATGATATTGTACTGTTGAGAGGTGTTCAAGTTTAGAGATTGCCTACTCATGTTGGTTGTGTTTGTTTTGTGATTTTGTATGAGTTGATGTATCTTTCCTGTTATCCAGGTGATGTTGTTGAGGTACATTCAGAAGACGTGTGTCTAGTGAGGGTGGTGGGTGGTATCCTTGTGAGGATTGCTGGTTAGTTTTCGTGAATTTATTGCTTGAATGTATTAATAGGGTGTATTGTTTAAATGGGTTAGGTATCTTTACTCTACCAAATATGGTAGGTAGGTTTTTACTGTTTATCAGGGTTATGTGACCTGTTATATGGGTCACGTGAGGGATAATGTTGTTAATTTAATGGTGGGGTTAGGATTGTTTTGTTTGTTGGCTTATTGTTAGTGTTTGTTTAGCATGCTATGTTAGGGTTGCTGTGTGGTTAGGGTTACTGTGTGGTTAGGGTTACTGTGTGGTTAGGGTTAGGGTTCCGGACAGTGACCATTGTTGCTACCATTTGTGACCATTTGTGACCACTGGTTGCCAAGGTTGTGACCATTGCGACCAATAGCTTAACGGTCGTGACCATTTGTGACCATCAAAAGATGATGTTTAAAAATAAAGCAAATTACATGTATGTACGTAGTAGCTACAGCAGCAGTACTTACACCAAACAAATTCTTAATGTTACATGTATAATACTATAGCTACAGCTGCAGTACACCTGTAATGTTTCTCATCCGGTTTGCTCACTTGACAAATGGACTCAAGTAGAAAAATATGCTACTGCCAGCATATTGTCATTTGATCAATAAATTCGTTTGGCTTTGAAATACACAGAAATCCATTTTAAACACTCTAATAGAACATACGAAACACGACCGCATATCTGGTTATACATCAAGCAAACACTAAAAAACATCTTACTGTTTTACAACATTTTTTATTTGCATGACTGTCTAAAACTTGTTTTCCAGTTCGCTACGTATATGTCATATTTGTGTGATATATTCCTACACACTAGCAAACTCAGTAGGCTTCTTTTTAATGGCCATTCTTTACGCAGAGCCATAGTATGCTCTTTGAACCATTTTCTTCTTTACTTAGAGCTTGGTGTGCCAGCACTGCATTATTTGTATTGGTGAATTGATAATACTGTCTACTTGTTTGACTGCTGTGGCTAAGGTGTTTTATAACCCATCTCAAGTCTGTGTCATTTAGTTCTCTGTTGTCACTACTCTGTAGTCCTTAGGTCTAGGTGGTTTTATGTTTCCTACAGATAGTGCCTCATTTATCCTTCGATAAAATTGAGTGTAAAGTGAAACATTATTGGTTAAGACAATTGGTGACCATCGTTACCAACACTATATTATTATGATTCAAGTCCAGCTGTTAATGCTGTATGAGACATGCAAGTCAAGCTGCTTTCATAACTGACAGCATATCTTTAGATTAGAACTGACTCTCTTAACTCTCAATCTGTTTATCATGATGAAACATTTGGTATAAAAATGCTTTTGCTTGTGCTTTAAGCATTTTTCAAGGGTTTGAATAATAATATTAAGATATAATAATGTTGGCTATGCCATGCACTGTACATGTGTCTGTGTATGCATTATATTAATGTTATTATTTAGTAAGTAATGTGATGCAGTCGTACAAGTATAAAGTTATTATCTAGTAAGTAGTTGCCACTTATAGCAAACATCTTTAGCACTGCGTGTTAATCCAAAATCCCTGATAAACTGCCTAGATTCTCTCAGGAGAGGGGGGTTGCCGGATAGTGGCCATCGTTCTGTCAATAATGCGATATCTCTTCTAGACCATCGTCTATTTTGCGAAAGTTTATGAATGGTAGCATGTGCCTCAGTGGCATCTGTTGTATCCATAAATTCATAGTATTTTTCACTGGTTTGCATACTATGACTAAGATGTTTAATAACATTTCGCCTCTTCTGTTCGTCTAAGTATCGACGAGACTCCGATGATATCAGTACGCGATAGTGGCTTGGCTGTGGTGGCTCAATTTTTCCGACGGATAGTACCTCTCTCATCCTTCTATATACTTGGGTATAACTGGTACCATTGAAGGTTAAAAAAAAGAGATTTTTGTAGGTGTCTTCAGCTGGTACAATATTGGAACGGATGGTCTCATAGTAATATACTAGCAAATCCTCAATGTCCTCACTTATAACCAGTTGTGCCAGCCCCTGGGTGCCTGTTTTGTGGTGGACACAGGGGATCACCACCAACTCATGTTCACCTTCTTCTCTCATTTCAAATTCACCAATGGTTAGGTTGGTGATGACCCCCGATCTTTGTCCATTGCCATACAGGACTACTGCGGCTGAATATGCAGTCACAATGTCTATTGATTGTTTGTTTAGATTGCCAGTATGTACCGCACTAAAGGCCTTAGATAGTTTTTCTTTTACCTATACATTAAAATAAGAATATAATTATACAGTGTCCAAAACAATAGATAAAATTGTCAGGAACATTTTCGTACCATTGGATGATCCAAAAATTCATTCGGATCGATTATTTGGTGCAGCTTTTCTCTTAGGAGGACAGCATGTTGCTGTCTCTGGATACTGATGTCCCTGCCCAGACCATGGCACCATTCCTCAAGTGCATTAATCACCCTGTTCCCCCGGTGGTATACCTCCTGGTCATCCTGGTTGCGTAAAATGTATTTTAAAGCCAGCTTTAATCTCCTAATTTTTGTGGCCCTTGTTGTTGGTTTGAATTTTTTGGTGTCCTTCATGACCTTCAAAAATGCTTCCAATTGTTGTAGGTTTAAAAGTTTCATAGTATCAGTCTCATTAGTTTTTGTTTCTTTTAAATAAATTTCAATGTCCTTCGAGATGGCCATCACTGTTTTGTTGCTTTTATTGAATGTAACATTTAAATATGTGTGGAAACCCTCATAATCAAAATGACACATAGCTGGATTTGGTGTTACTGTAGACTGAGAAACATAAAATTAATATGAAGTATGTGATTACATATTTGACTGATCCTTTACCAGGGGAGCATGTGGAGGATCCTCTGCTGAATCAGATGGATCTGGTGATGCCATTACCTATGTCATAAAGGTATGTAATTAGATGAATATACGGTTTGATAGTTTTATACATACCAGGGGAGGATTCTCTACTGATGGATCTGGTGATGATACTGTAACCTGTGTCATAAAGGTATGTAATTATATGACTATATATGGTTTGATAATTGTAATTTACCAGGGTAGTATTTGAAGGATCCTCCACTGATGGATCTGGTGATGCTGTATCCTAAGGTATGTAATTATATGAATATACAGTTTGATAGTTTTTAGCTACCAGGTGATCATGTAAGGAAGCATGATTGTGTGAAGGGTGTTCTGGCGGTACTGTCACCTATAATATAAAGTTATATCTTATTTTATGGCATGTAGCTACGTAGATAATACATACTATTATGGGCACAGGCTTTGCTTTATTTAACGTCCTCTAAGAGAAGTAATATGTACGGTCATGTTATAAATTAATGTTGCATACCATGGCCTTTAGTAATGTTCCGTCTTGTCTCTAAACAAACCATGTATGAATTAAGGCATATTAAATATGAAGATAACATTACTTACATGTGTACGTGCTTTCCGTGCTTCTTGCAGCCACATATGTCTTTCTGCCTGGCTATACTGTGGGTGCTGAACTCGTATATGATCAGCCAGTTTTAAAACATTCCTGGTTGTGCATCCAGGTATGGGACAGCTACGTCGTACTCTTTTTGCTGGAGGTCTTGATCTTCTGGACTTTGATATTGGGGACATGGATCTTACTGTCTGTGCGCTTTGCAATACTTGTAAAGTTGTTGCTACTTTTTTGGCATCAGTGGTAAGCCATGGAAAGTCTGGATCATGTTTGATGCCATAATCAAAAAATAGTTCTTCCCCAAATGAAATATTTTGTTTAGCTACAAAACCTATTTTTAGCTGGTTTTGTGGTGGCTCTCCTACCATCACAGGTTGCATCTTTACCAGGTTGTAATTCCTGCTGGCGTGATTAATGTACCTCCCTGGGTCATTTATAGATGCTGTAGCGTCAAACACATATGTTTCATGTGCATACACTGCATCTAAACAGTAACAGCCAAGACCCAGGGAGGCATTTCTTTCATCACCCCAGTCTTCTGCCACCTTCTTTCTTACAACCCCACCGTAGTTGCACACAAAGTCGCCTGCTGTAAATGGCTTTGCTGCAAATGCCGATCGTCCTCTACCAGGGACTTCCATTACTATCACGTTAGATCTTGAGTAGTTCTGTCCCTTTAGTAACCCCCAGAAGTATTTTTCTTTTGGTGTTGCCATTGGATTTGGAGTGTTACTGGTATCAAAAAAACCTTCACTTTCTTCATCATTACCTGCTGGTGTATATTACCACATTGAAACACTCTTTGAGAAAAACAATTAATAAACTTTTTTGCACCTGGTAACACTGTTGATACTGGCTTATTTTCAGCTGAGGAAGTATCCATATCCTTACTTTTAACATGTATATCTCCTAAAAATGCACAATAAGTTCTGGTTTTACTGTGACAATGGCGTACCTATGACAATAGGTTTCACGACTGATACTGTTTTACTATCACGTGGACCTGTATAATAATAGTAATGTTAAAAGCATAGTAATTATTTGACATACCAAGTAGAATAGGGTTAGACATGGCAGTAGCACCATCATTGCTTGTTGGCATATCTATTCCTAAACACTCGCACACATTTAAAAGCCAATATCTTAATTCTAATTCGTGCACTTACTTAATCTAGGATGCACCACTGATATGCGTCTATGTCCAGCATCTTCCTTTAATTTTCCTAATATGGCCATGGCACATGAATCAGCTAACAGATGCAACCCATTTTACGTACCGATCTTCTCTGGAAATCTGATGCTAGTATCTTCGGGTGCTTTTGATACTGCAAAACAAATAAAATTTCTATTTACAGGTACATTATTCTTTTGTAAAAAGACAAACCCGAAAAGTAATGGAGTATTGAAGTTTGGCTCTTCTCGGAAGACTAATTGAATAAAGTTTGAATGCTTCAATATAGTATCACAAGTTTTTCCTGCTTACAGCTTTTCCGTGACGTCTTAGGTGCTTATTATTCAATTCACATTTCATTTGTTTTCTTGTCAACTGAACAAATGGTAATGAATTGCTAGCTATATAGCTACGTGTAGCTACCATGTCTACCTGAATGTCTTTGGAGCCAATGTTCATCAAATGCAATGCATAAGTACATACAAATACTCCACAATCATTCATATTCATTTGAAGAGGAAACTGCAAGTACGGTAGCATTATAAAAATTGATGGCTATATGTAAAAACATACCTTTTCAGGATTGAAGTCCCATTCTTTCCAATTACATTCAATGCTTGTTTTGTGGTCTGTGTTTATGATATCAATAAGCCTTCTAGATTTATGTGAATAAAATTAAAGTATGTAAAACATAAACATGTGTTTATGTGTACTTGAACTTGGTGACCATTTTGTCCATGGGTGTTCCTGTTAATGGATCAAGGTGCCACAAACATTTCTTTCGGAGGTTCATGTACTACGTAGTTAAAGGCAATTGAATGCTTAGAGCTCTATATAATAAAAAGGCTTACCATCAATGTCCAATGAATTTTATCAGTGTTAATCAAAGTAAATATTACATCATAATTGAGGATATTTTCCTACACGTAGAGTTCCATGATTGCATATAATAATGATTCACCAAGGAGATAGATATGTACCTTAGCAATCCAATGTTGAATTGCCTGATAACCTTTAGTCATATATTGATCCCAAAAGTGGGAACTTAGTGTTTTTATGTGAAATCCATTCTATGTAAATATTCAAACGATAATGACATCTACACACAGGGAAATCTACCTTGCCACACTCTTGTGCCAGAAGATAAAAATAGGTTTCCAACAGCTATAATAAAGAATGTAACACAATATACAACATGCTTCCAAATGTGTACGTGTATATGCAATGTATCACAATGGTACATACCTTGCAATTTATCCAGTTGCCTTCTTCGAGTCGTTCAAAATCTTCTCTGGTTAAATTAATGTTATTGATGGTTACTGCTATAGTAATATGTGGAATTTTATTTTTTGTATGTCAATGTGCAGTTGCTTACGTACTTTGATATTGTGTATTCTCTAAATCAGCAGCCATGTCTGTTGGACATATTAATGTCATCACACACACACACACACACACACACACACACACACACACACACACACACACACACACACACACACACACACACACACACACACACACACACACACACACACACACACACACACACACACACACACACACACACACACACACACACAAACACACACAAACACACACACACACACACACACACACACACACACACACACACACACAATGATTACCATATAGTGAAAAAGTTTGGTGGGGGAAATATTTGGCGAAAGTACTCTTACAAAGTTTTGGTGAGGAACACTTTGGCGAATGAATAGATTTAGCCATAAACCAGTGAATATAGTGTGGAAAAGTTGGATGGTTTTAGGTTGGCGAATCACTCATCATTTGCCGAACTTTTCCCCTGCCAAACCCTCCTGCTATATGGTACTATATGTTGCCCATAATTGAAGAGCTTATATCTACGTATAACTATTTGTTTTGTAAATAGCATACAAATATGTATGTAACTATATTTTGTTTTCTGTACAGGCTTACAAAGCGAATCAAGAGCAATATGGACACGTAATAACATAAACCTTGGTAATGAACATAAGAACAATATTTGTGCATATTTAATCGTATGCTTCTGTAAAATAATTTTGTGACATGTGATGGTAGCTGACATCTATAATAAATCATACTCATACTAAGGACTACCCATTGTAACAAAATGTATAGCTACAGAGCGTAGTTTTCTGGCAAACCACATACAGTCATAGTTCCTGATAATAAAATTTAATGTTAATCTTTTCTCAGGTGTAGCTACCTACCAACCCTATTTTAATAAGTCCAACAAATATTTAAATAGGAAAGCTTTCACCGAAACTAGCGAGCAGGTAGCCCAAATACACAGTAGGGTTAGCCATAGGGTAAATGATTTTGCCCAGCCCACCTTTAATTAGGAGCGAAACATGTGGTTAGCCACAAATACAAGAGTACTTACTCCGACAAACTGCAAGCCCTACAAGTCTTAACCACAGGCATAGATGAATTCGTAATAACACCAGCAGCTGGCAGGCGAAAGATTGGACCAGGTTAAGCTTCAGCAGCAGCTCAAAGTTGCACCAGGTTAAGCTTCAGCGGCAGCTCAAAGTTGCACCAGGTTAAGCTTCAGCAACAGCTCAAAGTTGTAAACCACCCAAAGTTGCTCGAGTGAAACATGCAATAGGCGGGTAGTAACCGCGGCTATATTTCCCTCCGCTAGCTACTCCCTCCCTAACGCGGCTGCATGCAATATTATTCGTAGCTTTTCCCACTTGAGTGATGTAATTCGCGCACTCAGTGGCATATGGGTAGTATATCATCCGCATTCCCACCCCATACGTGGGCATCGAGCATGGGGGAAGAACTCGTACGGCTTAAAATTAAGCATACAGCTGGCAGGCGAAAGATTGGACCAGGTTAAGCTTCAGCAGCAGCTCAAAGTTGCAAACCACCCAAGTGAAAAATGCAACAGGCGGGTAACCGGTTATATTATATTTCCCTCCACTAGCTACTCCCTCCCTAACACGGCTGCATGCAATACTATTCGTAGCTTTTCTCTTATTACGTATTCATCCCCCACTTGAGTGATGTAATTCGCGCACTGCATGGCATACGGGTAGTCTAGCATTCGCATCCCAACCCCATACGTGGGCAGCGATCATAGGGGAAGAACTCCTATGGCTTAACATTAAGCATAGTTAGCGCTCTCCATTGCTGAGCTATAAACCGTGTGACTTGCTGGGTTTGCCCAGTAGCTTAATTATAACTGGGCTTTTCAGAACATGAAATAGCTACTCAGTTGTGGACAATAGTCCATTGGGGTGGGGGAGTTTCTTCTTAGGATCCACCTTCAAAGCGCTAGTGACATCATAGTGCCTAATTAATATAATGTAACATAACTAAGATACCGACTGAAGCTGGCAGGCGCGGGATACGGACGGGAAGATCCAAATATGCGGGTATGTTATATATTTGCAGTGTAGCTATTTGTATTAGGTATTATCCTTTTGAAATTGCCTATTATGCTTTGGAGCATTTCCCCAAATTTAAGCCTATCATGCCCCAATTATGCTCCAGAAATCCAGGGTTCATGGCAGCTTTATTTATATTAGCTATAGCTATATACAGAAGCACAACATTTAATTTTCATGAAATTTGCTGTGACAGTGCATATCTATAGCTAGCTAGCTACATGCCAGATTCATGAAATAGTGTATATATATGCAAACTTTATTTGCAAAATTTAATTCAATGGTTGACCACAATGGTCGCAATATTAAATGGTCACTAAGGTTCCTAGAGTTGTTTCAAACAAATGTGACCTCGTGACAGAGTAGACAGGTGTAAATGCCTAGGTCAAGAAGGGGTATCCATAGCTGCTCGTTAATTGGAGATATGGTGCTTTGTATTATGTAATTTAATGGTTGACCACAATGGTCGCAATGGTCGCAATGATGGTCACCACGTTTTGTAGAGCTGTTTAAATTTCTGAAACCGTGGGAACCAGTGGTTACAACTGGTTACAAATTGTAGCAACAATGGTCACTTTCTGGGACTCTAGGGTCACATTTGTTTGAAAATTAGAACAACTCTAGGAAACTTGATGACCATCAGTGCGACCATTGCGACCATTATAGTCAACCCGCCATTACCCTATACCTCTAATTAACGAGCAGCTATAGGTGCCATTTCTTGACCTTGGCATTTACACCTGTCTACTCTGTCACAGGGTCACCACAGTTAGCTAGTTAGATAGTTATTGTAGTAGTTATATGTTTGTATTTGTATATATATTCAGGGCACTGTCGAAGAGCAGTTTGTTTTAAACTGATGCAGTCTGCCTTTAATCAATTAAATCATTAAATACATCAAGCAATTGCAAACACTATAGCTAAAAACACATTACTGTTTTACAGTATTTTTTTTAATTGCCTCCATTTGTCTAAAACTTGTTTTCCAGTTCGCTCCATGTCATATTTTTGTGATATATTCCTACACACTGGCAAACCCGGTGGGCTTCTTTTTAATGGCCATTCTTTAAGCAGAGCCATGGTATGCTCTTTTGACCATTTTCTTCTTTCTGAAAGATTACGTAGAGCTTGGTGTGCCAGCACTGCATCATTAGTATTGGTGAATTGATAGTACTGTCTACTTGTTTGACTGCTGTGGCTAAGATGTTTTATAACCCGTCTCAAGTCTGTGTCATTTAGTTCCCTTGCAGCATCTGTTGTCACTACTACTCTGTGGTCCTTAGGTCTAGGTGGTTTTATATTTCCTACAGATAGTGCCTCATCTATCCTTCGATACACTTGAGTATAAAGTGAACCATTATTGGTTAGGAAAAACCTATTAGTATTTGTGAGTGTTCTTGGTTTTATTCTTCTCCGAATGATAGTATAATACTCAACCAATAGTTGTTCAATATCACGGGTCACTACCAAGTGTGCCATTCCTTGTGCACCTGTTTTATGGTGAAGACAAGGAATAATCATTTCATCTGTATCAAAATCAGAAGGTTGTCTTTTTCGAAATTCTTCAATCCTCAGGCTGGTGGCGACTCCTGAACGTTGCCCATTTCCATAGACTATGCAGGCAGCTACATATGCTGTTACAATTTTAACAGCTGTCTTATTAAAATTTCCTTCACTCAACTCCTTCCTGGCACAGCTTAGTTTTGCTTGGACCTGTTATAAGCACCATCAATCATAAAAGCAATTGATCATTTAGCTAATACCTTTTCATTCTCTAGAAACTCTTGTGCATCAACTACGAGTGGTAGTTTTTGAATCATTTTAAGGGAGTGCTGCTGTCGCTGTAAAGCAATTGCTTTTGATAGAGAGTGGCACCACTGGCTCATTACTTCTAGTAACATGCTTCCTCTTATATACAGGTCTTGATTTTTCATCATGGAATCCTCTGTATGAATGACATACTTGATTGCCAATTTCAATCTTCTAATCTTTTCTGCAATCGTTGTAGGTTTGTATCCTCTCTCAGTAATGAGGGTGTGAAAAAATTTCTCTAGATTAGTTTTATTGAATAGCTTATCGACATCGCTAGATGAACCTGGTGTCAAACGAGAAAACAGTTTTAAGTCGGTTACAATGGCTTTTGATGTGTCCCTGCTCCGATTTCCACCAGCAATTCCCTCCAAATAACTTGCAAATTCATCAAAATCAAATTGATGACGTGAATTTGTTGCTCTCTGACACTCTGTGCATTTCTGTATATGAAAATGGGTGACTATTATTCGCTAACAAAGCTACTCACTCTTATAGAACAGTCACCATCATTATTAGTGTAAATAACATTGTCCTCATTGTTGCTAAGCCTTTCACCATCGGACAAGCTGTTGTCAACACCAAGAAAAAGGCTATCACTTTCTTCATTGTTGAACAACCCGGTTTGGACACTAAACCACCTAGCCTGCACATATATGTAATGCAATAACCATGCATGGGTCCATAGCTAGATATGGTGGTATTTTACTTTTTCCTCATCACTTTCCTCCCTGCTTAGTAATGTGCTATCTGATGAAGCTGTGAAATCATCAGTGTCAGTATCATCGTAAGTGCTATGATCACTTGGGTAATATATATCCGATGAACGGATTTGTACTCCAGACAATTCAGTCTTAAAGTAATAGAAATGTATTATAATCTGCTATAAAATGCTACAAGTGTTTACCATGTCTGACAGGACATTCTCATCACTTCTTTCTACTGATACACTATCCAATAGATCCGTACAATTAATGTCAGCACCACAGGTACCAGTTTCACTTGAATCATATGTGAGCGACAAAGCATTTTGTACTATGGATGATCCAGTCTTAAAGAAAATGTACTACAATGCTTCAGGGCTACGTCACAATAGCTATAGCTTTACCATTCGAAACATCTCGGTCTTGTCACTTCTATCCATGATTGGCTGTTTGCTATCCGATAAACTTGTGTGATCCTCACTGTTAGAACTATACGTACTGCTGCTACTTGAGCTGCATACATCTGTGGCCTGATGATCCAATTACGTACATGCATACATACACACATATGAAAATAAACATACCTCCACCTCCAGCATATTGTCTTGTTTTCCTGTTTGGTTTTGCTCTGGCTCCCATTGTTGTTGCTCAAATACAATCGATTCATTATCCTATTACCAGAAGTATTGAGTTACACTAAACATGCCAAATTAAATAACTATATCTACCCCCTTTTATTAACCATAAGTCCAACATTTAAATAGCTACAAATAACATTTACGCACCATTACATCACTTGGATGTTCTTTTTGAGTATCTACATATTTTGAGTTTCCTTTGCGCTGTGTGGTGATATCCTGAGATAGAGAGTGACACCATTTGGTCAATAGCTTCAGCAGAGTGTTTCCTCTGCTATAATGGTCCTTGCTTTTGCTTAGGTCCATAATGTATTGAATTGCTAACTTCAGCCTCCTTATCTTTTCAGTTATTGTTGTTGGTTTATATTTCTTTTCCATTTTAATATGGTACAAGAATGACTCTAAATTTGTTTTGTCAAATAGACTGCCAATTTTGCTGTAGCTGTCCCTGGATGATTGCGCTGTCACATTGAAGAACATGATCAAATCAGATGTGATAGACATTGCAGTTGTTTTGTTTCTATTTCCTCCAGCTAGAGTCCTTAAATAAGCAGTAAAACCTTCAAAACTAAACTCATCTGATAAGAGTAGTTGATTATTCTTCCCCTACATGCATACACGGTGGCTAAATGAATTATTAATCAATATATGAGCTCAGTGTGGACGTACCATAATATTATCCATGCTTTCTGACATGCAGGCAGAATATCTAGCCTATTTGGTTACATTTATGGTCAATACATATATAGTATAATAACATATAGCAGCCAATAATTTACAATTGGTAGCTAGCTATATACCATTTTAAGTAAATCAAGCCTTGTAACCCAGTCACAAATATGGTGAGTACAACGTAAATGATCTGCAATTTTTACTAGTGATCTTGCCTTGCAACCAGGTATAGGACAATCTCTTTTTCTTCTTTTTGGCTTACTGGGAACCTCTTCCATCATATTGGCAGTGAGTGTAGAATGGCTACTGACTGCTTTAATAGAATGTTGATTGTTCTGTTAGAGTATACATCAATCATAATCAAGCACAGTGGCAAGGTACACAATACCTTTGGGAGGGCCTAGGTCCTGTATGTACGCGCATATGTATGTATGCATATAATTATCTATTTTCTGGATGTTGGCAGCAGACCATCAGTAACTACAATTAATTAGTCATTGTTTTTTTTACTATAAATTAAACTTACTAGCTATAGTATACATGTATATAAGTATGTATGTATGTATGTATGTATGTATGTATGTATGTATGTATGTATGTATGTATGTATGTATGTATGTATGTATGTATGTATGTATGTATGTATGTATGTATGTATGTATGTATGTATGTATGTATGTATGTATGTATGTATGTATGTATGTATGTATGTATGTATGTATGTATGTATGTATGTATGTATGTATGTATGTATGTATGTATGTACGTATAAAACTATGCATAAAACACCATGCACACTATTTTAACACACCGTTTTATATAACGGATACGTAGCTAGATATAATGTAGTGTGTATTAGTTGTAGCTAGGTAGTAACTATAGCCAGCTAATAATATTATATACCTTTAGCTAGATCACTTTTTTGAATCTAAATCATGTATGTCAAGTAATTTTATGTGGTCCAGAGTAAAACCCGAGGTAACCTCAAACCACTACAAACTCACACGCGGCAATATAGTTACTAAGACGCGGACGCAGCAGGGACGCAGCAGTTACCAAGCCACGCCCCCGTGATATCAGTCAAGCTAGCTATAGCTCACATATATAGCTACGCTTCTCCCTAGTATATATTAGCTGTCTCTAAATCTTACACCACCAATTAGCTAGTATTTAACGTCTCGCCGGCATCTGTGCATAGTTTTGTATCACGTGTGCCAGGATCCTACCGTATCACGTGGCAAGGCAGCTGTATGTATTTTAAATTTTACAGGACCAGGTGCAGCCAGGGGAGTATGATTATACTTACAGCCTATCTATATGTCTGATACTATCAATGACCAACATGTTAATCATTGGGCCGCCGGCTATCATGCGAGGATGAATTAGATTGCCGGAATCACTGAAGTCAGTATTGAATGCCGCAGATATATAATCGGTGTTAGAGACATACCTCACTTGAACTCTTCAGGAGTTTAGGCACTGGAAAGGACTAGCTGAAAATAGGGTTAGTTGCCAAAAGGAGAACTATTGATGCATGCATGGCTTATATGGATCCAGATTCGGCTACCATGGCTTGCCATTGAGTAATTATTATAATACGCTGCTGCTCAGTGCCAATGCAGAGCTCAACACTGAGCTCAACACTACAATCTGGATCCACAAAGATCAAGACATCCCGGAATACGTCGCAGTTGCCCCATACTGGGTTGCACAACTTAATTGACAAGAAGTGATCTAAAATTGGCACATCACATAGAGGTATGGAGCTATATATTATGTAATTCATCTGCTATATCAATTGTAGCCCCTATATTTCTAATTAGGAGGCACCTATGGGTGAAAATGTTTGACCTCAGCATTTCCACTCATCTACTCTATCACAGGGTCACATAAAATGAAATTTAGCAAATGGTGATGCATCCACTGTGACCATTAAGGCGACCATTCCATATCAATTTTAGCCCTATATTTCTAATTAGGAAGCACCTATGGGTGAAAATTTTGACCTCGGCATTTCTACTCATATACTCTATCACAGGGTCACATAAATAAAGGAATTTAGCAAATGGTGATGCATCCACTGCGACCATTAAGGTGACCATTCCATATCAATTTTAGCCCCTATATTTCTAATTAGGAAGCACCTATGGGTGAAATTTTTTGACCTCAGCATTTCCACCCATCTACTCTATTACAGGGTCACATTTATTTAAGAAATAATGGAATTTACCAAATGGTGACCATCACTGCGACCATTAAGGCGACCATTCCATATCAATTTTAGCTCCTTTATTAGGAAGCACCTATGGGTGAAATTTTTGACCTCGGCATTTCCACCCATCTACTCTACCACAGGGTCACATTTATTTTAAAAAATAAAAGAATTTAGCAAATGGTGACCATCAAGGCGACCTTCCATGCATATCAATTTTAGCCCCTATATTTCTAATTAGGAAGCACCTATGGGTGAAATTTTTTGACCTCGGCATTTCCACCCATCTACTCTATCACAGGGTCACATTTATTTTAAAAAATAAAGGAATTTAGCAAATGGTGACCATCAAGGCGACCTTCCATGCATATCAATTTTAGCCCCTATATTTCTAATTAGGAAGCACCTATGGGTGAAATTTTTTGACCTCGGCATTTCCACCCATCTACTCTATCACAGGGTCACATTTATTTAAGAAATAAAGGAATTCAGCAAATGGTGACCATAGTGGTAGTGTAATTGTGACCATTGCGACCATTGTTAACAACAAAATAATTAACCATATCTTTAATTAGGGATCAGCTATGGCTGTGATATTTTGGAATTTTCTTTACCACCATACACTTTATCCTGGGGTTGCATTAGTTGTAATTTTTTGCTTTGTTTTTTTGAGTTAATGATGATCAACTAATAATTGATTATTGCCCAGTAACTCCAATTAATGCACATCTATTGGTATCATTTTATGACCCTGTTGTTTGACAGGGTAGACTGTATCTTGGGGTCATAGTGGTTTAATTCTTGTAATGGTGTGTCTAGATAGGGCATGCCGAGATTAAAATCATCTCCAACCTTTAGGATTTGTACTATTCATAACTTAAAATAATTCGTAACTTAATCAAAGAAGCAGCTGGAGTTTCCAATTTCCATATATCATTTATAGTCATAGAACTCTCTCTCTCTGTATATAGTATGACGATTTTCAGGGATGCTGTGTATTTGGTTTACTAATAATTGCTAAATGTATTTTTTGTGCGTAATTCCAATTAGCGACCGCCCAAAAAAATTTTAGTATGACCCCGATGGTGTCTGATAGATCCTCTATGGAGAGGTCATGTTATGTTTTTGAATTTCATAGAGAAAAAATGTGTAAAGCAATTTTCAAAAATCCAAATGTCAGGGTTTTGTCCTTGAGGTTAGGGTTAGGGTTAGGGTTAGGGTTAGGGTTAGGGTTAGGGTTAGGGTTAGGGTTAGGGTTATTGTTAGGGTTAGAGTTTATTGACTCATTGCCATCTTGCCCAGAGGTAGTCACGTTAATTTCCATAGCCACGTGGGGGGTATTAACTGGAGGATCCATGATTGCAGGTGGTTGTGGGGGTTTACTGGTAGGGTTCCCTTGATTGATTAGTATTCTTTTGTTACTTCCGTCTTCTTTACTTACGGGTGAAGGGGTATTTTCTTCCCTTTGGTTTAAACTCATGTGTGTAGTGCATGTATGAAAAAAATAAGTAAACAAAATAAGTAAATAAGTAAATATATCTATGATTAATATATTAATTAATGTAATAATTAAAGGAACACGCGTGCAGTTTATAATACAGGAGAAATTTACAATGAAAGGAAATATATTATATTATTTATTTACAAGAATCTTAAATTACAAAACCTGTGATAAGTTAAAGTTATAGTCAGTGATTGTAGAGGATCCAGTCTCTCTATTGTTGTTAGTCTGAAGTGATACGCGTTTCGG